>CM055094.1:65772162-65861506 GCA_029204225.1 Diphasiastrum complanatum | reverse complement strand
AACGTACTATGCACAGAGCATGGATTTCTTGCTTCAACACAGCAGTTTTTGCTATGCTCGAAAGTTGCACCTTGCAATCACAATCAAATCAAAACTTAGGGGCAATTATATGTTGGAAGATAATTATTATCTTTTCAAGTACCTCATATTTTCTCATGACAGAGTGACTGTTATGACATTTTAAAGCTCTCTGCTTTTTACTTTACTTTTACTAACCAGCTTCAGCTTTAAGTCTTCTATTTTGGAGACACTATGCTCTCATACAAAGAAACACACTTGAACTGTACTTTTAGTCTTATTTACCTTTGTGTAACTAAACTGGTGTCTCTCTCTCTCTCTCTCTCCTCTCTCCTCCTCTGAGGTTGAGGATGAGTATCATTTCATATTTAGATGTCCTATCTATTATGAGATTAGAGGACGATCTATTGTTTATATCGGGATTCCACCAGATCAACTTCAGTCTCTGATCACATATGAGGATCCTCGCTGTGTAGCATTGATGATACGAGAGATGATGTTTCTGAGACTGGCCTTCTCCAGCAACCAGATCAGTATGGATACCCAGACTACTATCACAGATTTCTTCTCAATGCCCAGACTACTATCACAGATTTCTTCTCGAGACGCCGACAGAGACATGCAGAGGATACAGACACCAGATCGGAGGATGACACAGATATACTGTCAGAGATAGACATCAGGATAGACGTTAGCGCATCAGACCGAGTCATATATCCAGCAGATTGAGACATAGTGCCCACATTCTGAGACATAGTATGAGACACGGTACCCACAGGTCCAGACAGCGGCTGCATCACTCATCATGTTCAGAGCATCCCATGAGTCTGATCATGTCCTATTTACAGCTCCAGCCAAGTTCTGAGGCTAGATTTGGTTTCATGATATTTGAGTTCCTTTTCTAATTTTTAGTACAGAGATATGTTTCAGACCTAGTTTTGTGCCCTAGTTTTATTTAGTATGTTATTTTTTACGGAGACATTTTTATACGCTCCCTGAGTATCACATACTTGAGAAGTATATCTTTGGTCTTTTGTACCTTCGGGTACCTACAAGACATTAATAAAGCTTCTTTTCTTCTTCTTCTTCTTCTTCTTCTTCTCTCTCTCTCTCTGTCTCTCTCTCTCTCTCTCTCTCTCTGGGCGCTGCCCCTGCCTCCATCGCTGGGCTATGCCCCATGCCTCCATCGTTGCAGTTGCAGTTTGCAGCTCCCTTGTTGACTGGTCTATAGCCCGCTGATGACTCCGCCCTGCACCTCTCTGATCGCTGATCCTCTTTTTCAACTGCTCCATCGCAGGCTAGCTGGCTCTCTTCGGCTGCTAGCTGCCTGCAGATTTCTGATCCAACGCCCTGCTGCCTGATCTAGTTCTAATGCCTCGCCGTAAAGGGGCTTTTGCCCTCCAACACTGCTTTATCATCTTCTTCATCTTCATCTGCTTCGTCGTCTTCTTCTTCCATTTCAGACCACCTTCACCTTCTATTCCAGTTGCAATCCCTAAATCTCCGTCAGATCCTATTCTTGCTAATAGTGAATCATTATAGCTGATCCTTTGACCCGAAACACCCCAGAAGACGAATCACTCCTGCCTCCAGCCTTTATGATCTCCGTTATTCGTGCAGATCACTTAGTTCTTATGAATATCTCAATAGCCATCGAGAAAAACTTTCTTCTCTTGAAGCTATGATCCATGTTGTACAATCTCATCTTCAGAAATTGGATTCGTCTATCGATGATATCAAGAAAGAAGTTGCAGCTATTCAAAACCGAAGCTTCCTCTGAGGCTCTCTCATTCGACTACTTTAGCTAAGACCCAACAGCTTGAAAGTCAAGTGGAACAACATCAAAACATTGTCCGATCTTGGGCAGATGTGCTCTACCACCTCCATCTTCATTTATCTCAGCTACGTTCACCGAGAGCCGTTTGCGAGAGCAAAAGGCTCTTAATGTCTGGGTCAGGTATTACGAACTCCCATGATGTTGTTGGTGAAGCTAAAAAGTTTCTTGAAGATAGTCTTCAACACCACCACAAAGATATGGATACTGCATGGCGGCCTAAGAAGGATCCAAGTACTCTTGTCATACGCTTTTGCATCTGCAACTGGTCGTCATGAAGTGCTAGCGAAGAGATCTACACTGCGGGGGTACCACGATATACATGGATGAAGACCTTACTTTCGTTCAGGTTCAAGGAGGGAAAAAGGCAAAACAGGAGGCTCTAACGAATGCAAAGCGGATGATCTACAAGGATGGTATCATTCAATTTGTAGATGTTAAACCTGTTGCTATTGATGAGATATCTATTGTTCAGAGTTAAATGCCAGTTGAATCTATAAATGGTCTTCGTACCATATAATCCTGGACATTATTCTCTTCTTAGTTAGTTTGGTTTTAGTTATGTTGTTTGACGGCATTGCTCCGTCTTGGTGTCATCCTATCTGATGTACTTGTTCGTCTTATATGCCTTTTGGAATGGAAAAGACGTTAATAAAGCTTTCTTTCTTTCTTTCTTTCTTCTCTCTCACATTGTTTTGATAGTTACACATTCATTTCTAGGTCCACTTTGTGCTATTAGCAGTCATACTGAAGTACATTTTTCTTTACTGTTATCGGAAACATTTCATACGCTCCTAATTGCACCACACACCAAACAATGTCATAGTTTCCCGAACCTTTTCGGATGGGAAATGCATTTCCCAACATATCTTGTTTCCCCGAACATGGGAAATGCCCCCTAGGAAACGGTCATTTCCCCATCAGGGTTGAAACGTTTGTTCCCATAACACCTTTTGTTGGGAAACGGTTTTCATTTTTAACCCTTAAAAAATGACCCAAAATGCTAGGGCATAAAAATCATTCAATATTAGAGTAGGGGACATTGTGGATGCTCAAAATGCTCTTGAAAAAGTAAAAGGCTTCCTTGAAACTACACTTGAGCACCATACTAGAGATCTAGATTCAACATGGAGAAGAACAAGGGATAATGCTACCCTAATCCTCCGTTTTGCATCCCTAGAGAATCGTCGCGATACTTTACGTTGTAGAGCCAAGCTACAAGGTTCTCAAATTTATATGGATGATGATCTTATGTACATACTGGTTGAGGAGAGGCGTAAAGCCTTCCAAGAAGTTAAAGTGACAGGCAGACGTGTTATCTACAGGGATGGTCGAATTTGATACATTAACAATGTGTCTAAGGATTCCAAGAATTAGGGAATTAGGGCACCTGGTATTGGGAGCATACTGGGGCCCCATCCACACCACTTGCAGACTGGGATTTAAGATTGTAATGACATACACTCATCGCCCATTGCTAGTAATCTGATTGACTTCATTGGTGAGAGAGATCTATTACTTTTGATTGAGACTCATGAGAGTCAAGAGAGGGAATTGCCGACTTTTCCAAGCTACAGATGGGACTCGGTCTATCAACATGAGATGAGATCTGCCAGTGGTAGAGGTTCTGGTGGGGTTGCTTGCCTATACAAGGAGTCACTGCACCCTATTTTTTAGTTCATCAGTCGTGATGAGCACTCACGGTACATTTGGCTCCACATTGATGCGCATAGCGTTGGTTTAGACAGGGACATCTTGCCTGTTATCTCAAACCCCTGCGGTTGTTCCATGTAAACCTCCTCCTGAAGGTGCCCATTAAGAAAGGCACTCTTGACATCCATTTTTTTGATGGACACCCCAATCAAAATATGAGGCTAAGGCCAAAATGGTCCTGATAGATGTCATCTTAGCAACAGGTGCGAATGTCTCATCATAGTCTAGCCCCTCCTGCTGGGCGTAGCCTTTCGCCACCAACCTTGCCTTGTACTTGTCCACTGTTCCATTGGCATGAAACTTGGTCTTATAGACCCACTTGCAACCTATTGGTTGCTTCCCTTTTGGCAATGTAGTGAGCTCCCATGTGTCATTCTCAAAGGAGTCATACTCCTCCTGCCAAAAATGGACTCTCGTCTCGAAATATAAAATCTGCAGTCACCCATATAAATTGTTGTCTTTTACCAAACAGGTAGATTCGTCAAACTCCACCAACATGTTTTGTTTGGTAATGGCACCAAGAGATAGCAAGTTCTTAGCCAACCCTGGTACATGCAACACACTCTTGATTACCTTCACCTCACCTGATGACAGCTGCACTGGAACTATGCCTTAGCCCCTCACCTCATGTGTAGAGTTGTCTCCAGGTCCCCTGTCTCCTCATAGGTATTGAACCGATGACTATGAGGTGTCATGTGCTTTGAGGCTCCAGAATCAATGTACCATCCTCCAAATGTGGATTCAGATGATAGGGCTGCAATGAATAGATCAAGCCCACCAGATTGCTCTTCTCCTGCAACCAAAGTGACCCTGCTGGTTCTGTCCCTTCTTCTGATCACTTTGCCTCTTCCTACATTCAAAAGCAAAATGCCCATACTTGCGAAATAGTTGCAGTTGCCCTTCCTCTTGGGTGTAGATGAGGAATTGGTGTGACCCTTCTCCAACCTGTAACTTGGACACCTGCTGCTCCAAGTTTTGCTTTGAGTTCTTCCCTTTGCCTTTGCCTTTCTTCTGAAAGCTCAGCTTCTTCTTAGAAGCAAATGCATGTTCTGGATTATCTTCCCTTTCAGAAAGATTCTTCCTCCTCATCTCCTCCTATAAAAGAAGACCACATAACTCCCCAAAGGTTGGGAGTTTCTCCCTAGCAGAAAGGGACATCACATAGTCTTGATAGTTGAATGACAAACTATTCAAGACTATAAGAACAATAGTCATGTCACTTATTGTCTCTCCAACTAAAGCAAGTTGGTCCATAAGGTCCTTGACCTTTGTGATGTGATCACCAATTGTTGCACCTGCTTCCATCTTGAGAGTATGTAACCTGCTTTGCAAATACCCAAGCCTGGCTGAATCCATTGTTTCGAACATAGACTTCATTCAGAATAGTCCAAGCATCAGCTGCATCCTTTGCATTGCAAATGTGAGGAATAATGTTGTCCTTGACAGAAAGATTGATCATCCTATGAGCTTTCTGTCTCCTGTTTATGTAGTCCTTCAATTCAGGATCAGATGTTGGTACAGGCTCTCTACCTACCATCAACTCCCAGCAATTCCTGTCCATCAAGATGTTAGCCATCTTGAACTTCCACACTCTGTAGTTTGTGCCATCAAGTTTGCTAGATTCAACCAGCAAACTCTCCCCAAGACTAGCCATGCTATAATTTGTGCTCAAACAGAAGCTCAACCTGAAAAAGATCAGAAAAGAAACAACTTCCAGCAACTAGGGTTTGACCCTAGACTAGGGTATGTAGCCACTTCAAGGCAACCCTTCAACTCCCGCTTTTGACTTTGCCACTTCGTATGGCCTTACTAGCACAAGCACTAGGCCCCTATTGGAATAGAAACCAAAAGCCCCTACAAAAAATGCGCCCTACTTTTGTGTAAGCTCCTCCAGAAAGACTTCCCAAAACTCAACCAAAATTAGAAAGTTTTTGGATCATCCCACTCTCCTGGCCAATAGCTCTCCAACAGTGCAAGACTCAACCTGATCTGACTCCTATGGATCAAAAGCTCCCTCTTTCAAGATTGAGGTGCTTGTAGAAGATGAGAATCTTCTCAAGAATCTGAGCACTGAAGTTTCTCTCACTCACAGACTCACAGGCTAGACAACCTGCTCTGATACCATGATGATTTGCAAGACCCAGCTATGGAGTATCTTAACTTCAACACTAGATCACTATGAAAGCTTGAAAAACTTGGCTATGGAAAACATCACATACAAGGAGAATTGCATAAGCACCTCACAACACCAAAAGTTAGAAGAGAAAATGGATTGCTAGAGAGAGAGAGGAGGGCGTGGGTCCTCCAAGTCCCTTGTGAGGCAAGCACCTCATATACATGCATAGAAAGTCTAGGTGTCAACCATAGGAGTGAGCTACTTGGCCAAGTGGGCCACTTGCACTAATTTACTCAACTTACAAAAGGGGGGTCTCATGTATTTAATTTATAACATGCCCCATGAGTTATGTACAACTTACAACCTAAATAGTGCTTAGCCAAAAGGGGTAAAATAGGCATTACTCTCCAACACATTTATGAAGCAACAAATTAAGTGCAATCTCCTTCATGGCTGACCCTTGTGGACTGTTTTGTGACCTCTTCAACCCAATCAATAACCCTAAACCCAAATGTGTGTAAAACAATGTGCAAATGGGCTAGTATAGAAAACCTTCAGAAACATCAGGACTTTCTATGCTACTACTCTTGTGCTCCTCCACACAACAAAAGTAGATCGTAAGGCTGCCTTCAACAATTCTCAGCACTATTAGAGGACAAATTCCTCAATGACCATCCACATGCATTGCGTATTCACCTCCACTGATAGTTGAGTTCTCTATGTTGTATTCAGTACCCCAAGATACAACCCATGCCTTGTTTGCAAAGGTTGCTCAGTGCTCACTAATGCCTTTAAGAGCATCCCTAGTTTGGTGACTTTCCAACATAGCTGGAGCTCTACATTATCTCCATTTGTATGATATCATTTTTGGTGTTGAGTTACGTCTTTAGAGGTCATTTTGAACCCAGCACAACAAGGTATGACGATAACTCATGATGGTACAAAGTAGACATGCTAAGGCATAGATTTGAAAGATACTAGCTTATTTCTTATAAGCAGTTGTTTGGTGCCTATGCAATACTTATGAAGTAACTATTGTTACTTCACAAATTCAACATCAATGGAGTGCGTAGTAGCCTATAAAAAATGAATCAGTAGCAATCTTCTGTAAAGAATACCAAATAAGCATCAATCGCCATCCCCTACACGGAGAGTTGTTGGGTCTTGTGTTGAAGTCAAAACCCTATAGGTCAATGCCTATCCATTCATTACTGAGAATCTTTTTTCCAATGCAATATATTTTACTAGTTTTCAAATTTCAACTAGCCTTGGTCAAGTCATTGTAGCCATGGTCGATTATCAAGTCACAAGTGTCAGCAATTATTGGACATTTTTGCAAAATTGAACATCCATACTTCAAATGTTCTAGTGAGTGGTTATTGTTTCATTCCAAATCCATCACAATGTGAAATTAAGCATCCATACTATAGATGTTCTTGTGAGTGGTATCGTCCGATCCTAAATCCATCACAATGCAGTGCCTAGTATTATCTATTGTGATTTGTTCGTTTTTTGTGTTCAAAGAACTTTCTCTTGCTTTATTGGTTTGTGCCTACAATTGCACAAGAGCTAGCCATGCCATGCACTAGATCTAGAATTGATCTCATGACTGAAAGTGGTATTGACCTCATGATTAAAGTGGCTTTTACTTTCTTCACAAGAATAGTATAATGATTCTTTCATATGCCAACCAGATTTTGTACTTACCAATGCTTGTTTTCTGGTATGCTGCAATGGAATATGATCTCTCTTTTTAATTTGGAAATGTCGTCATCCATGTCATAGGCACATAATGTAGCAAAGAGTTTTTCTTTGTAAATTGTAGAGCATGTTTCGTAGGAGCAGAGGAGACACTTCTCTTTTAAAACGAATGGAGATTTTTGGAGACATCAGAATTGAGAATTGAACCCATAAGTGACTTGAGAGTCAAATTTTTGAGACTCCGTGGATCTAGGGCATAACTGCTTTGTCTTGTAGGATGAGGACTATTCCAAAAATGATCTCATACTGAATGGGTTAGCATAAAAAATCAGCCAAATTCAACAATGTCTCCAATATGATTTTGGATGCCCGTCAACCTCTAAGGGCCCTGAAAAGAGTGGATGTGTGCACCTCCTTAAGTGTGAAAAGCACTTCCTATGATGCAACATGGATACATGAAAGGGCATAGCATTTGATTAAAGATGTGTGCTGCCAGAATAAGTATTGCAATAAGCTCTTTTCCAATTATACATACCTAGTGTTGTATATGTCTTGGATCAGGTCTACTAGCCCAAATAAGCCCAAATAGCACAAGCAAGCTATGTATCACACTACTTCTTGAGAGTATGACTTTCCCATCTATGTTGGATGACATCAAGACCATTCTACATATGTTGATAGTGTGCCACATCAATAGTAGATTGGTTACTAGAGTTTAGTATCCAACAATTTGTCCTTGTTAGTTGCATTATGCTAAAAGTTATTTATTGCATCAGTGATGCACTCAAATGTACCCATGAATTGTAATGACTAAAGGGGACTTCGGAACTATTTAGACCAGCTGGGTAGGGACACTAGTTGTTTCATCTTCTCAAGCAGCTCTTAGTTTTTGAGTTTGACTTTTGGGGTTCTATGCCATTGTTTTTCTGACTTCGTAAGAAATGAGGTGACATCTATGGGTTCCAAATATTTGTATGTATCCCGTGAGGGATAATGATGTTAGTTTATGCAAGCAATGTGTGTTCTCTCTCACTCCTCTCCTCTATGGTGAATGGTGACTGTGTGCTTTGATTTCTAACATGGTATCAGAGCCGATAATGGCTAAGTTCAACTGATCCGACTTGCAGTAGTTTACTCATTTCTAAGATTAGAATTTGCAAAAACAAGAGGATTGTATTTGCTGGAAAATTTCAGTGTTGTTATAATTTTGTGGGAGAAAAAGAGAGAATGCTTTTGCTTGCTGAATTTTTTTTGCACTGAACAACATCAATGGATAGTATCTTTGATTAACTCCTGAATGCTGTAAACATATAGGTTAGAATCAACTCCCTCTTCAACCTCATGATAAAATATAGTAGCATCGACAGTAGGGGGTTCCATGCAATCTCTACCCCAATGTGTCTGGGGACAATTGAGGTTTTTACAATCCAAGACATAGATTCACTGTGCAATCTTCTTCTCAGAAATGCATTGCCTAAAGAACGCAGAATTAGACACAACATGTGTTTTAGCAGCAGACTAGTAGCAGCTGAATCAACAGGAGTGACAATAGAATATCATGGGATACCAAGACACATTGAAAATCAGGGGTGGGTAGAAATCTTACGTCGGATAGATGGAGTGGGTAGCAACTCGGGCTTGCAAATTAGGAACCATAGAGCTAACCTAGTAAGAGGTGATTGGGCTCGAAGATAGATTGCAAGTAGGGGGTACATATTTTATCGTGGCACGAAGCTGGCTAGATTTATAAGCAAATTTATGTAAGGGTCATAAAACTCCTTTATCAACGTTGAAGCGGTAGAGACCCTTTCTTATCAAAATTTTGCCCAAAAACAAGGCTCTTGGCAACAATGAGAGGTGAACGAGCCTAGCACTAGCTAGAAAGTTGTATTTCCAAAGATGAACTACCATAAGGATCCCTTGAAGGGTAAGAAGATGGTCTCAATCATCCTTGGAATCAGTTTTCTAACCAAACTTGTTTGGTGGAGCTTCCAAAGACATTCAAAAATGCCCCCATTTCAAAAGCAATTGAAAGGTGGGCTTTATGAAAAAAATACTGAAGCTAATTCCAAAAACCACAAAAGACCCTTCCAACTTTTGGGACCTAAACAAGTGAAAACGAATTTGGCATTGCTTGTTACTTATGCACTATAATCAACCCATATCTATAATGCTAATGGCCAATTTTTCATATGATACCTTCAATATTTTTTTAATCCAACACACTTAAAAGTGGGAAGAAGATTTTGAACATTTGGACATTTTAATCATTTGGTTTCAACTGTGCTTCGAAAGTGCTCTAACATCGAGTGAGAACATACACAACACATAAGGCACCGAAATAATGGAAATGGAAGATGAATGGAATAGCAAAATCCATATTAGATCATTGCATGAACAATCATTGAGCAGATGAAGATAGTCGTAGATTCTCCAAACAAAAAAACTGCAACTTGGGGCTCCTACAAAGAACTTAAGTCACCAAGTGCAATGGGTTAGAGCATGCAATAGCTCAACTACTACACTCGTCCTATTTTAGAAGACCTCAAGGGAGCCTCAAGGAAGCTACCAAATCAAGGCATCAGTATGGTCATAGGTCCCAAGAGGGTATACGTGCTACCACTTAGTTCCTGACCCAATCAACCTGAGCTTATCTACCGAATATTACAAAAATGGACCATGAGTCCAACTTATCAACGATAAGAAAAAGCTTTGTCCAAGGGGTTGAGTACTAAACTTGTCCTAAAAAAAGATCCATAACTCGTGAAATTATGTTTCTATGATACGTTAGGTTTGTCCTTCAATCAGACACAGACAGAGTCCAGTTGTTGATTCGTAGTCTCTTTTTGTTGAAAGGACAAGTTGTACTCCCACTTGATGGAAAATCAGTTGGAATGCAAACTATTCGTCTTATGAGCTATAGAAGCAACTTCAATTGTGTTATTGTGCGAATGAACCCTGGTATAAGGTAGGACAACCCACCAAAAAAATTTCAAAAAACAATCAAATTGAGAACTATGTTGTGGAACCGGTTGAGTTTCAACCGTTTTGCCCCCAACCCAGCTCACCCTACTGGCGTGGTGGGATGGAACCGGCTCCACAACCAAACACTTTTTGGTACCGACAATAAATAAATCTCTCGCTCTCGCTCTCTCTCTCTCTCTCTCTCTCTCTCTCTCTCTCTCTCTCTCTCACACACACACACACACACATCAATTTCAAAATTTATGAGAAAGAATTACAGGATAGGAAAGACATCATGTCGTTTACAAAAGCAGAAGGTGATCCGATACACATAAGTAGCTGGGCGAAGGCGGTGACGCCGCTCTGTTGAGCAGCAAAGCAAAACGTATTCAAACCCAATTCAGGCACACATCACAAAAGACCCAAGTGATGAAAGCGTGAATAAAGAGACGATGGATTTGTTCACACTCACTTGGCACGGGTAATGTTGCCGCAAACAGAACACTTGTGCTTCTTGCGCTCCCGAGGAATTGGTAGTGCCACCATCCCACTTACCTCACCCGCTACAAACCCCATCGCCTCCAGGGCAGCGGATCCCATCACCTGCCCTTGCCCTGCGCTTGCTGCCGAGCCTCCAGGCTGTGCCGCCATGAGTGGGGGAATGTTCATAACAGCAGGACTTGCCGCTGCTTCGCCTCCCAATCCTCCTGCAGCTGCTGGTGCCGCCGTTGCGCCTGTTCCTGGTGGTGGTGCCGCCATGACAAGTGGGACCGCCGGCATGGGCAGGGCAATAGTGGGTGGTGCAACCGGCCATGGCGTAGGTGCAGGTCTCAGAGGAGAAGTGGATGTAGGCTGCATTTTCTCGCTCTCTAATTACTATACCGTATCTTTGTGGCTATGGCTTCTTCGGCTCTCCAAACTGAGACAGTGCTGCTGCTCTATCCTCCTCTGCCACCCTCAGCTGCCATCTCGCTCTCTTTGTCGCAGTTGCTCTCTCCCTCCCCCTCCCTTTTCGCCATCCCTCAACATCGTTGCCCCCATCTCTCAGCCTTCTTCCTTTCCTTCTTTCTTTCTCGTATGAATGAACCGCCCAACAAAAATAAAAGGCAAATGAGATCAAAATATTTTGAGGGTGGATTCAAATTTCAAGTGGAAGTGACCACTTCACCCCATGAATTGGGTAGCCCAATAATACAAGTCTCGGCCTTGCAAAACCCAACCCATTCCAAGGCACACTAATATACTACAATTCATAGTTACACAAAGGCTACTTATATGTTATCCATGGGAGACCGTCGGATTTTAGAAGCACGTTGGGTGTTTGAGCTTGGACAACCTTAGCCACACGTAATTTTTTTTAAACCAAAGTTCTTGGGCGGCAATAAATGACATGGTGCTCAGTAGCATGGGTAATAAACCCATAAGCAAAGCCTAAAAAAAATCATGTTCCTCATTGTGATTGTGGGAAATCGGGTACCCACAAAATTCAAGGTGCTCGTGTAACTTTGGGTGCCCACAAATTTTGTTGTTGCCTCAAACCTTCACCAAATCTCTCAAGCAAATTTTTGACGGCACCAAATCGCGGGCAAGTTGAGGCTAAGGCAACATCGGCCATTGCATCAAGCCCAAACGGCGACACATGCGTGCCTCTAAGGCACATTGATGGGCAAACTCACAATTGTTTCTTATGCGGAGCCTTGATAAAGGCAACATGCATACGAATGCATCTCATATGCGGCTAATGGCTTGTGTACGTGGATTAAAAAGGGAGCCTTTTTTTACTCCCTCTCTCTCTTTTAGAATCATGGAGATATTAAGGGTCCCTCAAGAATGTTGAATTCATGCTCACAAATTTTATATGTAGAGGGGGGAGGGCAGGCTGGGGCGCCCCTTTTGAGTTTGTGCATCAGCCACTATGGACAAGTATGTATATGGGATGCAATCGTGTGCATGTGTCGCTCCTCTATATGCAATACAATTATATCTCATATAAAGTTAGGGCTGTAAGGTGTTGTCTACGCTCTGTTTTTCTAGATTGAAGTTACCCTTTATAGGTTAGGTTCAAATGGCCCTGAGGTAAACAAAGCGCAGGTTTGCACAGATGGTGTAGGCACAGACAAGGCATAGTTCCACTTAGATGTTGTAGGCCAAGTCTACTCAAATAAACATAGCAAGTCTATGCAAGTAAACAATACACTGGAAGAGACATATGTTATGATCTACAAACTTGATCTTTGGAGGGTATTTTGTTACATATCGTTAAAGTCTTGTCTTTCTTCAAAATCAACCTTATAGATAGGTTCCAACAGTCGCTGGTGCAGCAAAATATGAACCTTTATTGAAACATATTTACACTTGAAGGAAATAACCAGGTTTGTCAGTGGTCCTGTGTGAATAGGCAACCGTAACGACTTGTTGTGGTTTATTGCCTTTGTTGAAAAAGCCATTCAATCCACTAAGCACCTGAGGATCCTCCTTTCTGATATGTGGCCTGCTGAAATTTCTTCCCCACTATTGTTCATAGCAACCAACACATTCGTCTGATGCAACATAGTTAGCAGAAGTATTTGGTATGTAGTAATGTGTTGAAGGCCAGCGCTGATGACAGTCACTTGGATGATGGCTATACAAACACATTTTTGTTGATTGATAAACACACGATTAAGTATGAATCGGTGTGTTGAAAACTAGCGCTAAGGACAGCCGCATGGATTAGGAATGTGCACACACATTTTTGTTGATTAATAAGCACAAAGGATTAACCTCATGCGGCTCACAACCACATGGTTAATTGGTTGTGCCACGGACCTACTACTATAGCGATCCATATCTAAATATGTTTCTACTGATCCACTACTACAGGTTTTCTCTAGAGGTTCGTTCATCATGCTCAAACATTAATGAAGCTATGAAAGACTCTTATATTCCTAGCTACACTACTATAGATTCTTTTTTAAGGCCATCCTCCTTGGCCACGCAAGTAATTTTTTCTTTCCACAACAAACTCTTGACAATTGGTCTCTTGATTCCTTGTATTACAACTCATGTGTCTTCTAAGAATAAACTTATTGCATCTAGATCAACAAGTACAACTCATGTACAAAATCTTTGTGTAGGGATTCTATAAGGTAGATCGATCCTACTTTGTTTGTTATCAGGGTCCTAGCGCCCAATCCTTTTCACCATAGCCCCTGAAGGATGAATAAAGGGCGCCACCACCTTTTATCGACAGGTAGAGGGCATGACAACATGCTTTCGTGCAGGGGGCCTTCGGCCCTCCTGTTTTTCCATCATCCCTTGAGTGCAGAGGAGTAAACTTCGCACCCTTGTGGTCATCACCCCTGCTGTCCCGTTCGACTTTGGCTCTTCCCTCTCCGGTTTCGGGTCCGCCCACGGCGGCCACGCAAGAGCACCTGGGATGGGAGTCCACCTCGAGGCGTGGGCTTTATGACCAATATTCCTTCGTTGGATGTGTCAGATTTTCTTTGACCAAGATTCTAGTGCATTGAAGCTTTGGTTCTGAAGATCAAACTTGGACAAAGCTTTAGTTTGAGATAGGTTAGAAGTAACAACGTATGTGAGAAAGAAAGAAAGAGAGTCTTTTATATTGTCTTTTAATGCCAAAAGGCACATAAGGCCAAGTAAGTACACCTCGAGTATGATATATTCTAAAAAGGAGCATAAAAATGTCTTCATAAGCAAAGCAACTACTGGATCAAAAGACTAATATTGATGGGCCAAAATAAGAAAGGACCTGAGTAGTTTAAAATGCAATTTGGATTTTTAAACTCTTAAGATAGTCAAACTGTTATGGCACATGGTTTTGGGTGAAGCAAAAACCTAACCCTAACTTTGTCTATAAGTAGGGATGTGACACCATTTTAAAACACTTTTCATTTACAAGAATAGAGAGAGAGAGAGAGAGAGAGAGAGAGAGAGAGAGAGAGAGAGAGAGAGAGAGAGAGAGAGAGAGAGAGAGAGAGAGAGAGAGAGAGAGAGAGAGAGAGAGAGAGAGAGAGAGAGAGAGAGAGAGAGAGAGAGAGAGAGAGAGAGAGAGAGAGAGAGAGAGAGAGAGAGAAAAAAAAGCAAAGCCTCCTCCTCCTACCTTTTTTTTCTCTGTGAAGCCCTCCTCTTTTACACTTGTATGATTGTGGATGCTTGAATGCTTGCTTATTGTTTTCTAATCATGCTATCACAAGAAGAATGATCATAAGCCCAAGCTTTCAATCACATAATCCACAAAATCACACAATAATGAAATAGGTGTTAGAACCACATTTGGAGTGATCAATAGTTAGTGATTATAGAGAGAAAGAGAACTATTTTAGAATCTTAACAATTGTCTTGAATCTGTTAGTAGGATCATGCGCTTATCAGTGCAATTGTATTGTGGTCTGATCGTTGTATTTACAACTTCGATATACAGATTCGCTATTGTTCTACACCTTTGTATTCTTGTTGAATGATATTTCTCACTCCTCTCACACAAACGCTATTAGGAAGAGAATTGTATGGCTGTCTCTGACGCCTGAATTAATTTTACATTCTCTTTATATCAGGTTATTAGTACGAGAGGATTGCATGGCTGTCTCAAACGCCTAATTCCTTTGCAATCTCTCTTTCACGGCAGTCTATGACTCCTACAATAATAATCTGATTCCACACACAAAGAACTACTCGTAACTCCATTCGCTAAGTAATCCACGATCTTGCTTATAAGAATGTTCTTGTTTTTCTTCCAATAGAAGTGGTATCAGAGCTGATATCTAATTTCGCCCATAGAGTGATATCAATGTCTGATCTCATAGAAGTGGTATCAGAGCATATGTTCATTGAATTACTAGAGTCTAGGATTTATTCTAACTCTATAGAGCTGTTCTTTCTATTTGTGTTTCATCTCTACTACTCGATCGCTATGGAAGGTTCAACCTCAGAGATTCGCTTGATCAACAAATTCAACGGAGATGACTTCCACATGTGGAAGTTCAAGATGAGAATGACTCTGATCGAGAAAGAGCTGTGGGGGTACGTAAATGGTTCAATACCCAAGCCGGTAGAACCTAAATTGCTTCCAGCATGGGAAGCAAAGAATGGCAAAACACTTGCCATTGTATTCCTGAATCTGAAGGACACTCATATTGCTCACGTGTCAAAGAAATGTGGGATATCCATACAAGCATCTAAGAGACCTCAGATGTGTCCACTCGTCTCTTCTTGAGGAAGAAGATGCTGAGACTCAGAATGAGTGAAGGCACCTTAGTAAGCGATCATCTGAATGAGTTCAAACAGATGCTAAACCAACTGGCTGCAATAGGATCACCTATATCAGAAGAAGACTCTACCATGTCTCTTCTTGCCAGTCTTCCATCCTCCTATGACAATTTAGTGTTGCTTCTTAGCAACACTCCTGCGTGGTTGCAGATGATGGCTTGTATGAAGTTTGGTCGCATTCGGAGAACTTGAAAAATTTGGTCGAAATTGGAGCAGAGCTTCGCTAGGAAAGGTGACAAATGACTCGAATCCAATCCTTATATAGCGAAATTTAGAGTGCGTATTAGGTGAAACCACTTTCCCTTGTTCAGTTCCACCCAAATTTTGGCAGGACCTTCTTCACAAAATTCTAAGACCTCAGAGAAGTCTGCGAGAGTTCAGAAGGTGATTTGACTGCCCTGCGAGGGTTCAGGCAGTCTGCGAGGGTTCAATCCTCTCCGGAATTGAATGATCACACAACTTGCTCCCATGGTAGGATTTTCAATATCAGACCATGTAGGCAGGCTAATTTCACTGCTTTGATTCTATTTATGTCCCTTGCGAATGTTGGTTTGATGATCTTGATGCTCTACAAAGGTTTTGAATATTCTGCTTCTTGGAACCCTCGCATACATTAAAAAATGATGTTTTTTCCATCAGTAACTCTCGCACAGATTTTCATAGATGCATCTGGGTCAGATTAGTGATTGTCCAAGTTTCAAGAGCTACCTCCCAGGGGATTTTCAAAAATCATGAAAAAAGTGCTCTTTGAGAGTGTTTTTTGATGAGATCTTGAGATTCTCTGATTTTTTAACTTTTGCAAACTAGTAATCTACTACATCCATGTTAGATCTTATTGTTAGTAACTCTCTGAAAGTTTTGATAGATATTTGGTAGTAGATCCATTAGTTTTGATAAATTTTGCCCTTATTTTGCCATGGTTACTGAGATCGAGGTCTCTGATCTGCAAATTGGGGGCCTTATTGGTGTAATCTGATGATCTGCTTCTCTCTTGACCCTATTTGGATCTGGATCTCTCTTGAATCTGTTGGATCTTCTCTTATCTCGCTTGATAGATCTAGCTTGATATGGCTTGATCTTCCTGGATCTAGTTGTGATGGACAAACAAATAAACTTTTCGTAACATGCCACCACCAACCTGGATCTATCTCACTGAAGTGGCTAGTACTTGTGCAACCGGCTACCATTGATGGGTGTGTCAAAAGGTGTCCCATCTAGCTTCTCCAGATTCAGGCTCCATGATTAAGAATTTCTTTGATCCGATAAGGACCTTCACCTATGAATTTTAATTTCTCCTTGATCACCTTTGTTTTATACATCGGGACTAGATCTCTAGATCAAAGATCTTTCTTCTGTAACCGGCGATCGTGCCATGCTTTGAGTCTCTCCTTTTCAGCTGCCAGTGCATGTACAACTAGTAAGCGTGTTTCACATAGCTTATGTAGAGCTGTGTGGCGTAATTATAGAGATCTGGATTCATCAAGGCGTTGCGTTGTGGCAATTCTTAATTAAGGGACTAAAAACTCTATTGGCATTATAGCATCCTGACCATATACCAGTTGGAATGGTATTTGATCAGTGCTTCTCTTATATGTTGTCCAGAATGCCCACAGAGAAGCATGCAACTTGTGTTCCAAATCCGATCTGCTAGCTTCAACTGTTTTTGTGAGTACGCTACACAAGATCTTATTGGATGATTCTGCTTGCCCATTACTGCAAGGATAATAAGACGTACTGGTCCCATGGATCACAAACAATTCCTCCAACAGGACCTTGATGGTCTCATTGATAAAATGACTCCCGCGATCGCTGACTATCTCCACTGGCCATCCAAAGCGCACAATGATATTTTCATAGAAAAACTTGACAATGGTCCTAGCATTAGCTACTATTACTACCTTGGCTTTGACCCACTTGGTGAGGTAGTCGGTGGCCACGATTATGTATCGAGCCTGGGTACTTCTTGTTGCAGGGTGAATTAGACCAATGTAATCCAATCCCCACTTTTTAAATGGTGCTTGGGCTAAGACCGGGTGCAGAAGGTCATAATTCAATCTCGTCGGTCTCCTTGCCCCTTGGCACACATCGCACTTTCTCAGGTATTCCTTCGTATCCTTATGAATCGTTGGCCACCAGCATCCTGATTGCATGACCTTGCGCACTGTAATGTCGGATGGAAAATGGCCTCCACCCTTGCCTTTATGTGAAAGCAAAATGATCTGGATGGCCTCATGAGGAAGAATACACTGCCGAAGAATCCCATCTGGTCCTCTTTGGTACAATTGGTCGGCAATCAACTAGTAAGGTCTAGCTTTCAAGATCAATTTCTGCTGATCCGACTTTGGTAGTGACTTGTCTGGTTGGCCCCTCATTAGATATTCAACTATGTCAGCAGCCCATTCCAGTACTGTGTCTATGTAAAATAAGACAACATCGAACAGCTCATCGTCGGGTTGGAGTGCAACCTCCTTTCCTTTGATACGCGACACATGATCTGCCATGTAGTGTTGTTTTTTCTTGCGAACTACTATCCAAAAATCAAACTCTAATAATAGAAGTAGCCATCGAGTGATTCTCCTTGTGTTGCATGTTTTGTTAACGAGATAGAGCAAGAATTGATGGTTTGTATAAAAAACAAACTGTGTTGCCATCAGGTAGTGCCAAAACTTCTTAACCGCATATATCATTGCCAGTGCTTCCTGCTTTGTGGTTGAATAATTCATTTCTGTATCACTGAGCTGTCGGCTTGCAAATCGGATCGCAAAATCCTTTTTGTGTTCTCCTGGCTGTGTTAAGATTGCTCCAACTGCATACTTTGATGCCTCTGTATGCACATGAAACTCAATGGACCAATTGGGCGGACATAGAATTGGTGCTGAAACCAATGCATTTTTAGGTATCTAGAAAGCCCTTAGGGCTTTCTCAATCCAATGTGGATCCGTTGTGAGCTTGTAAATTGGTCGTGCTAACTCCGCAAAATTTAGAATGAAGATCCTCTAATAGCTAGCATGACCCATAAAAATGTCGACCTCGTGGATCGTTCCTGGAGGTGGTAGATTAACAATGATCCTGATTTTTGATAGGTCTGTGGCGATCCCGTGCCTAGACACTATATGGCCAAAAATCAAGCCATGTGTAATCCAAAATTGACATTTTTCTGGATTCAAGGAGATTTGGAATTCGCGACATTTTTATAGCACCTTCTCCAAATTGGATAAGTGTTTAGAGGTTGGTCCATGCACGCACGATCGTCCAAGAAAATTTCCAAATTTTTTTGCAAATACTCTCTGAATGCCGCCTGCATGACTCGTTGGAAAGTGCTTGGAGGTTTCTTGAGGTTGAGTAGTAGTATCTTGAGATGTATCCTCATGTTCATCACTCGGAAGGTCAATGAATGGATCATCATCAGGTGGTATCCTCACTATACCATCTTTCCCACTGGATGTGTCTATCTTCTCAGCATCCTCGTCTTCATACATCTTGGATTCATCAAAGATAACATCATGGCTTATATGGATTTTGTTTTCGACTGGATCAAAACATCTATAGCCCTTCACACGATCATCATATCCTAGGAATATGCACTTGATAGCTTTTACATCAAGTTTACGTCTCTCTTGCTTAGGAATGTGTACAAAGGCCTTACATCCAAAGATTCACAAGTGGTTCACCTTTAGCTTCTTCTTCATGAATGTTTCCTCAGGTGTTATCTTTGGTATGGCAATGGTGGGACTTCTATTTTGAAAATAGACTGACGTACTACATGCTTCTGACCAAAAATCTTTTGGTAGTTTCATCTCAGCTAGCATAGATCTGGCACTTTCCACAATCGTACGATTCTTGCGCTCAGCTACACCATTGAGAGCAGGAGTATGAGCTTGCGTAAATCGTCTTTTAATCCCACATTGATCACAAATATCATTGAAGTCATTAGACTTTTACTCACCTCCACTATCTGATCTTAGGACTTTGATCTTCCTACCTGTCTGATTTTTTACCAATGCTTTGAAGCTCTTGAAGTTATCAAATGCATCTGATTTCTTCTTCAAGAAGTAGATCCACGTCTTACGTGACATATCATCAATAAAGGTCATGAAATAGAAGGCTTTACCTAAGGACATAGTCGTCATAGGCCCGCATAAATCTGTATGGATTAAATCCAGGATGTTCTTTGCTCTTGCAACACCCCCTTTATTGAGCTTCTCTTGATGCTGCTTCTCATATACACAAGATTCGCACATCGATTTCAAGTGATCTTCTATGGTAGGCAATCCTATTACCATCTCCAATTTTCTCATCAAACTGAGGCTTCCCAAGTTCAAGTGACCAAGCCTCTTATGCCACAACTCAATTTGCGATGGAATGGACGATACAAGTCCATGTTGCCCCTTAATTGTGGCATTCAACCTGTACAATTTTGTATTGGGCTCTCTTACTCCATTCGCAATACCTTTGAACTTTGGGTTCGCATCCCTCACAAAGCAACGATCATGGGCGAATTCTACTTTCAACTTTTGATCAGTAATGACTCCAACAGGAAGTATATTTTTCTTCAAGCCTGGTACGTAAAGTACCTCCCTGATCATCCTGCTTTTGCCATCATGTAGTTGGATTGAAATGCTGTCTATCCCCTTGATCATGCACACCTCACCATTTGCTTGTGAGACAGATGTTCCATTATCCAACACCTTCAAACTACTAAACCAATTCTTGTTACCTGTCATGTGTCTTGTGGCTCCTGAGTCAATATACCATGCTTGATTATCTTGATTAGATGACAATGCAGATATGAAGATGCTAGAGTCTTCAATCTCACCCTCATCAACAAGGTTACCTGCTTGTTTTGGTTTCCCCTTGTCTTGTTCCGCTAGGAATTTGCGACATTCGCTCTTCCAATGGCCCTTTTTACCACAATGGAAGCACTTGCCTTTCTTCTTAGTTTTACTGGAAGATCTCTCATCCTCCTGAGACTTGGCAAATTGCTGCTTAGACTTCTTCTTGCCCTTGCCCTTGCCTTGTTTTTGGCGTGTCGCAAGTGACTGATTGTCAGTATTTAGACGTCTAGCTTTCGCCATTTCTCACCGTTGCTCTTCCTGCATCAAGATTCTTGTGAGCTCGTCAAAGGTTGGCAATCTTTCTCTTGATGTTATTCCGCTCACAAACATTTGATAGGGTTCTGCAATGCCGCACAATGCATTGTGCACCAGCTCCACATCACCTATGCGCTCACCAATAGAATGCAGTTCATCTCTCGTTGTCTTGATTCTGGTCATGTACGTCTGAATGTGCTCTCCTTGTCCCATGCGGGCACTATTCAACTTTGACTTCAAAAACATGATTCTTGATGGATTTGATGTCTCGAACTGCGCCTTTAGCACATCCCATGCCTGTCTGGGTGTAATAGCATCACAAATGTGGGTAATGATGTGATCCTTCACTGACAAGTTAATGAAGGTCAAAGCTTTCCTCATCTTTTTGTCGAACACTTTGATGTCTGCTTCATTTGGCGGCCTTCTCTCATCACCTGTGACGACTTCCCACACATCTTTCTCCATCAGTATGTTTTTCATTTTGAATTTCCACACTGCATAGTTGGAAATCCCGTCCAATTTGCTACTTTCACTCAATATGGACTCTCCCATGTTTGCCATCGCAAAACTGCTTGAAACTTCTGCCTTAGGCTAAGAACAGTATGCGGAGGCCAACAGTGATGTCAGAAGTTGAAAATAATGACCTGCATTTTTTTCCTTACCAGGCCACTCACCGCTTTTCCACCAATTTGAAAGCCAAATCGGCGTCGCCTTCTGAAATGCACTCAGTCGTCAACTCCCAACAACGTGCCCAGTGGAATGGAGAAATCACTTATGGCATACTCCGAACACTTTCTCCGCTGCAATCACTCTAATTTGCTATACTGTACTTGCAGCTACAATCCAAGTGCCCTTCGTTTGGAGGTTATAGCCTTTCGTTTGGGTCAAAACGGGCAAAGGACCCAAAAATAGGGACTTTTCTAGTTTTTGAACTGTTTATTCACCTTGAAGAAACTTCACTCTTCACTTGTGAAGGGAACCAGCTCAACTTTCAGTATGAAAATTTTTAATGGAGTTGAAGGCCAAAATGCACTTCACTTCTTCAGGACCCTGTTCAAAGCTCATCCAATTGTTGAACCAAGTCTTGTGGTCCAAATTTCTCTCCCATCACAAGTTCTGGACCGTCGATTCATTTGACACCTCATCCAAAGGTCCAAACTGCATCTGGGCATTGAACCATGCTCCTACAGTCGCTATGGTCTTCGAGACACTATAATAAAGATTGTGTTGGATGCGCGAACAGCCGCGACCTCCCTGTCTACGGTCGCGCCTCCCCACTCTCAAAAATGTTAGATCTAACGCACCTGTGGATCGTTTTGAGCACAATCTGAGGCCTGGAACATGGTCGTCCTTCTGATTCCAAGACTGTAGAGTGTTCAATTGAGAAATTCCGTGGAGAAACGGTGATTTTAGCTCAACTTGATAAAGTGGCTTTTTTCACCTTTTTACCGCAAATCTACTAGGTTAACTGTCTGGAGACAAATCTCTGACATAAACCTCAAAATCTCTCCATGGCTGGTTGACAATGTGATTAGCTTCCTTCTTGTCCTTACGGCATCCAAAACGGTGTGCAAACAGCGAAGAAATCACCAGTTATGTATAAAAACCATAACCCCAAACCCGGTTTCAATTTTCAGTTGGCTTTAAAATTGTCAATTTTTCACCAAATGTTTCCCTGTCTGATGCTATGCACAGGCTAATAATCCCTCTGCTGAGCTTAGCAAGCCTCTATAAACTAGAAACCGTGCACCAGTGCTTCTCTTTCTGTCTTCAACCCGCCGTAAACCTCGAACTCTCAGAAGACAGTTCTCCCAAAGCTCTCTTCAACAACGTCGTTGTACTGTGTACACTTCGTGTACAGCAGGGTGGTAACGAGGAAGGGGCAGCAAGCAGGGAGGCGAGCAGAGAGCGGAGCATGAAGAGCAGAGGAGCAGAGCAGAGGAGCGGGAAGGAGCGAGAGTGGGGATTGCAAGGGAGGTGATTGGAGGAGAGGGGGGAGCAGGGTGATAGCGAGGAAAGGACAACGAGCAGAGAGGCGAGCAGGGAGCGGAGCATGAAGAGCACAGAGCAGCGGGAAGGAAGGGACGAGCAGCAGGGAGAGCAAGGGAAGGAGGGGAAGGGAGCGGAGGAAGGAGGGAGAGAGGGGATCGCAAGGGAGGTGATCGGAGGAGAGGGAGGAGCAACAACGTACATCAGCAGGGAGGCGAGCGAGAGCAGCGAGCAGCAGAGTGGTAGTGAGGTGGAGCGAGAGATGAAGAAGGAGGGAGGGGGGCAGCGAGGAGAAAGGCAGCGAGGGAGAGGCTGCGAGGAGGATGTGAAGGAGCGAGCAGAAGGCTGGAGGGGCGAGAGATGAAGGAGGGGGGGGGGCAGCGAGGAGAAAGGTAGTGAGGGAGAGGCAGCGAGGAGGAGGTGAAGGAGTGAGCAGGAGGCTGGAGGGGCGAGAGATGAAGGGGGGACAACGAGGAGGAGAGGGGGAGGGAGCGAGGCAGGGAAAGGCAGAGGAGCAAGGAGCGAGAAGGGGGAGGTGAAGGGGGAGGGAAGAGAGAGATTTGTGTGTTTTTTTTTTTTAAACCAGTTGATTGATAGCAAAAAATAATAAATTACGGAAACCTTAATTAAAATTAACTATACAATACATAGCTTACTGCTAAAAAAACAAAACTAATCCCTTGCAAGCTTGGATTTTTTTTTTTTGTTTTGTTCTAATGGAATTGGAAATTCAAGAGAACGGGAAAAAAAGGAGGTGAGGGGGAGGAAGCAGAAAAGAGTGGAGAAGGAGAAGCAGCTATGCGGTGAGCAATGTTGGCGCTCCCCAGCAACGGCGCCAATTGTTGTCGGTCGTAGTATAGGGGTCCGTTCACTGGGAGCCGCCCGTCCACACCTGCATAGCAATAGAGAGAGAAGGGAGATAGAGAGGAAGGTGTGATGAGAGAGAGAGAGAGAGAGAGAGAGAGAGAGAGAGAGAGAGAGAGAGAGAGAGAGAGAGAGAGAGAGAGAGAGAGAGAGAGAGAGAGAGAGAGAGAGAGAGAGAGAGAGAGAGAGAGAGAGAGAGAGAGAGAGAGAGAGAGAGAGAGGAGGTGGAGGTTAGCTCAAATGCACATTATACTTGCTAAAGGAGAAACATAAACTATTGAAACCAAAAAGCATGAGCTTGAAAGCAATTGATAACAACAAGAGCAATAGCAAGCATTGAATTGCAAATGAGGATGCTTTTCTTCCAAAATTGGTAGAGTTTCCTCCTTCTCATTAAGCATGAAAATAGTGTACAAATGGTGCCTTTCTATAAAATGGGTTAGACTTAGGAAACTTAATATTAGAGATATTTTATCTTAAGTTTTCCTAAGTTAAGAACTTTGAAGTTCTAAATCCTAAGTTAGAAGTTCTAGAAAGGCTAGAAACATATTAGTCCCATAAGTTAGTAGACACTTATGGAGGACCTTCCTTGCCATAAAAGGAGAGGTATTTGCATTGTAAACAACACTTTGTGATTAAGGCAAAATTACTATTGTAATTATCTTGCATCTCAATGTGTTCCCATTGGAAGGTGCATAGCTTGAGGGAAGGTGCTCGGGCCTCCTCTTGCCTCCTTTCATTGGCCTTTAATTGTGGCATGGTTTTAAGTGTTTATTGCTTAAATTAGTCGCAATTCTTATTATCTCCCTTTGGGTGTTACGTAGGATTTAGTAATCTTGCTAGTTGCCTTAGCAAGAGATTTTATTGTTGTCATTAATTAGCTTTATTTATGTTACGAGCACTAGTTGGGTAAGCCTTAGTGTTCTCATTCATGTTGATTCTTTCCGTATTTTGTTGAAGCTTGTTTTAGAAACTTAAAAAGTGGACGAATCTCTTCATCCCTATACTACACCCGTAAGTAGATCTAGCCATCACGTAAACTAGAAATACTTCCAACATTTTTGCCTTTGCCACTTTTTGAGTATTTTTTTACCTAGTTTTTTTTTTTTTTTTGTTTCTTGCTTCCGTGTTGTATGTTTGCTTGTTTGCCTGTCTCTATCTACCAACAAACAGCACGCGTCGTCTCTCCAGGTCTTACACGAGCTGCGCAGCACCTTCTCAAACCGGGGGGAAGCAACAAAAGAGTCAACTTGGGCATTTTCTTCAAAAGAAGTGACCCAAGTGACCTTTTTCAAGACCAAACATGTATATCAGAATTCGTCAGCCTGTCTGTAGCCCTAACAGACCCTGATCTTTCATTTTATCACCTCCACGAATTCTGACCACGGTCAAATTTCGAGAAAATAGCTTGACTGTCAAAATCCTTTATTTCTCACCCAAATCTTTGTCCTAGAATTCGCCGGCTTCACTGAGGCTAGATCTCATCAAGATCAGTCCTCCAACAGCTCTGCGAATTCTATCTCAGAGATTTTGCTTGTTTACTGTCAAAAAATCACATTTTTTCCATATTTCCTATTTGCCAGTCAAACCTCTCTGTTAGAATTCGCCATCAAGCCTCAGAATTTGTTCTTAAAGAGTACGATTTTCCTGTCCTACCCGCAAATTCTGAAACTACAATTTTGTCCCAGAAAATCTAAAAAAATTTGACATTCAGAACTCTCTATCAAAATTTGCGAGTATTACAGTTAGATTTATCTACCTCTCCACGATTTCTCAGCCTGTCCGCGAATTCTATCACGACCAAAAAGGCCAGTTTTTTGTCCTGCACTATCAATTTTGCAAGCAAACTGCCTTTTTGCCAAGTATAGTATTGACCTGCTCCTCTGTATTCTGCATCATGTCTCGTGACTGTGCTGAATCTTCTAATTCGGCTCCTCCACGACTAGAACGAAGAATTCCACGTATCGATGCACCAAAGTACGATGGAGAATCTGACCCAATCCGATTTCTCCAAGATTTTGATAATGCATGCCGTTTTTATGGAGATACCTCTGAAACTGAAAAGCTATGCCTATTTCCTATGTTACTCTATGAAACTGCCAAGGAATGGTACTTGAATCTTGAAGCTCTTGATCTTGCTTCTTGGACCACCCTCAAGGACGCTCTCATCAAGCGTTTCAAACCATCCAAACTGACTCAGAGCCCATTCATTCAAATTATCCACATCAAGATGCGTCACGAAGAGTCTGTTTGAAACTACATTGAGCATTTTAAACATCTCAAAGTAGAATGTGTTGATGAAAATATCACCAAACGTATGGCCATAAAACTGTTCTTAGTTGGATTGCCTAAGAACATCCGCCGTGAACTCAAACCAGTTGACTTTTATGATCAACTTAAAGATGTGATGACCGATGCTATCCGTGAGGAAGACAAAGGTTCCGATGATGATTTGGCCATCGTGAAAAGAAATATAAGAATCCGGACCGTCCGAATCACCCGAAGTCTGACAATATTGCTCAATCTTTTGAACTTCTACATTAAATGGAAACCTGACAAAAAACTCAACAATCTCATATGGATAAACTCACTACCGGTTTCCAAACCGCCATGAAATAGATTGTTGAGAAATCCTTTCCAACACGGGAAAATGTCTGGTGTCCAATCTGCTCATAGCATCACACTGCTAATGAATGCCCTCAATTGCAAAACCATTTCCCAGCAGCCACCAGACCCACTACCCTCCACAATAGCCTATGCCACGACTAGGGGTCTACCAACCACGACCAACTGCACCAAATCAATTCTCATCCTCACGTCAACAGTTTGTCGTTAACCAACCTGCCCCACAAAACGTTGTCCATTATCTTGATCCGAATACCATCGATCTGGCCATCTACTATGCGGAAGACAATACTCAACCACCGTACTCTACTGAAATGGTTGTTTATTATACCTATGATTCTAATGCTCAAACCATGGATCCCAATGCCCAAGCTTACAATCCAAACCAAGCTGTCTTTGCCGCACATCAACTACCCGCAATATGAGGATGTTTTATCTGTGCAGGTAAACATCCTAGTATTTGCTGCCCAGATAAACTTCGCTTTCCTCCAGCTTGTGAAAACTGTGGTATTGAACATCACGTGTAAGACTGCCCATCCTTATCTAAGCCAGCCTCTCCTGTCTGTTCAGTGCAAGTAAAAATCTTACCAATCGAAACACGTCCTGCTTGGGTCTTGACTCAGGCACAAACCCAATGCCACGCCCCTACACTTGCACCCAACAAAACTCAACCGCAAGCTGTTCCTCCAAGTGAAGATTCAACCCCGATAGTTTACCCTCACCCATCTGAAAAAATTTGACTGCATCATCAGTATTGCCAGCAAATCTGCAATGCCGACCAACAATCTTCCTCTTCCCATAAAGTACCTCACAAGCCCTTTGAAAGCAAAACCCTTGAAGGTACCGAAGTTTGGAAGATTTACTACAAGCCAATGTCACTCTCCCCTTCCATGTACTCTGGAAGCATGCTGACTAGTGAAAACAACAGATCCAATCCAATACCACCACCACTACTGACAAGTTTCCTGGTCGTTATTATCATTTGGTCAGTTTGGCGACCACTGTGCCTTGGGGTTTCGTGTGTGGCTTGTCTTTGTCTTTGGTTACCTTTTGGGGACGGATTCTGAGTTAGCTTTCGGGTTGGTTAGGATTCCAGTTTTCCTAAGTCTAAATGGTTAAGGGATGAGAAAAAATCCTTTTGGAAAGCCCCACTATCTATCCACCATGTGTCATTGGAGATGCTCTTGTTTGTTGGTGTAGATGCCATCAAAGATGAATTACCTTCATCCTTTTCTTCTTCAAGTGTGAGATTTCCTTGCTTTCTCTCCTTATTTGCATTCTTCTTCTTGTAGCACTTGGATGTAAAGTTCCACTTCTTTCCGCAAAAGAAGCACTTTAGCTTTGATTTTTCCTTCTTGCCTCCACCTTTGGAACTTGTTGCTTGATCATCCATCTTGAACTCCTTCCCTTGGGTCTTCTTGGTTGATTTAGCCTTCATCTTGTCTTTTCTTGAGAGGTTTTCCTTCTCATCTCCATCATATATTTTCAAGGAACCAATCACATTCCTCACATGTTGATCCTACTCTCCTCGGGTACAAGCACACTATGGAGCTTGTCAATTGAGGGTAAGGATTCTTGTATCGCAAAACTTTGTACTAGATTGGAGAACTCATCTCCAAGACCATTTAGGATTATTTGTACAAGTTCACCATCATGGATCATTTCACTAATTGTGGATAGCTCCTTATTTAGTGATTTAATCCTCAAGACATAATCTTGAGCACTCTATTTACTACCTCTAATGCCTTGTAGAACTTTATTTGTTAACACCAGCACTCTAGAGGTATTCTTAGACTCATAGATCCCTTTCAAGGAGTCCCAAGCCTCCTTGGCCGAGACACGTGAAGCTACTTCTTTTAGAAGTTCATTGCTAATATTCATTTTGAAGCAATGCAATGCTAGCCTAGCCTTCTTATTGTACCTCACTAGTTCTTGTCCACCTCGAGGCTCTTCCTCCTCACCAATGACAAGTTCAAAGAGGTCTTGGAGCACTAAAAGTGACTCCATTCTCACTTTCCATATTGAATACTTACTAGAATTGAGGCTCTCACTAGCTTCTAGAAGGTATGCACCAGTAGATCCCATCTTACTAGATTCAAGTACACTCATGTACTTCATGGCTCTCCCTACTCTCTTTCTCAGAATTTTTGCCTCACAAGCAACTCTCTTGAATCACTCAAACTCAAGAAGCAAGATCTTAAATGATATTAAACTCAAAAGAACTTAGGGAAAAAATTCTACACTCATTATTCACAATGATTGATTGGATTTGACTCTTGGAAGAGCTCGAGCCTTCTTATGGTGATTCAAAATGAATTTTAGTCTCTCTTTAGGACTTAAAGCCTCAACCTCCTCACTCTCTCTTAATGATTAAGTGATGTCATAATGATCTATCACCAATTCACATGAAATCTCTAATGCAACAATTTATTTTTACAAAGCAAATCACTCAATACACTCTCACAAACTTGACATTTGCAACTCATATCCACATGTGGACTTCAAAACTTGAAGTAATCACTTGGTTAGACTTGCCTTCTCTCAACTTGATTTTAGCACCAATGCTTTCTACAAAGTAAAGAGACCTAGATCATTACCTATGCTCTTAGGCTTGGCTTTGATACCATAATAAAAATTAGTAAATGGATCTAATTAAGATCTAAATTAGACCTATAAGAGTGATTGAAAACTTGGATTATTGATCTAGATCAAGACTAGCACTCAAAACTAGCCTTACATTGACAATTCCTACACATCCAAGCAAGAACAAAAAAAAACTATGATCCCACGGCCTCACACGTGTCAAAAATAGTGAGCGTATGCTAAAAGAGAAAATTATTACTTTAAGTTTTTGAAGCATTCACACACTTTGATCATTCATAAGAAATTGATAAACATGGATTTGCTCCCAAAATAATGCTTTTTATCATTAACATCCAAATGGATCCAATATTGATCCATATACAAAAGTCGTAATCTCTCTCTAGACCAACTGTAGCACATGTGGAATAGCTCATTGTGCTTATCTTATCCATTTTGGCTTAGATTCCACTAATTTGCCACATCATCATTTGGTGGCTAGTGTTGACCTTCTAGATTCCTACATTCAAGGAGATAGATCCTACAAAGTAGGGAATCTTGCATTTGTCTCATATGAAAGCTATGTACAATGGATCTCAATTTTTTCTCATGCATTTTACACGTGTGGATTCACCTAGATACCAAACATTTAGCTTTTACAAGGTAAAAATTTTCTAGTTCAACAAAAACCACATCACTTTCAACAATACCTCCAATATAGTAAAAGTTATATTCCAAATCTTCTAACCAATTATCTACATTAATGGAGTGAATGTCTCCATCAAAGATAGGACTAATGTACTTAGACAGTCGTTGATTGTAACAATAGGGGCTACTTTGAGTAGTGACTTTTCACCATTCATTAATATGGTTTATAGATAAATTGTTATGTCCATGTCCAGTATGAGGGATTCGGAACAATTCCTTACATGGATAGCCGGTCACTCAAGTGTATGTGATTATTAGTTATGCCTCATCATTCCGGGCTTGGTCGGTAAAGTAACTAATAATCATATGAGGGCCATGTTATGTTCATCACCAGTACATAGGATTCAGTCTATTCCTAGTCTTGGATACATGGTACTCCATTGAATCAAGCTGTTAGTTATGCCATGTCATACTGGATGTGACCCGAAAGTAAGTAATATCCTTGTGAGGCCTAGAACACACTAAATGGAGTTAATACAAGGTTTGGGACCATATGTGCATGTGTAGAGTTATCAATAACAATTCTATGAATAGAGGACTTATGCATGGAAACTCTATTCTAGATGAATCTATGTATAGGGGAGTTAGTACTTTGCATGACCATGTGCACAGATGATTCTAGGCTCTATATAAGGAGGCCAAACTCGCCCTACTACAACATCTTGTGGTTGATTTATTGCCAAGCTCTCACTCTACTTTCGTGCTTCCTATTCATTGGCTTGGGGGTGAAGCTTCTAGAGTTGATAGGTCGTTCTACTTGGTTGAGTGGTTTAATGTGTTTTCCATTGTGTTTGTTTTGGAAGCAGTAACTTGAGGAGCTAATTTCCCTTATAGTGGTATCAGAGCAAGGCTTACGAAGATGGGAGAACTTGGAGAAGTGCTACTTTTCGTCGAAATTTCAGTGTGAATCAATTGGAATTCTCTTCCAAGTGCATAACAAGATGTACTATCCCGGTTTCAATTTGCATGTTGCTATGTAAAGAATTTGGGCCTCAAGGCCATGCACACACAACACACACACACACACACACACACACACACACACACACACACACACACACACACACACACACACACACACACACACACACACACACACACACACGTACCCACGCGAGCCGCGTACTGGGATCCCAACCCCACTCACCTAGCTACTCGCCATCCGTCTAACACCCAAAAGGGCTGGTACCAGGGGATAAAGGATATGGAGAAGCCCCAACTTATATATGGGGGAGTTCAAGGCAAGCAGTTACTTATGGGACATTGAGAATTCTCAGGGCCTTCACTAGGCGCTCAATCCCACGACACTCTCATGTGCGTGGCGTGCAACATACATTCCTCAACATGCTAAGATCCATTACTCTTGAGAATTTTTGGGGTTTTATGGAGAATTGTCCTAGAAAGCCAATTTGATGTTTTTTTGGAGCTTTTTCTTGTGTAGCTTGATCCACATTAGATACATTTTTAGGAGGAGTGTCAAAAAATTGGAAAAATCTATCTAATGTTGTGAGTAGGGGTCCTAAAAATGCCAAAGATGAATTAAGCTCTTTTGGCTTAGTAAAGACCCGTATCAAATTGTTGGTGACTCGAAAAAAAATATCAAAAAAATGGATGTATCGAAAATCTATGCTGGTGACTTGAAAAAGTATATCGAAAAATTAGGACTCAGAAAAATAGAACTCGAAAAAAATATGGGAAGTATCGAAAATTTTTAACAAAGGCTCGAAAAAATAAAGGAGTATCAAAAAATTTATAAAGGCTCAAAAAATTTTGACTCGAAAAAATAAATGAAGTATCAAAAAAGTTAACAAAGACTTGAAAAAAATATAGGAGTATCGAAAAATTTAACAAAGACTCGAAAACTATGTCAGGGCTTCGGTGGAGACGGGAGTTGTATCTTGCCTCGGTTGAGAGTTGATAGGAAATCCTCGGTTGAGAATTGATAGAAAGGTCCGGTCGAGAGTTGAGAGAATGAATTCAGTCGAGATCAGATAGAATACTTCGGTCGAGATCCAACAGAACGCTTCGGTCGAGATCTAACAGAACGCTTCAGTCAAGATCGGGATGGAAGGCTCCGGTCGAGATCTAACAGAAAGCCTTCGGTTGAGATCTAGTAGAAAGCTTCGGTCGAGATTTGAGAGAAGCCTCCGATCAAGATCTGAGAGGATGTAAGTTGGGAGCGTAAAGGATGAAGGAAATGCTTTGGTTGCAGGAGGTGTGTGTGGCAGGGTCTGGAGAGCGTGGAAGGAGTCGGCGGATGGAGGAGGTGATGGCTCAGTCCATGGAGATGACGATGTGCAGGATTGGGGTGTTTCGTGCAAGGTGTTTGTCATATGTAGGAGCAAGTTATGGTTGCATGGAGGGCGTTCAAACATCCAACACTGATGTGAGTATCTGCTTGGTGGGGTGTGGGTGCGTGGAGGTCGTTGTGAAGATGGGGCGTGTAAGTTTAGTGCAGGTGTGTGCATGCAGGTGGTTGATGTCGAGATTTCAAAGTGGAGGAGTCGGTCGAAATATGATGGAAGGTGTCAATCAAGACGTGATGGAGACTTCCGATCGATATGGTGACAAGACTGTGAGTTGGGCGAGATTGAAAAATTCGATTAAGTCAAAATTTTAAAATTCGAGTCGGTCGAGATTTTGAAATTCGATTTGGTTGAGGTTTTGAAATTCAATTTGGTCGAGCTTGTAAAATTCGATTCGTTTGAGTTTTTTTTAGGGTTTTTGAGTCGGTCAAAAAATGGGCGTTTGGTGACTCGGTCGAGTTTGGACGGTTTGCGCGAGTCTGTCAAAATTTCAAAGTGTGGTGACTCGTCGGTTGAGATTTGAGTGTCTTCCTCGATCGAGATCTGAGAGAAGTGTTCGGTCGAGACGGTGAGCATGTGATAAAACACGTCGGTCGAGTTGTCAGTCAGACTCATCGGTTGAGATTTCAAAAATTGGCTCCGATTGAGATTTGAAAGATGGCTCTGGTTGAGAATTGAAAGATTGGCTCTGGTTGAAATTTCTTATGGAGGCCTCCGTCGAGGTGGCATGTAAGGAGGTGAAGGGTATGAGTTCAGTTGTGGAAGTAATTTATATTGCCCTTCAACTATAGAACGGAAACATCTGTAGATTTGCAGTGTGCTACATCTGCTTGAGCATTGATGTCTGGGATGTTTTTTGTGTTGTTTTGTCTTTATGAATTGGAACACCATGTCTGATGTGAGGTCACGAGGCTCTATTTTGAGTATTGTTTTACATGCATGTTTATTGAATATAGCCGTCTTACAGTCTGTTCTTCATGAGGGTGAATAGAAACATATTGTTGAAGAACGGGCAGACTGAAGGTTGCGAACTTATAGTTCTAGAGTGTTCAAGAATGGTCAGACAATAGGTTGCAAACTTACATGTCCAGAGTATTCAAGAACAAGGTAGACAATAGTTACAAACTTAAGATCATGGCAAATTTGGATAGGTATAACAGTTTGTATGGATATGGTGGTGAACGTTGCAACAGCTATGGCATAAAGATGTGTATGTGTTCAAGCAGCAACTGACATCAAATGTTGACAGATCCTCTGCTTGAGAGGATCTATTTACTAAGTTTCTTTGCTTACTTCTTCTTATGCCTATCAGCAGAGATAGTGGGCTTTCGCTTAAGTTATTCTTTCTTGTTGAAGCCCAAAATTAGGCAGAAGGGACAGATTAACGTTGTAGTATTTTGTCCAGTCTATCAAAGAACACTCAAGGTCTTTCTCTCTTGAAAACACTCACATTCAAACAGAGATGCAAGCCATGTCCAACTGTTTTCCATGACCATGACCACATCTAACTATCCACCCTACTTTGACCACAAGCACGAGAAGGAAGAATAGATTACAATGGGGGAGGTGCTTACATCCTATCCTCTCTACTCTCTTAGAAATCATTAACAACATGCAAGTAGAGAGAAGAAGCAAATGGAAAGCAAATATAAAATGCAAAAACATGAGAGAGAGAGAGAGAGAGAGAGAGAGAGAGAGAGAGAGAGAGAGAGAGAGAGAGAGAGAGAGAGAGAGAGAGAGAGAGAGAGAGAGAGAGAGAAGCAAGGATGTTCGAATCTCATTTGGGCATAATATCCTCCTCCTATTGAACATGGAAATATGGTACAAAGGGTATGGATGGAGAAGGCCCTTGCCCTTTCTCCTATTGGTTAGTTACAATGGCAAGGATCCTAATCCAAGCCTCCTAAACTAACACAAAATGAATCTAATGGTCCTTTAAGAAAGCACAAGGGCACTCACATAATTCATGTGAGTTTGAATTTGGGCCCTTCTAGCTTTTTTATTAACAACTTGACTTAGGGCCTCTAATGTCATTTTAGAGTTTTAGGCCCCTAGTCACTTATTCCTAATTCTACAAGTTCTACAAAACCAAATTGTGTGCTCATTGGGTTGGGCTTATACACGCAGGAAGCCCATTGGTCACAAAAACCGATCAAGAGGATTTTATTAGCAGTTGTTTCAGAAGAGAAATGGCCTGCACCAATACCTTCATGAGTGAGAAAAATTACAAAGGGTATTTCGCCTTCAGTAAGACATCGTCGGATAATTTCATCTAACCCTTGCTAGTAGAGTTGTCCTACAATTAACGTATAAGGTTTAGTTTCGAGGACCAACGCACGTTGTTCATGTTTAGAGAAGGACGAATCCATCTGCTTCGAAGTTAAATATTTTGTAATTTTCTTAGCCCATACAGGTGTAGAGTCAACTTGGAAAAGGATTGGATTTGGTAAATAATTGTTGACGCCTTGATCAGGGGTAGGAAGGCTAGGGACTCGGGATAGATGGTCTGCTAGAAAATGTTGAACTCCCTTATGAACCACGATCCTAAACTCAAATTCTCACAGTAATAGGATCCATCTAGTAATACGGCCTGTGGTGCAGGTCTTGTTGATAAGATACAACAATGCTTGATGATCAGTGAAGAACGCAAAGACTTTTCCTAAAAGATAATGGCGAAACTTCTGAACCGCATATACCATTGCCAAGGCTTCACGTTCGGTAGTGGTATAATTGACTTCAGCAGGTATCAATTGTCGACTAAGAAAACGGATTGGGTAGTCCTTTTTGAATTCTCCCGGTTGGGTGAGCACTGCTCCAATGGCATACTTGGATGCATCAGTATGTACATGGAATTCTTTAGAATAATCAGGAGCCCGGAGGATGGGTGCATTGGTAAGGGCTTCTTTGAGTTGATTAAAGACGACGCGTTGTTCATCCGCCCATTTGGAGACTACAACTACTTTGTAGATTAAGCGTGCTTTGTTAGCAAAATAAAAAAGAAAGCACCGATAGTAGTTGGCGTGGCCAAGGAAAGAGTAAACTTCACGTATCGTACATGGTTCCGGTAGATTTTGAATGATAAGGATCTTTTCAGGGTCAGTGGAAATGCCATTTCGTGAGATAATATGTCCTAAAACAATACCATGGGTTACCCAAATCTGGCGTTTTTCAGGATCAAGAGAGATGTCGAAGCGTTGACATTGGATAAAATTTTTTTTGAGCACAGACAGATGACATATTTCTTCGGAATGTGCTCCTAAATCGTCCAAGTAAACTTATAAGGTATCGCCCATCTGCTGAGAAAAGGCCGCTTGTATAACACGTTGGAAGGTGCTAGGAGCATTGCAGAGACCAAAGGGCATGACTTTCCAGCAGAAGGTTTCCCATTCTGTGGCAACGATATACTGAGGTGTTGGAGAGAGAATGTATGCTATGATAGACACAACACGATTCCTACGTTTTTATCGGGCCACGTAGCCAGCAAAAGCGAATGAATTCTTTTAAATTGACACGTGTGTGTGTTTTTAATCCCATAACGAAAATGTAGTTTGGATTATAAGCTTAAAGCTTGAAAAGAGTTAACATGATCTTCAAAATGAAAGCATGAAATTCTGAGATTTTGTTGAGATTAGGTTTAAGAGGTGTGTGTGTGTGTGTGTGTGTGAGAGAGAGAGAGAGAGAGAGAGAGAGAGAGAGAGAGAGAGAGAGAGAGAGAGAGAGAGAGAGAGAGAGAGAGAGAGAGAGAGAGAGAGAGGAAATGGCTACATGCATTTGTCTCAAACTTTCAAGATGTCATGCAAATCCGGATGTGCACATCCAAGTATTGAGCCTACATATCGAATGTCAAAAAAAGTGGTTCCGAGACGTGCACATCCAAGAATTGAGCTTGCATACTGGATGTCAAAAAAAGTGGTTTCGGAATGTGCACAACATCCAAAAACTAATTTTATTATAACATCTCAAAAATGCAGGCTTTAAAAAATGCATGTTTTTGTACTTCGCAAACTGGAGTCCCATCTTCGAGAGTCCGGGTGCATCCCAGATGCAAGATAATGCATGTGACTAATAAAAGAGAGAGAAATATATTACAATTTTGTGAGGTAATGGTTGTGAAAGATTCAACTAGTTTCATCACATTTTGCAATATTTCCATATTTGGCATATTGAGGCCAAAACTTGTTTTAGACTTAAAGGTTGACTTTTCAAAGTTCATTAGTCTAAATTTCATTTGAATAAACACTTTTTGAAAGTGTGAGAAAGATAGAATGCGAGTTTGAGTAGATTCAATTTGAATAAGTTGGGTACATTGAATCTAGACTCAAAATTGGTAGGGTTAGCATTTTGGTGGGAAAGCCAAGTGGCCAAATAGGGTTTGGACCTACTATAAAAGGATGTAACTCATGGAGAGAGTCATCTTCTCTCTTCTCTATCTCATTTCATGCTTATACATGGTTATCTTGGGTTCTACTATCCATTGGTGCACTATCTTGGTGATTGCTTGCAATTCTATGTGTAGAATGATCTATATTTGCTATTTTTGGATCCACACGTGTGAAATACAGTAGCTTGCTGGTTTTGTACGGACAACAACAGTACATAATCATTTCATTCAAGTTTGATCAAGTTCTATTAGTGTTTGCATCTCAAATTGTGTGTAGATGCTGATTTTTCTACATTGGTGAAATTGATAGTGTATTTCTCTTTCTAACCAAAGATCATTCAAGTAGATTGGATCTTAAGGATCTGAAATCTTTCACATGGTATCAGAGCTTGTGTTTCAGGTTATGAAGGAGTAAATCAGATCTATCAATGATTTGGTGAAGATATCAAGTCTAGAGCATGCTAGAGAGGATTCTACACCATAATCGAATTTTTTGCTTTTGTAGATCAAAATACTAAATAGGCCAATATACTTGTCCAATTCCGTTTTTTGAATTCACATGCTGGATTTGGCCAATTTTTGGATCATCGGTTCAGCCTAAGTGGTGGCTTATAGATTGCATATCAAATTTTCAACATTTGCATGTAGATTTGGAATAGTCAATTTTTTGTGATTTTGTCAAAACCCTAATTTTCATTGGATCTCTAGATAGTGAGATTGCTGGACTTCATTTGAGTGTGTTTCAATTTTAGGAAGTGGCAAAAGTCATTAGATTGAGGATAGATCATAGGTTGATCAAGATTCCATGATTCTATGTGTTGATTTGTTTGGATAAGTGCTAGAAGAGAATTTGTGAGATAGTTTCAAATCTTGGTGATTTCTTTTGAAAGCATTTGTTGTTGTTCAAAGGAGTGCTTTGTGCATTGAAACAGGTTGAAAGAGAAGATCAGGTCATTGCTACATGGCAAACTCAATTGGAGTCATGTTGGAAGCCAATGATAGGCTTACCTCAAGTAACTATTCATTATGAAAAGTGAGGATGGAGTCACTACTTGAGATGAATGATGTTTTGGATATTGTTGTAGGTTTGGAGGAGAGACCAACAACACAACAAGATCAATTGAGGTATGACAAGAGGGCCAAGAAGGCTCTACACATGATAAAGATGAATGTTACCAATGAACTTCTCAAGGAAGTTGGTAAGTGCACATCATCTTTGGAAGCTTGGAATTCATTAAAGAAGCTTTATGAATCCAAGTCTACTTCTAGAGTGTTGACTCTAAGAAGGAAAATCTTTTCTTGTTTGCAAAAGAATGAAGAAAGTCCAAGTACTTTTGTTTTGAGAATAAAAGCATTGAATGATGAGTTAGCTTGCATGGATGAAAGCATTAAGGAAGGAGAGCTTATTCAAGTGATTCTTAATGGCTTGTTGGATGCTCATGCTAACATTGTTCAAAGTATTGCTATTCAAAAGACTTTGCCAAGTTTGATGGATCTTCAAGAATTCTTGATCAATGAGGAATATAGGCTTCAAGCAAGAGGTGGATCTACATCGACACTTCAAGATGATGCTATGTTCACAAAGGGCAAATTCAAGGGCAAAACCAAAAGCAAGTGGTCTAAAGGGCAAGATCAAGTGGATGCTTCTTCAAGTGGCAAAAAGAAGGATAGATCAAAGCTCAAGTGCTTCTATTGTGGCATCAAATGACACTTTGCAAGTGAGTGCTACAAGAAGAAGAGAGATCAAGGAGACAAGCGAGGTAATCTTACTCTTGATGAGGATGGTTTGGATGTGCAAGATGCAAATGATGATGCTTTTGTGATGTCTTCATGTATGCTTGCTAATGATGGAGATCTAGATCCTTGGTGGATTGATAGTGGAGCAAGTTCACACATGACCTTTCACAAAGAGTACTTCACTTCTTTGTTGGCATATGGAGATGACAAGAGGGTGATCTACACGGCCAATGATGGTGAGTGTGCAATCAAAGGGATTGCCACAATTCTTATTTCTCTCTCTACAAATAGGAATGTTCATTTGGAGGATGTCTTGTTTATTCAATCTATTACCAAGAATTTGCTTAGTGTGAGTCAAATGCTAAGTAAGGGCCTCAGGGTGGAGTTTGATAGAAATGCTTGTTTGATGAAAAGGAAGGATGTCTTGATTGGAAAAGATAAAAGACAAGGGAAGTTGTTTAAACTTGATGCTTGTGTTATTGCTAACCAAGTTGGATGTGTTGCAAGGGAGCAAATTTCTATTCAAGAGGTTTGGCACAAAAGGATGGGACACCTCAACTTCAAGTCATTGGAGGTAATGGCAAGGAAGAAGGTTGTGATTGGTCTTCCAAGTTCCTTAAGTAATGACAAGCATGTTTGTGAGTCTTGTGCTTTGTCTAAGTCACATAGACTACCTTATACTAGATCTATTTCTAGATCTACAAAGCCTTTTCAACTTGTACATTCGGATATTCATGGATTTACTACAATTAGCAATAGTGGAGCTAAGATGTATGTAACATTCATTGATCATTTTAGTAGATTTTGTTGGATCTGTCTACTAAAGAGCAAGGATGAAGTGTATGATGGCTTTGTCAAGTTCAAGAATGCAAGGGAGAACCAATTTTTCACAAAGATCAAGTGCTTGAAAGGTGACAATGGTGGTGAGTACATATCTAATAAGTTCAAGGCCTTTTGTGATGAGCATGGGATCAAGAGGGAGTATACAACATCAAGGACCCCATAACAAAATGGAGTGGTTGAAAGGAATAATAGAACTTTATGTGAAAGCACTAAAGCTATGAGGTTAGGTGCTAATCTTGACAAACCATTTCGGGATCAAGCTTTGTTCTGTGCCAATTTCTTGTGCAATAGGTGGCCGAGTGTTATTTTGGATGGAAGGACACCTTTTGAGATGCTATTCAAGAGGAGGCCGAGTGTCAACTTTCTAAGAACCTTTGGATGCACATGCTATGTCAACATTACTCTTGATGATAGGACCAAGGAGGATCCATCTTCAAGAAGAGATATTTTTGTTGGATATAGTGAGGTGAGTAAAGCCTACAAGGTTTACATTCCTTCTACTAACAAAGTGATTGTTGGTAGAGATGTCATTTTTTATGAGGAAAACATTCCAAAGGTGTCTTCAAGCATAATTGATGGTAAAGTAGATGATTCTAACATTCTTGATGTTGATGAGAAGGATCCTACTTTGGATGGTGGTGATGATGGACCTTCATCAAGTCAAAAGCCAAGGAGAACATCAAGAGAAAGACAAGTATCTTCAAGGCTCACATATGATCAAAAGGGTAAGCAAGTAGTTTCTGGAAATTATGTTGCTTTCCTAATCTCTTTGGATGAGCCTACAAGTGTAGATCAAGCAAGGAAAGAAGAGGAGTGGATCCAAGCAATGGATCTTGAGTATCAAGCTCTTATGAAGAATGGAACAAGAAGATTGGTGGAGTTGCCTAAGGACAAGAAAGCTATTGGATGCAAATGGATCTTCAAGGTGAAGACAAACCAAGATGGATCTATCAGCAAGTACAAGGCAAGGTTAGTGGCAAAAGGATATGCTCAACAACAAGGAATTGACTATGATGAGACCTTTGCACCCGTGGCAAAGATGGAGGAAGTATACATGGAGCAACCCGAGAGCTACATCTCATCAACAAAGCCAAATCATGTGTGTCTTTTACAAAAGAGTTTGTATGGCCTTAAGCAAGCACCAAGGAGTTGGTATGCTAAGCTTAACACTTTTTTAGTCTCTCAAGGCTTTGTTATGAGTGAGTATGATCATTCACTTTATTATAGGTTTGCTGGAAATGATGTTACCATCTTGCCAATCTATGTGGATGATATCATCTTGAGTGGTGGAGACAATCAAGATGTGGAGGATATCAAGAATGCTCTTAAGAAGGAGTTTGAGGTGCATGATCTTGGTAATTTGCATTACATTTTAGGAATAGAAGTCATTAGATCTTCTCAATCTACTTTCATTTGTCAAGAGAAGTATGCTAATTCTATTCTAGAAAGATTTCATATGGTAGATGCAAAAGCTATTGATACACCTATGGAGTCTCATGTAAAGCTTACTATAAGAGGTAATGAAAAATCCTTCAAGGACATTACTCTCTATAGAAAGCTAGTTGGTTCACTCATCTATCTAACCATTACTAGACCTGATCTAAGCTATTGTGTTGGAAGATTGAGTCAATTCATGCAAGATCCTAGTGAGGAGCATTGGAAGCTAGGAAAGCGAATTTTGAGGTACATCATTGGAACTCGAGATTTTGGCATATTGTATGAGGGATCATCACCTAATCTTTTTGGATTTTCAGATTCGGACTATGCTGGAGATGTAATGGATAGGAAATCCATTAGTTCTTATTGTAATTTCATAGGTGATGGAGCTATATCATGGATGTCAAAGAAACAAGCCACTATCTCATTGTCATCTAGTGAGGCCGAGTACAAAGCTCTTACACATTGCACAAAGGAGATGGTATGGATCAAGAGGATGATCAAGGATCTTCACTTGCTGAATTTTTCAGAGAGCCCAATCATCTTTTGTGACAATCAATCAGCCCAAAGAATGACATCCAATCTTATCTTTCATGCTAGGAGCAAGCATATTGAGATACAATATCATTTTGTGAGGGAGCGAGTCATTGCAAAGGAGGTGGAGCTTCAACATGTGTCTTCAAGGGAATGTGTAGCTGATATCTTCACCAAAGCATTGGGAAAAGACTTGTTCATGAAGCATAGGACTTCACTTAGAGTATTATCAAAGTCTATGCTAAAATTAGTTGAAGAGGGAGTGTGAAAGATTTAACTAGTTTCATCACATTTTGCAATATTTTCATATTTGGCATATTGAGGCCAAAACTTGTTTTAGACTTAAAGGTTAACTTTTCAAAGTTCATTAGTCTAAATTTCATTTGAATAAACACTTTTTGAAAGTGTGGGAAAGATAGAATGCGAGTTTGAGTAGATTCAATTTGAATAAGTTGGGTACATTGAATCTAGACCCAAAATTGGTAGGGTTAGCATTTTGGTGGGAAAGCCAAGTGGCTAAATAGGGTTTGGACCTGTTATAAAAGGATGTAACTCGTGGAGAGAGTCATCTTCTCTCTTCTCTATCTCATTTCATGCTTATATATGGTTCTCTTGGGTTCTACTATCCATTGGTGCACTATTTTGGTGATTGCTTGCAATTCTATGTGTAGAATGATCTATATTTGTTATTTTTGGATCCACACGGGTGAAATACAGTAGCTTGCTGGTTTTGTATGGACAGCAACAGTACATAATCATTTCATTCAAGTTTGATCAAGTTCTATTAGTGTTTGCATCTCAAATTGTGTGTAGATGCTGATTTTTCTACATTGGTGAAATTGATAGTGTATTTCTCTTTCTAACCAAAGATCATTCAAGTAGATTGGATCTTAAGGATTTGAAATCTTTCACAATGATCAATTCCTTCATAACAATTATGAGTCATAATCCAATCCTTAAACAACTCTATTGAATACAAACACCTTGGTGCATTTATTCATAGGAAAAAGTAGTAGGTACCTGGATGAAAAAGATATATACACCCCAAAGGAAAAGTTTAAACAAAAGTAGGCTCAAACAAGAGCGAAGCTTGCAGTAAAGCTAAGATTAATCCAAATCTTAGGATTAAAAATAACAAGTGCATAAACTATGACGATGTTTGTGGGAGTCTGTCAACTGACTACAACAGATCAAAAAAGTGAAGAGGTGGTGAGTTGGCTAATGAAGTGAAATGAGATACTTTTGTTTAATAACGGGGCTGTGAATGACGCATAATACATAAAACTTGAAAAACTGCGCATCAAAGGTTGTGGAAGCTCAGGTTGGCTCCAACGATCTCTCTCTCTCTCTCTCTCTCTCTCTCCCGGGCGCTCTCTCTTCTGTCTCGCTCTTTTCTTCTTTCTTTGCTCTCGATCCATCATCCAGCCATGGCAGCGGGTATGCTTTCAGCAGGATCCAAAGTGGCTCCCGTACCTTCACCGCCTGCTGCCTTTCACGAGTGCTGGTCCGATCCATCGGGTTGCTCTGGCCATTCTTCTTCTTCTGCAAAAGGAGCTTCCGGATCTGTGCCTCTGCGCAGCAGCAGCACTTGTGTCGGTATGGCGCACATGGAAATCCGCCCTTTGATCTTGCGCTTTCCTCCAAATTTTGTTCGGCAGCTGAGCATCAAGGCACGCCGAAACTGCGGCAACATTGGTGTGGCCCAGGTGGCAGCGGCTCGGGCTACGCAGGAGTACACTCCTGACTTGGTTGCGGCATATCCCTCTAATGGTGCAGCTGCGGCCTCGGCTGCAACTTCCCTAGATGTTGCAATTTCTTCTTCTTCGCTTTCAGATTCACCACCTCCTGATGTAGATTCTTCTGTTCTCAATATTGCCACCACATTAATTGCAAGTAGCCCGTTTTTCGCTTGCGAGAAGGCAAAGCCAAGATCCACCAGCACTCTTGCCGTGCACGGTGGTAAGTAAAGCAGGGTTCTTATGATCTATTTCACTCAAGCAAGAGGAAGGGTTGTAATTGTTGTATTTTAGGTTGAGGTCCATTTCTTTTCACGATAGCTCATTTCTTAACAATCCTTTTACTGGCATAGGAAGCCTTTCTTAGCCCCCACGTGCTGTGGCTTAAAGAAATATGATTTTGACATGTTTAAAGAAAATATCGGGACCACATTTATATTGCAATAAGCCCCGGCTCTGCTGGGCTTTCTGTGATCCCTGGGGTTGGGACACCTAAATCCTTGGGGGTATTCTCTTTCCACCTTGGGTGGAAATTTTGCACAAATTCATCCATTTTGAGAGCAGGTCATTATGCCCAAAAGCCAATGGCCTTTTTTCGCATAATGCCTTGCTCACCTTTTCCTTGGTTCTATCAATTTCTGAACTAGTCTGCCTCAGTTTTGCCAGGGGATTTTCACATGAGCTAGGCACGACCTGAGGCCATCAGATTGGTGATGACCGGTAATCGGGAATGGACACTTGGAAGTTGGACCAGGCTGAGCTTGGCGTGTCACAAGCAGTGACCCAGTGTGCCCAGCAGACTGTCAGAGAGGGGAGTATGTGACCGCCTGATCCTAGTCCTCAAGTAGACAGAGATAAATCCTATGGTGGTGACATGTTTAGAAATAGAGTGTGGAGGATCAATTGCACGCTGCCACGTAGGACGTTTCATGCAGAAGGAGGCAGTAGCAAAATTGCTAGAGCTGACTAGAGGAAAGTTACTGTAGGAGGAAGCCTGTGCCTTTTTTCTAAATTCTTAGTAGCAACCAACGATCTAGAGGGGGATGCATCTTGTTGATTTTGCAAAAGTAACCAGCGCATTTGGAGACAGAAATTTCAGCGTTTCTGTCGGGTAGGAGGCAGCGCTTTACAGTTCTATAGTGATTAGCAGTAGGAAGTGGAAGCTGAGCCAGTGCACAATTGTGGAAGGTTTTGGCAACCAAATGAGCTTTACTGGCAGCTTAGCTGGTCAAAATAGTGCTGCTAGAGAAGTGAATTTTTGTTGTTTTCAGTCGCTGTAAAGCCAGCGATCAGTTTCCAGCAATCTGCCCTGGTGCATTGCTGACAATCAGCCTCTTGATTTCCCAAAAAATAGGTGCAAATATTGCCTGGAATCAATTGCCTGCCAATCCATCGTTGCAGTAGTCGCCAGCTCTGCTACAAATCTGCAAGAAATTGCTTTTCCAAATTGAGATTATTCTTGTTGTGACATCTAACCCTCCCTACCTGTCGAAAAATCCATTGGCAAGCAACGGTGTTTTTTTTCATTCAATGATTTGGACAACAAGCTTCCCCTGAATCAAATATATGTAGACATGATAACCTTTGCCTTAACCTTGAGAACTTTGCTTGAAGATTGACTCCCTTGGTCTCTTTGAACATCTTCCAAGCTACCACAAAGGATCTCACCAACATTCATAGAGAAAATATAATCCTCTTTGTTTACCATAACACCATCATGACAATCATAAGTAGGAAACAGATCTACAAATGTCAACATCAAATCTCATGCATCAACACCCGCGTTAGAAACCTGTACTTCATAAGTAGTTGGGAATTGAACCCACTTCAATTCTCATGGTACTCTCATAAGTTACCACTTGTGATGGACTTGATGGACTACTCCCCCTAGATATACCCAACCAAATATGCAAGTAATAGAGCATCCCCAATAGAAAGATAAAACGTATGCAATACTTTCTCACCCAAAGTAACTGATACTCCCCCTCAAATACCTTAAGAAGACTTCATTTTCTAAGACTAATCAATAACCTGCCAATAGAAATGAAACCTGTTGTTTTTCTTGAGGCTAAACAACAACTTGTACTTTTGATTTTCAACAGCTAATCAACAACCTTGGCTTCCAAATTTATAACAGAATCTACCACATGATAGAACCTTGGAGGGAGACACCATAGCAAGTTCAGGTGCATGCAGATGCCATTGCTTGTTTTGCAGTGTCACCTTTTGCAACACGACGACAAGGATCAGAACGCACTTGCTTGGTTTGACCAGGCGAAAAGGGCGGACCATGGGCATTGCCACATGCGTGGCACTTCCTGCACTTGAGCGAGAGCCCCTACTGAGCACATATGGAGGAGCAACAATAGCGATTGGGCCAAGGGTATAGATTGGTGGTCAACTAGGATCTATTGGCATAGGACCAGGGGTTGGCAGTAGCGGCGCAAGGCCATCGGCATTAGGCCCATCACAACCTCCATCTGCCCCAACAGGGCGATCACGGCCTAGTCCATTAGTAGCAGGGCCATCACGCACTTCATTGGCAGAGCGAGCCAAGCCGATCACAGCCACCATCAACAACAACAACATGGCCATTATCTACAAGAGAGACTTTTCCATTAGGGGAGTCAGTTGGGAGAGGGCCTACTGAGGGTAGTGGCCCAGGTTCAGCCGAGGCAGCAATTCCTATGGCAGCTATGGGAGGCATTGAGGAGAGAGCACCACACGCATGCCCTAGAGTTGGGGCACGACCACATGCACCTACATAGGACAGGGCAGGCAAATATTAACAAACCACAGTGCCTGCAAGGTTGCTAGAGCACTTGCTCTCTTATGCACACAAAGAGACACAATAGGCTCAACATTCCGTAGCTGAACAGGTTGGTTTATTGCACCACCAACCTGAGGCTAGTCAGGCACATGTAGAGAGAGATGGTACACCTAGGCAGGTGACTCCTGAGGAGTGCCTCAGATCCATGGACACTGTAGTAGGCCATGCACACACAAATTGCAGCTGATGATGAGATCTTTTCGGAGTATGATCGGGAGCTGGCACGTCATGATTAGAGGCAACATATGACCACTAGATCCATGGGTAGGGATTGCAGAGGATGCAGGAGTTTAGGGTGGGGAATGAGGTTGAGGGGGGGTTGGATGATGAGGATGAGGCATTGGAGCATAGTTGCATCGAACTACGGCTCGAACCTTTGAACCGTTAGGGGCCGATCCGAACCGGCAAGAACCAATTCAAATGACATCATGATATGGATACATTTATTATGCACACACACTCTCATTTTCCCATTTATCTTAAGAAAAAACAAAAAGAAAACGGTTCAAATCGTTTCCCGATTCGAACCTGGCTAGCTGGTTCGAATCGGTTCGAATCGGACAAATCGTATCAGCATGTAGCTATGCCTTGGACGATGAGATGGAGATGGACATTGGAGATGCTGTGGGGTGGGTTGATCCTAATGCCGAGCTTGCATCACCTATACGCAGAGGGGTGGGTGGGTAGGCGTAGGATATTGTTGATGGATTTGCATGTTGAGCCAGAGATAGCAACATCATAGGTAGAGGGAGCATCGGCCTGGTGAGGCCCCTGTAGATCTAGTGGCAGGGGCAGAGGCAGAGGTAGAGGCAAAGGCAAAGGCAAAGGTTTGCACATACTTGAGGAGGACTTTTTATCTTCCTATTTGTCTACCAGTGATAGTGATGAGGAGGAATCCCCGTCCGATCATGATGCCTCCGAGTCATAAAGATTCATTGTTGTCTATGAGTCTATTGTCCATTGTCCATCTATCATACTTATGTACTTGGCCATTGGCCCACTCATTGTATATATTAGAGCTTTATCATTTATGAAATCAGACATATTAATCATTCTCATGAGGCATGTGTGGAAAGTGGATCAGTTGCCATGTTTTTGTATCATATACACTTAGCACTATTTGATTGCTTTCAAGTTTCGATTTTGGTATGCAGCATGCTGAAGCCTAAATGCTTTGTTTAGTTATTGAATGGACTTCAATGTAATATGCTTTGTTAAGTTAGTAGTAAGTAGTATGTACTTTTTGTAGTGTTTCGATTCGGAATGTTGTTGAAGCCCGGAACCGTTTGGGGACTCTCGTTTTAGAACGCTCTCATTCCAAAACGGCGCGCATCTATGTATGTTGGGAATACTTCGCAGATTACCATTGACATTGTGGATGATTGGCTGCACAAGTCGCAATGCTGCTTACCAACCATTTCATTGATTTTGATGATATGTGGTGGCGTAAATTGCTCGAGTCAAATCAGTGCCCAACCACTTAGACGGAATTGAAGTGAGCCTTCGTGGTTAAAATTCATTCCTCCACATAAGCATGTAAGTGTGATGGGACTATAGCGTGCAGGAGTATGCTGATAGGTACAGAGAGGTACTGATCAAGATACTTGAAGAAATTGTAGAGTGGCTTGTCGTGCACAAGTTTATTTTGGTCTTCCCACATAATGAAGGTTGCAAGACCTTGAAAGAGGTAGTTGCTATGACTCTCAACTTTTAAGGCATACAACAATCTTTGAAACATAAGCCAATATCTTCTATGTCAAAGCGAGCCTATGGTAAATCTCCTCTCACACCTAAGTGGTAGGATAAGGTCAAGAAAGGTGGACTTTGGTTTTTTTGTCTTGACAACCATTTGTACGAGGATTTTCCTCGATGCACGAGCAAGAAACTTGATGTGTTGTAGTCGTGTTAAGAAGGGGACAAGCTTAAGATCGGCAATAAAACGTGAAATAAGCTCTGTAGGATGAAGATCAGTAAAAAAGTAGGAAAGCTCAGTAAACTGATCAATATAAGCAGTCAAATCACTAGTATGGCGAAGGCTACAAAATAAATCACGTTGGCGAACCAACCACTGTGGGTCAATCATAGCCATACGAAGATCATGACGAAAAGTAGGCCATATATGTAACCCCTCACGAGTAGGCTCAGAGCGATAGACACGCCACCAAGTCTGAGCTTGACCATCTAAATGTAATGCAGCCAACTGCACTTTCTGGGTGTCAGTCTTGGGATACATAAGAAAATAGGTCTCTAATATAAAGAACCAATTTTCCAAGATATTCCCGTCAGACGAACCAGAATAAGTAGTAAGTTGGATGTGATCACGAAATTCACGATCAAAATGGTAGGAGAAGGAAATCTTGGTGGTGCGGAGGGAAATCCAAGTGGTGGTACTGTAGACCCTAAAGGAGACCCATAAGGACTAGTATATGATGGGAGACCAAACGTACTACCTCCCAAAGATGGAGATGGAGCAGGAGCAGGCGTATTCAATATAGGAAATAAAGGTGCTTTATCAGGACGATAAAGAATGTCTGGGGGGGGTGGTATCCCCTCGTGGTAGGATAGTCTCAAGGCTAGAAAGAACACAATCAAGTACGACTCTCAAGATGATCCATGCGGGCATCAATATGTGTAAAACGATCATCTAAAGAGCTCTGCGGTGGGTCTTCTGATGAAGAAGTCGCCATAGGGACTAAGGAAGAGACAAAAACCTGAGGGAGAGGTTGTTTGTCATCACCCCAACTTAGTCTAACTTCCAGGTTCTAACAAAATGGAAAAAGAGAGGAGGGTGTGAGGCGGCAAAATGACAAATATGAGAGGGAAATTGGGGGCTGGAAAAGAGCAGCATGTGAGCAAAAAGACAGCAAGTAGGTGCAAAAAAGGAAGTGCAAATGGGCGCAAGCAATACCTGGGTTGGGTGCTGATCCGTCGTCCAATTAGTAATGCCAACAAAGGGAGGTAAAAGCTGAAGATATGACAAAATAGATGCGCCAACCAGCCACCAATCCGAATCCTCAACTCGCGCCAAATAAGCAAGATCCACAATATGCTGAAAAATAGGCTAGAAAAGGTGCTGAAGTAAGGGGCCGATCAGCCTCCAATCAATAGCCAAAACAGACAGCAAGTCGGTGAAGAGAATTGCTAATAATGAGACGGTAGTAGGGCGCTGTGACAAATTCAAAGGCCTAGCTATGGAGTATCATAACAGCATAGTAAGCACTATGAAAGCTTCAGAAAACCAGCTATGGAGTAGAACACAAAAGCAAGAGAGAGAGGACTTCAAAGCTCACATAGCATGAATGAATATTCAAAGTGTAGTAGGGCGTGGAAACCCCTCCAAAGTTTGGGCTACATATAGCATGTTATGTATAGAGGTGGTGTCTTGCTAATTCTAGCTCTAGAACCCACATGGGTCCTTAACCTACTTGATTTACTTGCCTAATTAGCACAAGTGGGGTGTACTATGTACATAAATGTTTTACCCCCATGTCTTATGCACAACTTACAAGCTACAAGTATACAAGCCTTAAGGGGCAAAATAGGCATTTATTTCAACAACCCCCCTCAATGGCTATTTTGTTCATACCAACACCTAGCATGCTACAAAACTTTTCAAATTTTTCTCTACTAATCCCATAGCAGGTTGTCCCTTTGACATACCTCAAAACCCTCTTGGCTGCTTTCCAATGTGCTTCAGTTGGAGAACTGAACTGGCTTGCTACACCAACCGCATAGGAAATGTCTGGTCTCGTGGTGGTGAGATAAATCAGGCTACCCACAAGCTGCCTATAAAGAGTCTCGTCCACAAAAGGAGTGCAATCATCTCTAGATGGCTTACTGCTGGTATCAGTGGGCGTGGAAACGGGTTTGCAATCCTGCATGTTGAACCTGTTCAAAACTTGACATGCATAGTTAGCTTGGGAAATAAACACATAGTTTTCCTTTTTCCAAACTTCCAAGCCAAGACAATAGTGGATTAAGCCCAAATCCTTCATCTCGAACTCATTTGATAAATGAGCCTTCACCTTTTCAATAAGCTGCCCATTGTTACCTGTGATGACCAAGTCATCCACATAGAAAACTATCAAAACAATGTTCCCATCTTCCTCCTTCACGAACAGGTTGCAATCCGACTGACTCTTAATGAATTGCTCCTTGGCAAAATAGTCGTCAATACGACTATACCAGGCCTTGGGTGCCTGCTTCAAACCATATAAGGCCTTCTTAAGCCTGCATACCATACTTTCCTTGCCCTTAGCCTCAAAACCTTGTGGCTGTTCCATGTAGACTTCTTCAGCCAACTGTCCATTAAGAAAAGCACTCTTCACGTCCATTTGATGGACCTCCCAACCAAAAAATGCAGCCAATGCTAAAACCAACCTGATAGACGTCATCTTAGCTACCGGTGCAAACGTCTCATCATAGTCCAAGCCCTCCTTCTGTGCATAGCCTTTAGCAACCAGCCTTGTCTTATGCTTTTCGATGCTCCCATCCGATTTGTATTTGGTCCTGTAGACCCACTTACAGCCAATAGGACGCTTCCCTTTTGGTAACTTCACCAAATCCCATGTATCATTCTTGAGAATGGAGTCGTACTCCTCTTGCATAGCATGTTGCCATACCTTCTCATCTGCTGCCTCAACGAATGTATGCGGATCTTGTGAATCCAAAATAGTAGTCATAAGTGCATAGTTTGTCTCCTGGTGTTCATGCTGCTGGGCTTGCCTTTGAGACCTCCTAGCCCCTGGATTGCTGCTCTCTCCCTCATCCAATATCAAACCATCCTGCACAGTTTGCCAATACCACTTGGGAAACTTCTTCCTTGCAGTTGGTGATGAAGACGGTGAATAGGACTCAACAGATTTGCCCCTTTCCTTCCGCTTCCTAGCCTCCTCGGATTCTTCCTCTTGATCACTCATATGATCATCCTGAGGCTCCCCAATATATGGATGTGGGTCATCAAGTATTGGCATAAATTCACTTGTACCATCCTCCGTCTCAAGTTCCTCCATAGGAGGCGTTTGATCTTCTTCAAAGATCACATCTCGTCTTCTTGCTAGTAAGATCGTAAAGTCTGTAAGCTTTGCTTTCTTCACTGTATCCCAAGAAAATACACTTTGCTGATTTTGCATCCAGCTTCTTCTTGTTATCCTTGGGAATATGGGCATAGGCCGTACAACCAAACACTCGCAAAGCGCCCACCTTGGGCTTAATGCCGCTAAATGCCTCTTCTGGAATCTTGCCTTCCACAGCTTTTGGACTTCTATTCAACAGAAACACTGCTGTGTGCATTGCCTCGCCCCAAAAAGAGTTGGGCAACCCCTTTGCCTTGAGCATGCACCTTGCACACTCCACAATAGTTCGGTTCTTTCTCTCTGCTACGCCGTTTTGCTGAGGGGTATGTGGAGCTGTAAGCTGCCTTTTGATCCCATTGGCCTTGCAGAATTCCACAAATTCTATCTTAATGAACTCTCTACCACCGTCTGACTTGAGCATCTTTATCTTCTTTCCTGAATGTTCTTCCACCAAAGCTTTGAAATGCAGGAAGTACTTGAATGCTTCAGATTTTAACTTCAAGAAATAAATCCAAATCTTGCGTGAGAAGTCATCAATAAAGGTCATAAAGTAATATGCCCCCCCTGCAGATTTTGTTTGGGTTGCCCCCCACAAATCTGAATGTATCAAGTCAAGTATGCCTGCTGCCCTGGTGGTGCTTTCCTTGGGAAACTTATGTCTTTGCTGTTTTCCCATAGCGCAAGCCTCGCAAACTGAAGAGCTTGGCTTAACAACTGGAAGCCCCTCCACCATATGATGCTAGTTCAACACCTGCATGCTTTGGTAGCCAAGATGTCCACACCTCTCATGCCACAACCTATCCACATCACTTCCTTTTGTTGTATAAGCATGCTGACTAGGGATAGAAGTGTATAACCTGTATAGATTATCTTCCTGCAATCCTTTGGCCACAACCTTCATATTATCACTCAAGTCCAACACAAGACAAGAAGTAGCATCAAATTCTACTTTCATATTTTGTTGAGTGATAGCTCCTACTAAAAGAAGATTTTTAGCAAGTCCTGGTACATATAAGACATTCTTAATGACTTTGACTTCTCCTGATGGAAGCTTTACAGGTACTGTGCCCTTTCCCTTGACCTTGTGTGTTGAGTTGTCACCTAGGCACACCTCTTGTCCATCACTAATCCCCACAAAGGTATCAAACCAATCCCTATGAGGGGTCATGTGCTTTGAAGCACCTGAGTCAATGTACCAACCACCTGTTGTAGCTTGTGAAGCCAATGCAACAGAGAATAACTCAGCTTGCCTTATGTCACTCTGCTCCTCTCTTGCAACACTCTCAACAACATTTCCTCCTTGTTTCTTTGTGCCCTTCTTTTGGTCTGCAAGCTTCTTCCTGCACTCAAAAGCAAAGTGTCCATATTTACCACAGTAATTGCAATTCCCCTTCCTTTGAGGTGTGGAAGAAGTATTCGAGGAGGATTGTGCTTCTGACATCTGCAAGTTGTCCTCCTTGCTCAAGTGTTTGTGGTGCTCCTTTGTTCTTGCCTTTACCTTTCTTCTTATCCTTAGCTGGATTTTGCTTCTTCTTAGAAGCAAAGGCATGCTCCTGGAAATCTTCCCTCTTGGAGAGATTAACTCTCCTCATCTCCTCCTATAACAAGAGACCATAGACTTCTTCATAGGTAGGGATCTTCTCTCTCACTGATATCATCATCACAAAGTTCTGATAAGCATATGACAAGCTATTCAGAACTATTGGCACCAAGTCTTTGTCAGCAATAGACTCTCCAAGTACAGAAAGCTGATATCTAATATCTTGAATCTTAGTAAGATGATCAGTAACTGTCTCCCTTGTCTCCATTCTGAGAGTATACAACTTGTTCTTCAAGTAGAGAAACCTGGTTGTACTTGCTGTCTCATACAATGCACAAAGAATGTGCCATGCATCCACAGGCCCTTTGGCTGACCTGATTAGAGGAATCACATTATCCCTCACTGACATGTTGATGATTCTGTGTGCCTTTTCCCCTCTCTTGATATAGTCCTTAAGTTCAAGTTCAGATGCTGGAACAGGCTCCTCACCTGTCACAAGCTTCCAACATTCTTTGTCTTCAAGAATGTTCTTGATCTTGAATATCCATATGCTAAAGTTAGTGCCATCAAGCCGGCTAGCTTCACTCAGCATGCTCTCTGCAAGACTAGACATGGCTGGATAGAAATAAAACACAAAAGACAAACTGGGGTTTTCACCCAACTAGGGTATGCAGCCACTTGCTCAATAACCCTCAGCTTATGGATTTGAAACTATCCCCCTGTATGGCTGTCCTAGCCCTTGTCCAAGATCCACTCAGAACTTTCACTGAAGTCCCCACTGTAGAAAGCGCCCTCCTACAGTCCTGGCTGTCCAAAAAGACTCAAAATTTTTTGTCCCAAATTAGAAACTTTTTGGCTCCCTGTACTCCCCTTGCCAACAGTACTCCAACCATGCAGATAGCACAGAGATCAGATGCCCCTACAAAAAGTGCTCCCTTCTCAAAGGTAAGCTGCTCTCCACGAATGGCAGGAATCTGATCAAAAACAGGTTCAAGCTTTCACCACACCACATGCAACATAACCTGCTCTGATACCATGACAAATTCAAAAGCCTAGCTATGGAGTATCATAACAGCATAGTAAAAGCACACTATGAAAGTTTCAGAAAACCAGCTATGGAGTAGAACACAAAAGCAAGAGAGAGAGGACTTCAAAGCTCACATAACATGAATGAATATTCAAATTGTAGTAGGGCGTGGAAACCCCTCCAAAGTTTGGGCTACATATAGCATGTTATGTATAGAGGTGGTGTCTTGCTAATTCTAGCCCTAGAACCCACATGGGTCCTTAACCTACTTGATTTACTTGCCTAATTAGCACAAGTGGGGTGTACTATGTACATAAATGTTTTACCCCCATGTCTTATGCACAACTTACAAGTTACAAGTATACAAGCCTTAAGGGGCAAAATAGGCATTTATTTCAACATGCTGGACAGCCTCCAATCAAGATAAAAAATGGTCAGCAAATTGGTGACGAAAATTGTCGAAAATGATGAGGTAGTAGGGCGTTGGACAGCATCTACCAAATCTGCAAAAACAATGAAAATCTGCCGAAAAAATCGACGAAAGTGAAGTGTTAGCAGGGCGCTGGACAACCACCATCAATTTTGCAAAAAACGATGGAGAAAATCAGTGAAAATGATGAGTAGTAGGGCGCTGGACAGCCACCACCAATTTGGAAAAAAATGACGGAGAAAATCGACGAAAGTGATGGGTAGTAGGGCGCTGGACAGCCACCACCAAATCTGCAGGAAAGTGCTCTGATACCAAGTTACAAGCTAAGATTCACTAGCTATGCTAGAAAGCAGGACTTAAGCTAGAAAGCGGGAAGAGAGAATGCTTCAGGAGGCTAAAGATGAGCAATCATCATAAACTGAATAAAGGAATACAATGTTGCCCTATATATATACTCTCTCCCTGAATCAAATAGAGGATCCAAAAAAGGGAGGGAATAGGATTTGGAGGGAAAATAGTGCGCCCTCCCAATAGGAGGACCACCACTCCAAATCAACGTGACCAAGTCCTAAAAATATGACCAAATAGGCCCAAGGCCAGTATATGAATGAAAAGGGCACTTAGGCCTGCTTATGCATAATAACGAATAAAAGAATGGACGCGGCGAATGTAATGAGCAGGTCCATTACTTTATCTAGTGTATTTGTGAATCCAAGTTGCTTAAAACATTTTTTTCTAACCCTCTTATATTCTATGAGCCAACCTCTATGCTGTCAAAATCAGACATCTTATGCTCTATGGTGACATTTCGCTTTTCTTACAGAGCTATATTACCTTCTCTCTATCAAGTTAGTTGCAGTTGTATCCTGTTTACTTGATCTTCCCAGCCTTTAACTTGGATTAGATGCCAAGGTGGCTGCCGTGTGTTGATTCATTTTGGAGCTTGGGCGATGCCACCTTATTTATAGGACTGACATCTAAAGAGGTTAGGATTCAAATACACTTGACTATATGGATAATTCCAGAATCTGGCTGCCTTTGAATTTCTTTGTCGAGCCTTGGTCATGCTGTACTTTGTTTCAGGGGTGGATCTGATTAGCATTTATGTTGTAGGTTGTTGCTGGTCTTCCTTTTCACCATTTTAGTGTTTGAACATTTGCAGGTGAAAGACTGGGACGCCCTAAAGTTGCTGATGCTCTGGCGACTCCAATTGTCCAGACCTCCACCTATACCTTTCAAAACACAGCAGAGCTTATTGCGTTTCAGGTTATCTGGATAGTCTTCTTGTGAACTCCATTACTGTGTGAAGCCAATTGTATTCGTTGTACAGTGCATAGTGTACAGGAAGCAGGATCTCTATAGAATCTTTTTTCATCATTGAGACATGGCCTTCTCATTTATGTGAAATTGTGTAAAATATTGGTAGAAGATGATTGGCGTTCATTTGAAATTATTTTTTCCCCAGATTTTCCAAGCACGCTTTCTGTATTTTTCTTGGTGGTCTTCTTTCAGGAAGGGAGTTTTGGCAGCTTTGAATATGGGCGGTATGGAAACCCAACAACTCATGTAGCAGAAAGCAAAATCAGGTGCCTGACTTCGTATTTCATCTTCAAGTTCTTCAAATAGATGTGTCAGCTACAAGACTAGAAATGAATATGCTAAAGCCAAGAAAATTGGGCATATTGAAAACTGTTCATTCAATGTTTTGGTTTTAAAGAATGTAGAACTCTTTCTGAGTCCGATTATTTGTTCCCATTATCTTTTTACTTGTTTGAGGTGGTGCATTGAGGGACAATTTTCAATGGCAGGGGCTTTAACAACTTATTATCTCTGATTGGGCCTGTTGCCTATCACTTGTCCATTGCTATCTTGCTTCTACTTTTAAATCCTGATCTTGCCAGCAGTATGCCATACGATTCATCTCAAACTATTATTCGAACTTGCCGAAGTTCAAAACTTTGTAGTTGTTGTAGATCGTCTTCGTCATATTTATAGTTAATAGATCTGTTTCAATGCACAATGGGTTGTTTGTGTTAAGACAAAATACCCATTCAGGGAGTGTGTTGCAAAGTAATGTTTATTTTGCTGTTCTGCTCACTGAGTCATGAATTACTGTGTTTTAATGTACTGTGGTGTAATTCGAGGTTCTAGTTTTTTAGATGAGGAACTTGGAATGGTCTCCTAATAGGTAGGTGGATGCACCTACCTCCACCCCAGGAAGGGTATGAACACCCCCCAAAACTCAAGGAGATGGTAAGGTGATGTCATTGTCTGTGACAATGCGTGTGTATGGAAATCCTACGTTAAGGTGCTGGCCGAAGGGTAATTTTGTTGTGTTATTCTTTTCATCATGCAATTAGTTTTGGTACTTGTGTGGGTTTCATACTTTCCTACACTGATGTGTGTGATTATAACTGATGTTCTGTGTTCACATATCTTGGAGATCTCTTCCTCCTTACCTAAGCTAGCTGCAGTGTCCTTGTGAGTATTTACCACTGACACTTGTGTAAATTCCAATACAATATAAGAGTATGTGTGATTTCTACATGGTATAAGAGGTTGCCAAAATTCCAACATGTCTTACAAATTTGAGCTCTTACTTGATACTTATGGAGAAACTTTTGTGGGTTCTTCCAGTGCTCTCGAAGGGGCAGAGACAACCTTGCTGTCAGCTTCAGGCATGTGTGCCACCACAACTATGCTTTTGGCATTAGTACCAGCTGGTGGGCACATTGTCACGACCACAGACTGCTACCGCAGAACAAGGCAATTTATACACACAGTACTCCCAAAAATGGGCATCACAGTAAGCTGCATCCAAACACACTAGTTCACAGCAAAGTGCTGATATTAGATACTTGATGAATTTTGTTTGTCCACAAATAGTACTGGGTATCTGAAACTGCAATTTCTCAAGTTGCCTGCCATCTTTCATTGTCTTCACTAATTACAAAATAGATGATGGCACAAGACATCAGCCAGATCAGGAGTTATGGTACTTCTTAGAGGTATTCAAATGCTGTTGCATTCAGTAACTGACTTTGTTGAGAACAGGCTACTGTAATAGATCCTGCAGACGTATTCTCTCTTGAATGTACGTTGGATCAAAACAATGTGAGAAATGTCTCCATTCTATTTCATCTATCTTGCAGTTTGTTTTCCATATATTCTTTAATTGATAGTATATCACGTTAAGTTTGCTCACAGCTGCAATCCATCATAATGCTGCATTCAGTTTGTGGTATCTCTCTCGAAAATTTCTTATCCTAATTTCTGTATTGCCTCTACAGGTTTCTTTATATTTTTCAGAATCTCCAACAAATCCATACCTGCGCTGTATTGATATTCCACGTATCTCAGAGCTCTGTCATCGCAAGGGTGCTCTGGTGTGCATTGATGGCACTTTTGCCACACCAATCAATCAACAAGCTTTGGCCCTTGGTGCAGACATAGTTTTGAACTCTGCTACAAAATATATTGCTGGCCATAATGATGTAACAGCCTTCCTGATCATATTCACATTGCAGTTTTAAAATTCTGCATCGTGTTGTTCCTATTTACTGATCAGGTGTGCCGCTGGATTCTCCTTACGATCAGGTGTTGGCAGGCAGTGTGAGTGGCTCAAGAGATGTCATTGATGTTGTTCGCAAGCTTCACAATATTTTAGGGGGTGTCATTGATCCAGTGAGTTGTTTGTATATTGAATTTCTTCAGTGTATTGTCTGGCAGTAGTTTATTGGGGTTTCATTAATTACGAAACATACAGAGGACTTTCCTTTACATGAGACAAGGATCTGAAATTGTAAAAATTTGAACCAGAATGCTGCCTACCTCATTCTTCGCGGAATGAAGACTTTACATTTGCGTGTGAAACAGCAGAACATAACTGCGCTCAAGCTTGCTCGTGCTTTGGAGGAACACTCAATGGTATAAAAGAATCTGGATATGAAAATCCTTCCTCAGCTTTTGTTGCTCCTACATGACTAGAAGCTATTTCTTTGTTGGTTGAGGCTTGCATTTATCTAAATATATGATTGTTTGCTTGTAAATATGTTGTCGATTGTAGATATGCCGTGTATATTATCCTGGCCTTGAGAGTCATCCAGAACACAAAGTTGCAAAGAAGCAGATGAGCGGTTTTGGAGGTGTCATCAGTTTTGAGGCAAGTTCTCATACCTTTGTCTAATTGTGCCGATGGTGACCTACCAGGAATTTTTATTTTTGTGTCATTACTACTACCTTTTTTCTGAGGTTTGTCCACTAAGTGCTTGCCTGTCTGCCAGATTGCTGGAGATTTGGAGGTTACATCTAAATTCATAGATGGATTACGGATTCCCTACATTGCCCCTTCTCTTGGGGGTTGTGAGAGCCTTGTCGAACAGCCAACAATCATCTCTTACTGGTTCGTATATGCCGATTATGAAAGAGTGGTAATTGAGCAAATTGCACGGGTCATGCCCTTTTTCTGTTTAAAAAAACTTCTAAAGCTAGGCACAACTTGCTAGTAAGAGCTTCGTTCAGGTACTACAATTTTTGTTGTATTTCATTTATGCTCATTGGTGTAATCAGCCATTGCTTTAATCACTTCAGAATGGCACCTTGTAGAAAACATTTTGTTCACGCTGATTAGTTTTAAAATGCAAGCTGTATTGTTGTTGAAGGTGCCTCTTGAGATGAGATTTTTTTGGAATGGATGTTTGTGACAGGGACCAGAGCCCAGCTCAAAGAGCCCTATTTGGCATTAAGGATAACCTTGTTCGATTTAGCTGTGGAATTGAGGATTATGATGACATTCATGCTGATGTGATGCAATCACTGGCAGCCTTGTAGTTTTCATATTAGTGGCCATTGAACACAATAAAGTTTAGACCATTTTTAACTTTACAACATATGGTCTTGATGACTATCATATCAAGAGGCATAAAATCACTCAAAAGTTACCATACTAAAAATTTTGATTTGTAAAGGTGGGTATTATCAGGCCATGTTACCCTATGCCACAAAAAAAATAAGGAAAATTGCACTTTGTTGTGCAGTTAGGTGCAAATGATGATTTGTTTGAGTGTTTGTTAAGCACGAAAATGATGTAGCTATGATAGGAGTTCAATCATTAGGGGAATGGTCTAAGATGTTAAATGTTTAAACTTTGGCAGATGGAAGTTCTAGTAGCCATGTCAATGGATCAAAGTGAGCACTTGTTGGCTACTTGGAATATCAAGAACATGTTTATGAAATGCTGTAACTCGTTACAAGAAAATGAAAGTCCTCTTTGGTAGGTGTAATTTTAGTAGCAATGTTAATGGATCAGAGCAAGTGATTTTTGTTACCATGAGTATTTTGCCATTGTTTAAGACGTGATAACTGAGGATGCCTTTCATTGCATTGATGAACTATGTTTATGCAAATGCACAAACCATATTTGAGATGTTGGCAATAGTAGCCATTTGCTCATGAATGACAAGAAGTTGCAATCTTTTGCTAGATTATAGTGTACTGGCAGATTTATGTAATTTAATAACGTGAATAACCAGTTTATGGGTGAAACGTGAGGTGACATGCTATCATTGACATAACATGCGATTGCTTTCTTAGCAGTTTGTGAGTAGTTTGATGGTCTTCAATGTGTTAACAAAGGGCTATTGTATGAGTTATGTATAGCCTCATATTTGGATGATTGAGAGGATGTATTTTGTGTCAAGGCAATATTGTTGCATATATAAATAGTTCGATTGGTCACCCTTCATTAACTAATTGTGATTTTGAAGAATGCACAAATGGAAGAAAGATTAATTTTCTAGGTGCTCAAAAGGTACATGTAATGTTATGTGCGATAAGGCCCATTAAATGTGATAAAGAGCTATTTATCAAATATAGCTTCAATCGTCCTCTTTCAAGATGTGTACAAAAAGCTTTGAGCCAAACTCAAGCATGTATCATAACACTCATAATGAACCATTGTTATATTTGATGACAAATTTCCATTTACAACCAGAATTCAAAATGGTTTCATCTATGTTTCTAACAATTGTAGAAGGAGAACGAATATTTGTTTTAAGAGTTGAGAGCAATTCTTTCTTGTTTTTCTTTAAATCCAAAAGTTGAGAAGAGAATGAATTCATAAATCCTTAACAAAATCAAATCCAAACCTTTCCTTCACAAAAGATATAATTTTTAGTCTATCTTTCTTTATTCAAGGTAAGAGTAAACCAAAAATCAAATTTGAAGGCCATTGAAGTTTTCTGAAAAATCCAGAAAATCAGAATGAAAGGTAGTTTAGTTTATGATGGGTTGCTTACTCTCTTCACTATTTCATAGTGTATGTGCAACACCAAGCTTCCTAAATTTTGGTAAGCTGTTATAAATCTGTGGGCCTGAATTCAAGTTGCCAAATGTAGACAACCTACCAAATGTGACACCTATCAAAATAGCCAAACTTCTATGTTCACTTCCCAAGCATTTTGGTTGATGTCCACCAATGTCTCCAAAGAGACCTCCAAGGTGTCTTTCCTCCAATGTCCTTAAGATCCTTCCAAAGTAGACAATCAAATGGCCTCAAGAAATCATCACCCAACCATAGCTAGATCCATGCACAAGCAAGCCAATCTAGCAACCCCTTGCTATACCGCAATCAATCACATAGCTACCATCACAAGCACAAGCATACTCAAGATCCTACTCCCATCTAAGTCCCATACCAAAGATGGAAATCCTCACAAGAGTTAGCTAGCAAAAAATGCTCTCTACACTCTAGCCTCACACTAGTGAATAGAAGCAACAACACAAGAATTCCCCCTCCCTTAGAGCACCCTCACCTTCTATTATAGATTGGAAAAGACACCCTTCAAAGCACTAAAGGGTGTCCTCCCAAGCCAATGAGAAGAGGGGAGGCAAAGGAAAGGTCAAGAGTCCTATAAGCTAGTGGAAGCTCAAGAGACTCCTTCCAAAACTCATGTTTCTTGAATAACCAATTCTTGGATGCTCTGGGGACATCAAGGGTCCATAGTAGTTGCACCCTCCTACTAGGTCCCAATGACCCGTATGTGCAGGAAAACTTTGGCCCAAGGCCAATTATGTGGTCATGGCTCAAGGTTGAGGCCCAAGGTTTAGAAAATTGACCAATACCCATGATTATGTCCTCCTAACACCTCACAAGGTTCCTCCATGTCCTTATTCAAGGACTTAAGTACCTTAATCCAAAGGCACCTCCCTTATCCAAGGGTACTACGCCATTTAGCCCCCCGATACGAAATGGGCACATAGGGGTCACTGAAGTACTGCTGGTTACATAGGTATATAACAATCAACTTCTCACTCAGGTATCGCTTCCTAAACAATGCGGCATCAAGTAGCTCATCATCAACTTCAGTATTAACCACTGTTGACAATATCTTTGACACATGATCTGCAATATAATGTTGTTTGTCCTTTTGAACTACAACACTAAAATCAAACTCTAATAATAAAAGTAACGACCAGTATTGCATGTCTTGTTCACCAAATACAATAAAGGTTGATGATCCGTATAAAAAGTTAAATGTGTTGTTATCAAATATTGATCATATTTCTTGATTGGAATAATCATTGTTAAAGCTTCGCGTTCTGTTGTGGAGTAGTTCACCTTAGCATCTTCAATTGACAACTGTGTTGGAAAATCTTTCTTGTATTTCCTAGTCTGTGTTAAAATTGATTCAATAACATATTTGAAAACATCAATATGCACATAAAACTCAATATTCCAATTTGGTGCCCTTAAAATTGGTGTGGATATCAAGACATTCTTTAGCTTCTCAAATAACTCCAAGGCTTCAATAGTCCAGATAGGAATAATTGTCAACTTATAGATAGGTCATGCTAAGTCGATGAAGAATAAGATAAAAATGCAATAGTAGTTCGCATGGCCCATAAAAATGTAAACTTCCCAAATCATGCCTGGTGGAGGTAGATCCATAGCAATGCCATGTCTGGATATCACAATATGCTTTTTGTGAAAGGTAGTGAAAAGTGATCCTTCCATGTCATTGCATATAAATCCATCAGGTCCAAATGAATTTGCATCTTGCCCTTTTCTTTGGTACGATAACAATCGGTGAAACTCACTCCATGTGCTCGATCTCATAAATGAAATCAACATCTAGAAATCACTACAACTCTTTCTTGATCACTTCCATAAAATTTGGATTACATCAATAAAATCATATTACTTTTGGGATTGCATCAAGTACCAATGGAATAGTATGCTGGACCATAGCCTCTATCTCTTTCTTCTACAGAAGTAGAATACATTGCTGCTTCTCAATCCATTAAAGAAGCGTTTTGGTTGAGAAATTTTTTGTCAGACATTAGTTTGTATCAGTACAGCCCTACAATCATATTATGTGATAATCAGAGTGCTATTGCCTTATCGGCCAACCCTAGATTTCATTCTAGGAGTAAGCACATTGAGATCCGATATCACTACATTAGGGGTAAGGTTCTCAACAAGGAGATAAGCTTAACGTACTATAGAACGCAGGACATGGTTGCAAATATATTCACAAAGACATTAAGTGCTAATGCACACAACAAGTTTTGTGCATTGCTTAGTATGAAGATCAAGGCATTCACGGATCCGAATTAAGGGGGGGTGTTGGATTTCTCTCATCTACTCTCCTAAATCCTATGTTAATCTGCCTCCATTCATGCTACTGCATTTTTACTCATGTTGTCGCACAGTCTGCATATTTGAATTGATTGTCGTACAGTCTGCATTTTTACTCGGGAATTCCCACAGGCGAAAAATGCGACACTATCGTTTTTTAACCTTTGGGCCACCCAGAGCAATCAAGTGTTTGTGACACTTCCAAAAAAGCGACAGTTTGCATAAATACAAGCAAATTGGAACAGGCGAAAAATGTGAAAAAGATGAAAAAGACGACACCATATTTTTACACGTAATTTATGACAGACGAAAAAGACGACACTGCCCTACAAATGCCGAAGGTGTCCTACAAATGCCAAATGTGCCCTAGGCATTTGTCAGAGTCTCATGTTTTTCGCATTTTCATCAGCGTTAATTTTAGCAAAGCCCGACGTCGCGGCCTCCTCACGCTCGTTTCATGTACTGTGCAATCAGTTTTGACAACAACAGCAACCACCCACGATCTCCTACAGACAGCACAATCACTTTTGTATCTTCTTCATCTACACACCTATAAAAATTATGTATATATTGAATACCATCTGCGTATTCAAATAATAGAACAGATAACAGAAGATAGAACAAAACATCACTTGCAATCAGAGACAGACATTGTAAATGCCCTTGCGCATTGATTCTTTCTTCTAGATGGATTGTCAATAATGGGTTCATCACCTTTACAGATTGTTGTAGGGTCGAAGATCTCGTGTCGTAGTAGCCCTCCCGCCTGTCAACAAGGGTTAGAACACTGGATAGTTGCCTAACTATGAATAAATGCTACTTTTAGATAGTTCTCTACTTTTTCTCTAACCCTATCACCACCAACACTACACACCCCTAACTCTACTCCACTAAACTAACATTCATCATGATCTTGTGAAGGAGAAGAATAGAATAGAAGAGAGGAAAAGAGTAATAGAGAGAAGGTGGAGAGAGAGAGAGTGAGGGTGGAGGTTAGCTCAAATGCTCCTTGTGCTTGCTAATGCAAAAACTTTAACCATGGAAACCAAAAACTTGCAGACTTGAGAGCAAAAGGAAAACACAATCAAACACATTAGCAAGTAGTGAATAGCAAATGATGATGCTTCTCTCCAAAATTTGGTAGAGTTTCCTCCTTCTCATTAAGCATGCAAATAGAGTACATGAGGTGCCTTTTTATAAATGGGGAAGGCCCTTGCCCCAAAATACTATTGGGTAATATGTACACTAATCCTATCCATTCATCTTGGATCCAAGTTAATCCAAGGGTTCACAAAAAGTACATTAGAATTCACAAGATTCATGTGAGCCCAAGTTGGACCCAACTCTAAAATAATAGACTTCTAAGTTTAAAATGACTTTGGGCCTCAAGTTTTATTTTAAATACAAGGGGGACCCAAGTCCATTATTTCTATTTACAATCGCCTTGCGTGCTCATTGGGTCATGGGCTTATACGCACAGGAAACCATGTCCTCGCAGAACATTTATTGGCTCATTTTCTTTTATTCGCTCTATGTTGGGAATATCCCCAACAGGACCCATGGCCTGAAGTATTGTCGGTCCCTCGGCACTCTACCGATTTTATACAAAATCTTCTTGGCCCGCATCTGGTGGATCAAGTAGCCAGTGACATCTTATATAAAGCTTGTTCGGTCTATCTTCTTCAAGTCCTTGGGCGTGTGAAGGGACTTGTGGACTCTTGTTAGCCAACTTTGGTCGACCCACGCTTGTAAACTCGAGCTACTGGAAGTTGATCTTCCACTTTCTCTGAGGCTAATGTCTTATTTGGACCAAAGAATATTGGTGGGAGAAACTTATCCCACTCTTTTTTTTATTCCCATTAGATACTCTAAGTCCTAGGCATAGGTGGCTGCCGCGCGGACTTTTGGGTCAGGGCAGTTCAAATAATTATTAGAAAATTGGGTGAGAGCCCTTCGACGTCTACATCCATATCCCGACCATGCTTTGAAGGGATTTTCGGCCAATTACAGTTCTGGATGGTGATCTTGTCCAGAGGAGTGTCGCATTCCGCCCATTTGGATTGTCGTGTGCATGGCAGAAAATGCGCGTTCACCCTTAGCTATTGTGGACTGGTCACATAGGCCCTGATGGCCGCAGGGTCCCGTTCAATTAGTTGTTGGCGCCACTCAGGTTGTGATTGGAGGGCAGCTAGTGCTTGCAGCTCGCTGCCTTTTATTGTTTGTGCCAAAAATGAGATCTGACAGCCGCCTCTTGATGACTCATGGAGATACTTGTTAGAAATTCATTGATTTTCTCCTCCACGGACTTGGGGCATCGGAAAGCCCGGTTGGCAGATATAGTTCGCGAGCCTCTTGATGAGGAGGCTTCTCCTTCCTCATGGCTATGGCTGGGACCCGTGTCTTGGCCTTGGTCATGCGTCTCAACTCCAATATTAGGAGGTCCTTGGTCTTGACCGCCTGACCCTTGATCCTGACTTATTGCCCCTGCTCCCTGTTGGCCTTGGTCTTGGCTCGTGCTTGCCTATGCAGCATCAAAGAGAGGTGGCGTTGGAAACACCACCGAGGTAGGTTGAGCCTTCTTTTCCATAAATTGTTGACAAGCCTTGAGTTGCATTGGCTCGGTATTTGTCAAACTCCGCTTGGTGATTGTTCAAAGTTTGACTATAGACCTGCACCTTATGTCTGAAAAGATTCTTCTCTTCTTGAGAGAGTGGCCTTGAGTCAAGTGCGGGTTGAGATAACCAGACAAGTTTTTTGTTTTGCAGGGCTTGTACCTCCGCCCCCAGGCGCCTATTTTCTGTTTCATATTAATGGAGTTGTGCCTGGAGGGGGGCAAGCCATTGGGACGCTTCAAACTGACCCACACCTTGGTGGAGGCATTTCTCAATGCTTTGGAGAGGCTTTGGATATATTGGTTGAGGCCATCATCCTTCTGCTGCAGCTTTTTGATCTTCTGGTGCCCGTCTTGTTCGTGTTGTTGAGCAATCATGAGCTCTTGCTACAGCTTCATGATTTCTGCTCGCATCTGGGTGTTGTTCATTGTCAAATGGAGTATCCGACTATCCAATAATGCCCTGGCTGCTACCGTGTCCTGGATGAATACTCCCAAGGCTTGGTAGGTCATCGTTAAGTCCGTTGGAGCAAGTCTATGGCATGAAGAAATAAAGAGGAAAAGCTTGTCCACGTCAACGAGTACCAAATGCATGGTACTTTATTCAACCAAGCAATAGTCCAAGAAGAAGAAAGGCTTCAAGGACAAGAAGACAAAGGTAGAACAGCCAGCAGCATCACAACCACAACATCAACAGCTCAACCAATCATCATCCAAGACCAAGCTATTTTGTAGGTATTGCAAAAGAACCAACCACGATATCAAGGACTGCGTCCTCAAGCATAATGAAGCCAGAAAGAAGATGCAACAGTAGCAACAAGGCAACTCTGACACAGTCAAAGATTCGCAAGATGAGAGAGCGCTGATGGTGCAAGACCAACCCAGTAGAGATGCCCATCAATGGTAGTTCGATTCAGGTGCCTCTCAACACATGACGCCATGCAAAGACCTCTTCTCTACACTCACAGCTACAGAATCGAAGTACATCTTCTTTGGTGACTCCAGTTCACATCAAGTCAAAGGCCAAAGCTCTATTCAACTACAATTCTCTGATGGCATCACTAGGCAGCTTAATGGTGTACTTTATGTACCCAAATTAGCAAAGAACTTATTGTCTATAAGCAATATCACTGATCAAGGCTATGGAGATTTGTTTACTGCTAGGCGATGTACTATTTTAGATGAGAATTCAAAGGAAATCCTCTCTGCTTACAGAGAAGGAAATTTGTACATACTGAGTCACGAAGTTTGACTTTTTGTGAGTTGTTCAGATGATAATTTATAACATCAGAGATTAGGACATCTAAATATGCGCTCAATCTTGTATTTGCATCAAGGACATGAATATAAATGTTGTTACTACAACTAATCAATCTGTTTGTGAAAGTTGCTTACTAGGCAAACAACCTAGAACCAGATTTCCCCAAGAGGACAAGCCAGAAGAGCCAAGTCCATTCTGTCACTGATACACAGTGACTGAGCATACCTTTCTTGGGTAAGGCTCTATATTTTATTACATTCATTGATGACTACTCCCGTTTTACCATAGTAATGTTCATTAAGAAAAAGTCAGAAGCATTCGCTTGTTTCAAAGAATTCAAGCAATATGCTGAGAATCAGACTGGTCAGAGAATCAAGGCCCTACCATCTGATTCAGGGGGAGAGTACTTATCAAATGAGATGAAGGACTATTTGTCTTCATGTGGTGTGCACCATCAGTTTACTACAAGCTACACTCCTCAACAAAACAGAGTAGCTGAGCAGAAGAACCGCACACTATTGGAAGCGGCACGATCCATGATAGCCAATGTCCATTTACCTCAAATATTCTGGACAGAAGCAATCTCTATGGCTTACTATCTGCAGAACTACTCCAGCACTAAAGCAGTTGATTCCAAGACATTGTTTGAAGCCTACTACGGCTACAAACCAAGCATGAAACACCTACGTGTTTTCAGATGTCTCTTCTATGCACAAGTGCCATCTGATCTGAGGAAGAAGCTAGACCCAGTAAGCTGTAAAAACATCTTCATCGGCTACTCAATATCGCATAAAGCATATCACGTCTATGATGTTGATTCAGGTCAGTCGTGATGTTGTCTTTCTTGAAGACAAGTATCACGATTTCAAGCAAAAGCAGTTGATGCAAGAGTATGACATAGCAGCTCCACCATCCATCGTTAGGCAACAACCTACAACTGTTCAGACAAAGGAGTTTGTCCCAACAGCTCCACTTACCATCGATGGGCCCAGACCCACGATTGTTCAACCACAAGATGCAACGATCCCAGTCATTCACCAAGGAGAATCATCCACTCAAGCACATGCAGTTTGAAGGTCTTCAAGACAACGACAACAGCTTGATCTTTTGTCCCTCAAGTGTTCATCAGTCACGATGAACCTGCCACAGTTGTAGAAGCTCTGTCAATGTCCGATTCAGACAATTAGAAGGCTGCCATGGATGCTGAGTATCAGTCTCTAATGAAGAAAAAGACCTGGAGTCTTGTCAATCCTCCTACTGGTGTAAAGCCAATTGACTCCAAGTAGATCTTTAAACTAAAGCTTAAACTCGATGAATCCATATCCAAATGGAAAGCTAGACTGGTGGTTAAAGGCTTTGAACAAGTATATGTGATAGACTACACTGAGACCTTTAGTCCAGTGGTAAATCATTAGTCTATTCGTACCTTACTGGCTATAGCTGTTACAGAAGATCTGGACATTCACTAGATGGACATCCAGACGACATTCCTACACGGATTTGTGCAAGAAGATATATTTATATATCAACCAGAAGGTTACGTCCTTCAAGGGAAGGAGCATTGGTATGTAAATTGCATAAGGCTTTATATGGTCTTAAGCAAGCTCCCAGAGCCTGGTATGACAGAATTAATCACTTCTTGTTGCAGCACAATTTTACTTCTTGCTCCGCAGACTGCAATATTGGAAAGCAAATCTCTGCTTTTATCAGAGTTTGAAATGATTGATTTAGGCCCAGTCCATTACCTTCTTGGTATGGAGATTAGCAAAGATTGCGCAGGCAGAAGGATAGCTATAAGCCAAGAATCCTACTTGACTAATGTACTTCGCAGATCTGACATGGACGACTGCAAGCCCATAGACACACCTATGGATCTAGGAGCTAAGTTGTCCAAAGACATGTGCCCCAAAACTCAAGAAGATCAGCAAGAAATGTGCAGGTATCCTTATCAGTTTGCCATAGGATCTATTATGTATTCTATGATCTGCACACGACTTGATCTAGCATATGCAATAAGCACGTTGTCTTAGTATATATCCAATCCAAGCCTACAACACTAGAAAGCTCTGCAAAGAGTACTGAGGTACATTCAAGCTACAAAGCACTATGCTTTGAGCTATAATGGCAATACAAAAGCTGCACTCACATCGACCACTTACTCAAATTCAAATTGGGCAGCATGGATGCCAGAAATTCCACATCAGGCTACATTTGTTTCCTTGCAAGAGGACCCATTTCATGGAACAACAGAAAGCAGAAATGCATTTCTTTGTCCTCCACAAAATTAGAATATGTTGCAGCTACATCAACAATGAAGGAAATAATCTGGCTAAGGAGGCTGCTGCAGGATCTGCAAAATGTCAGAAATAATTCTAAGTGCTCAGTATGGGAAAAATAGCTTGCTCTTGGGTAGAGAGAAAAAATCAATGATGGAAAACTCGGGTAGAGAGATAATGAGTCCAAAACACCAAAATCTCATTGTTCACAATATTGCAAAACATGTCAAGCTTTCCCTACATGAGAGAGACTCGAATTCCTACAATGGAGTTGCATGGTAAGTCCACTTAACTGAACTAATTCACCTACCAAAGATCCACATGTGTAACTGCATGCATGGATGTTGCATGTATTGCATGTCAACTCATAAAACTGCCTAGACATGTGTAGATCACATAAACCACTTTGCATGTTGCATGCACTGATTGCATGTGGCTTGCATGCATACAGTATGACATTGCATGCTATCTAAACTTCTGCTTTTTATAAAGTTAGATTAATTTTAGCTTGATCTACACTAGTGTGAAATTGACCTTTGAGTAGAATCTTGAAAATGGTCAAATTGGTCAAACTTTGTGTAAATAGATTGGACTTCCATGTGAATGAGCTATTACTCACACATGCCAAGATACCATTCACACGTGTGGATAAGCTTCTAGAAGATAAGATAGGAAGATTCCATTAGATCCTATTTTATAGAAAATATTCCTATAAATGTGGAAGACTAGGTTTTTGTTTCCTAGCCAAAGAGAATAGTCAACTTTGGGAAATGAGCACCTATGGCTCCCATTGGTGGATCTGGATGACTATGTGAAAATTGTCAACATTTCCTAGCTAGTTTGAGGCCTAAATTGGCAATTTTTGTACATAGTTTTAAATATAAAATTTCACACGTGTGAAAGAGGCCTAGGTACTTTCATTTTAGTATATATTTCATGTTCAAGAAGTCTCAAACTTCAGGACCTTCAAAATGACACCAAAATCATGTTATTTGGACATATAGGCCAAAATTGGCTATTTTAGGCTACTGGTGCCCTAAATTTGGGTCCTAAGTTCTAGAGAGAGGAGAGAGAGTCATCTCTCTCACCTATATTAGGCTGAAATTTGTGGAGAACAGGTTGGAGAAACTTATTGTGTTGTTGAGAGAGATCAATAAATCATTGTCACAGTTTCTTCCTCCATTGAGAGCATTGCTTTGTGTATTGTCTTCAAGATTTTGTGTATGATCTTAGGAGATTTCCAAAAGTGGTAGGCTATGTATTAAGGCCTGTTTGCTGTTATTTTTGGCTGCCATTAGTACCTTTTATTAGTTTCTTTTGTCTCTTGAATGCTTTGTCAAGTTCATGTGTATCAAAGGTAGCATTAGGATGCTTTGCCATTTCTAGCTTTTGTAGCTTGTTGTGCAAAGATCTTAGCCAAGTATTTTGGAAGTTTGGATCCACTCAAGATCCACTTTTTTCACAGACTAGGCACTCTTTGCAAATGTGAAGGCTTGCTGGACAGTACACAACTCGTGGATGTACTTGATTTATAAAAGGATCAACCAAATCATCCTCTGTCAGCCGCGCCCCACAACTCTCTTTTCTTCTTTATTAAATCAGCTTCCATATAAAAGTATCTCCTCCTCAAACTAGCACGCTCACATCACCAGAGAGCCAAGTAGGAACCATGTCATTTGTATTAAAGCAAGCACGCAACAGACAGAACATACCAACCAAAGCTAACACAGAGGACCCCTCTCAAGCCACATCCCCCCTGAGACCGGATGTAGGACCTTTGCCTAGCCGTGCCTACACAAATCTATCACAGAATTAGCCCATGAGGAAACATCCATCCAACCATCCGTGCTTTCACCATTAAGTAGCACATTGCCTCAATCACGCCCCACCAACTCTGGTCGATAGCCCTTATAGCTCAACGATCGACAACTATCCCGCACCGACAGCTAACCACCTATGCTTTACACCCGAATTCGAGTAGCATCTCTATATCAATGGTTAACCCGTACAGTTCGAATATGTCACCCCGCACCCCACAAGGCACAGACCGTGCTTTCACCTACCTAGGCAGCACTTTGCCTCATCTATCCTACTACTACTACGTGCAGACGGTGCCAGGACCGAACCGCAAGAATTGACCATGCTTACACCTCAAGGGCAGCACCTTGACTCATCAAGTCCCCCGTTTTGTCGACCACCCGATTATGGACACACCGATGCTTACACTGTGGGCAGCACCTTGCACAACAACTGTCTTGACAAATCCCAAAGAGTGGCCATCCCTGTGAGACTTGCGTAGTTGACTGGCTAATCGTATCTAATACCACATGTTGCGTTGGTGCCTCAAAGGGCGCTGGGACTTGAGCGGTTTCCCCAACACGCGCTTAAGTCTAACATTCATCCATCATGCACTTATGGTTCTAAAAGTCTACTGTAATAGCAAGTGATCAAGAATGTAGAATAGATGGAGTAGGAGCAATTCCTTTATGTCTTGGATCCTCTAAAAGATTGGATCTTGAAAATGTACTAACAGTTCCAAATATTACTAAGAGCTTGCTTTGCGTTGGAAAATTAATGGATAACGGTCTAGATGTGCACTTCAAAAATGGTGTTTGCTCAATCTTGACAATTGCATTGCAAAGGGATTCAAGCAAGGGAGGTCGTTCAAATTGTTTTTTGGAAGTGTGAACATGGCTAAGGAGGAGCTTATTCAAGTGGAGCTTTGGCATAAGAGGTTGGGGCATCCCAACTTCAAATCAATGGAGATCCTATGCTCTAAGGAACTTGCACTCGGCCTTCCAAATTCAATGTCAAAGTGTGGAAAGTTTTGTGAAGCTTGTAGCCTCTCAAAGGTTCACAAGCTACCATTTTCTAACTCTTCTACTAGAGCTTCCAAATCATTAGAACTTATTCATTCTGATGTGCATTCTTTTTCTTAAGCATCCAATGGAGGTGCTAAAGTGTATGTATCTTTTATAGATGATTACTCTAGATACACTTGGATTGACCTTTTGGCTTCCAAAAGTAAAATGTTTGATTCCTTTAATAAGCTCAAAACTCTTGTTGAAAATCAACTTGATACTGAGATTAAAGTATTGAGATGTGATAATGGAGGAGAGTACATATCCACTAGTATGATAGAGTTTTGTAAGTCCAATGACATTAAAATAGAGCTAACATGTCCATATACTCCTCAACAACATGGAAACCTGAGGGCTTCATCAAGGAGGATCTTGAAGACAAGTTATGCTTATTGCAAAGGAGCCTCTATGGGCTCAAGCAAGCACCTAGAGCTTGGTATTCTAGGTTGAACTCTTTCTTAATCTCTATTCATTTTTGTAGTTAGCTCTTATGAGCCTTCCTTATACATGAGATTCAATGAAGGGAAGATCATAATTCTCATGTTGTATGTAGATGACATTATTCTTAGTGGTAATGATCAAGATGACATGAGAGAAGTAAAGATTGCATTGTCTAGAGAGTTAAGATGGTAGATCTTGGAATTCTTCATTTCATACTAGGCATAGAAGTGGATTTTAGTTTTATTTTTCAATCCAAATATGCATCTTCTATCTTAGAGAAATTTGGAATGAAAAAATGCAAAGGAGTAGATACTCCTATGGAGCAAAATGTAAAAGTTTCTAATAGTTGTGATGAATAGAAGGATTATAGGCTCCCTAATATCTCTAACTATAATTAGACATGATCTAAGTTCTAGTGTTGGTAAGCTAAGGCAATCTATGCAAAATCCATTAGTTTGTCATTGGAAAAGTGCCAAAAGGATGTTAAGGTACATCTCGACCATCAAGAACTTTGGCATAGTTTATCATGGAACAAATCTTGCTTTGAGAGACTATTAGAATGCTGATTTTGTAGGTGACAAGGTGGATAGGAAGTCCACATGTGCTTTTGCTACCTTTCTATGTGATCACATAGTATCTTAGCTTTCCAAAAAGCAAGATACAATTTCACTTTCCTCAACCGAGTCAGAATACAAGGCCTTAACATCAACAACCAAGGAGGCTTTGTGGCTAAAGAGGCTATTGGTAGAGCTACAAGTCATGAAGGAAAAGCAGGATCCACTTAGCTATTGTGATAGCCAATCAGCCCAAGCACTTGCAACCAATCCGACATCCCATGCAAGGAGCAATCACATAGAGATTGCTCACCATTTTGTGAGGGAGAAGGTTCACGCAAAGGAGATCAAACTTCAACTTGTATCTTCATCAAATTGCCTTGCTGATATAATCACTAAAGCCTTTCCAAAGGCTTCTTTTATCAAGCTAAGATCAGCCTTAGGATTTGTGGATAGATGTATCAAGCTAAAAATTGAGGAGGAGTGTTGAATTTGACAATTTTTGTCTTCAAACAAGTTAAATGTTTGGTATCTAGATAAATCCACACATGTGAGGGCTAGTCCATGTGTGAAATGCATGTGGGAAAATTTAGATCCATTATGCATAGCTTTCATAATGAGACATAGCTCGTTCATCTCCCAGAGATACTGATGTTGGTTTGTCTCTCCTTCATCCCATGTAGGCTCAATTCCCATGCTTGACGTTGCCAACTCTAATTTGATCAGCACATAGGCCTCCCACCAAGGAGCATGTCTCACCACCACATCCATGATTGTGATGAGAAACTCACCCATGATCCCTAACATATCAAGTAGGATAGCTCCAATAGAACCCTATACCTTGTACCATCTGATCATCAAGTATCCATTATTCACTAATAGATCCCCAAAAATTTGTCCACCTGAAGTGCAACTAGACTCCAACTGGATCTAACCAAAAGCTGCATCCTGCTTACCAAAGAATGATGGATAAAAACAACATGTGACACCAACCTGGAGATTACCACCTGTGCATATAACCATGTAGCTCACCTGATCACTCGCCAAAGTATCAGATGTCACTCCTTGAGTAACCATCTCCATCCCCGTTGGCTCATAACCATAGGCATGATGGATCCACATCACCCCCTAATGCACACCATCCCCTCAAGATTTGTACCACCTCTAGGTACAATCCATGCCATCTACCTCCAAGTAGGCATGACCTTTTCCTAGGTCACCACACATGATGCACCAGTCGAAGAACATCGTCTATACAAGGCAATTTCAGTTTTGATGAGGATGGTGTTGATGAGCAAAATTCAAGTGATTATTTTTTGATGTCTTCTTGTTTGCTAACCAATGATGGAGATATTGATCCAGGGTGGATTGATAGTGGAGCAAGCTTTCATATGTCATGTCACAAAGAGTACTTTACTTCTTTGGTATCTTATGAAGGAGAGAAGAAGGTCATCAACTTTGGCCAATGATGGTAAAGTTGTGATCAAGGGCATTGCTATTTTTCTCTCATCTACAAATGGGAATGTAAGCTTGATGAATGTTTTGTTCATACCTTCCATTACTAAGAATGTTCTTAGCGTGTGTCAAATGGTTGAGAAAGGGCTTAAAGTGAAATTTGTTGGTGATTCTTGCTTGGTCAAATGGAATGGAGCATTGATTGCCCAAGGCAAGAGACAAGTGAGCTCTACAAATTTAATGGATATCATGTTTCTAACCATGGTGGTTTGAAGGCAAAGAAGCAAGTTGGTGAGCTTTAAAACTCATTTGCAAGGTCTTTAAAATGAAAGTTCAAATTGATTTAGGATTTGAATTTCAAGTGTGCTCAAGGATGGGACATTGGCGGGCAAGAAAATTAGAGAATTGCAGTGGGGGACTCATAGGGTGAGTTAGGTTTTAATGATTTATATTTTAGCCATTGAATGTGCCATATGTCATCTGGACCATTCCACTTAGTTGTCAATGCCTATTGGTACCCGTGTTTTGATTAGCACAATGTCCTATTGTTAGTTGTCAATGCCTATTGGTACCCATGTTGTGATTAGCACAATGTCCTATTGTTCTACGTATACTCATTACTTTATTTAATACTACATCCATTTGACTAACCTTTAAGTATGTTGCTAGTGTAATGGACAATAAAACCCTTAATGATATAACCTTACCACTTGTTTTATGGAAATCAGTTGATTCAAAGTTCAATCTATGTATAATAAGCCTTTGCCACCAGCCTTGCTTTTAGTTATTCGACTATTGACTTATGTAATCATATTAAAGTTTCTTTGGAAGTTTTTTGCATTGTCTATGATAGTCTTATGGTTGTTTGGAATAGGTGCACGTTTATTGTACCTATATGCATGTATGTTACTGTCTGTTTTTATTTTTTACTTCTGATCTATCTTGAAACGATCATGTCTTAGAATCATTCATATCTACGCTACTTGGTGTATAGTGCCAATGTCTTATGAGCCAATTGGGTGCTAGCCTATTGTTTTATAATTTCTTCTTACGAAATAACACCAATCACTCTTTGCATAGTTATACTAAGCTGTGGAGTTTGTGTCATGATCGTATGTTTGTAGGACTCAGCAAGGCTTCCAGGTACAGTCATTATATTATCTCCTTATGCTATTGTTGACCCAACAATGGACCATTCATCTAACATATGCATTGATCTGAACTGGTTTAACTCATTGGCAATGCTCTTCTCTTCTGTCCTCCTGAAGGACCAAACCTTTTTCACAAGAGCAGGCCGCGGGTAGAATCATCATGGGTTTCAAATAGAGATATTAGAGTATCCCAAGCATCCATGGAGGTGTGACCTCCAGCCAGATGTGTCACTTGAGAACCTTTCAGTTCAGTTTGATTGAGGCTAATGCCTTTCCATCTACCTTCATGATAGCAATTACATCTCATAAGTCCTCCTCCAGCAGGACCATTTCATTCTGATCTTCCACAGGTGGAAGATTTCACCACTAAAGTTTTTCAATCCACTAGTCGATGTCCGTTGAGGTGACTTCCATTCTATATTCTTTTTTATCCTACCAGATGTTTTCATTGCTTACCAGCTTTGATATAATATTTTCCAACAGGGCTGATGTTAACGACAAAAGCAAATAGAATAAAAACTACTCTTTACTAGGTCGAAGCAACTAAAAGCAAATAGATAGGAATGCCCAGTCTTGAATAAAGATATACAAAACCAGATTATAACAACAAAAAATACGGTAGTTCATAAATGGAGATTCTCACTACATTTTGAATTCTGAATTCAAGGAGCTCTCGAACTACAGGAGCACACAAAACATTAGCTCTGTAACACTCATATAACTAATCTGTCTTCTGACTACCGTTTTGACTGTTGAAATCAGTGTTTACAACATATTGTTCCACAACAGTCTTGACAAAAAGTCCAGGCCATCTCTGCCGTGTGATAGATAAGATCCTCATCAACCTATTGGGCAATGAACATGAATTCCTGGAAACTTGAGGCCTCAAAACTGTTGGTCCAGATCTGACTGCATTGACATAGTTTGCAGGATTGTGCGCGACTACTCCAGGAAGCAACAGCCCCATCAATCGAAAGATTGTACAAAAGGCGGACTCTCGATCTCTCATACGTATGACGCTTCTAATTAGCTCGAACGCAGCTCCCATCCGAGGTATGAACAAGTAGAAGAGAGGAGAACTATTTCTATTGGGTTCCTCCTCACGCGTCTGTGATCAGTAAGCTAAAAAGTTAGTTTAATCAAAGCTTAGCTACATTTTAATCTATCATTGAGAGCTAGAGAAGGGAAGAAGGGCATGATATATACCTGCAGGAAGTAGCGGCGGTTGTAATAGAAGCATTTTCCGAAGTGTTGAAACTGAAAATGCTCATCATCAAATGGTATTCGTGCAACAATGTCATCGGAGTACACTACTCTAAAGTATCGGTAGACCGGAGTATTGAGCTTGCCTTCCATGTAGTTCGCAAATTTCTCGTTGCCAACCCGGGGTTGTCCGAAGGTGTAAACCGCTGAGATCCTTTCGGCTATCGCATCTTCTTTGTAAATATAAAGCATTGCTGTGAAAACTGTTGCCAGGGCTCCCCCTAGGCTATGCCCAGTGATGAATATTTTGGCATCCTTGTGTGATGTTAGGAGGCGCTTGATGGCTGCTGTCAATTTATCATATGCGAGGGGTTTCTCTGGATCGTCAATTACATTTTGCGAGAGTCCTGATTCCGAATTGTAGCCGTTACGTCTGATGGTAGACTCAATGTTCGACTGCTTCCTATGCATCTTTTTAAGAGTATCCTGGTTTTGACGATCTACGAAACCCAATGCTTCGAGAAAGCCCACATGAACTAATATATTCTCAGGCTCGTGAAGCGGAAACCAAGTGAAGTAGAAGTCAGTGCACCAGTCGTGTGCGTTGAAAGGTTCAGTTCCGCGGAAAGCAAGAACTATAATCTGTGCATCTTTTTGTCTATCAGTGAACAAGAATGCCTGAGTGGATTTTCGCTGTAGTCTCTCTGCACAAATTACATGTATGAAGACATCAATTTAGGGAAAGATTTCTGAATCCAAACTTTTAGCAAAACCATTACAAGTTCACCAGCTACATCTAAGATAATCGGTTCTTTTCCTAAATATAAAAAGAGTGTTGCTCAGGATTGTAGAAAAGCAGCTAATTACCGTTCCAGAAGTCGTACGGGTCATCCACCATGCTCATCTACAAGACACACACAACAGAAAGATGCATGAGAGAGAGAGAGAGAGAGAGAGAGAGAGAGAGAGAGAGAGAGAGAGAGAGAGAGAGAGAGAGAGAGAGAGAGAGAGAGAGAGAGAGAGAGAGAGAGATAATTCTAAACAGTTGGCTTGATGGACTTACTTTCCATGAGGTTGTTACTACTTTCTTAATAACAGCTGAATTCTCGAAAGTCAATTTTGAGGCCATCATACATAAATCTGCCGCCCACTTTGTGTTAGGATTATCACGAATAATGGCACCACGATCATAACGGCCGTTGCTGTCAATATGACCAGAATCAAGTATGGAGCTGTCCAGATCCGTTCGCAGATCAAGGTGGCCCATAATGGACAAATAATTCTCCGAGCTTTTCTCCACCTTTTTCAAACCTGCTTCAATTGAACCTGTAAGCTATAACAATCTTCACGGCCTTTCAAACGATAATTAAAAGCAACAAAGGTTCGATAAAAAATTACTTACTTCTTCCAGTTAAAATTATGAAGGCAGCTTTTGCAAAGCCTCCGTTGACATACACAATATTCAGACCCCGTTCAATGAACTCCCCCAGTGGATGCAGGTAAATTGCATTGGATAGGAAAAACCGTATCAGCAAGCTCAAAAAGCAGTTATGCCACGTTCGATTCAGTAGTGTTTCCTTCAAGGAGGGCAAAACTTTTATCATATCTGAATTGTGAAGCGATTTGCTCCGGCCAGATTTTGCCTGGCAACCAGATGGGTCTGCAGCGGTACAGGTTTCCATCTTCTGAGCTGATTGTCTGTCCATCTAGAGACAAAAACCCACAGTGATGCTCTCTCTCAGATCTTCTAATTGTACAGCTTGTTACCAGCTAGAATTGTGAGTTCACTCTAACTTGAGACACACTGATCTGCTCAGCTTGGATAAGGAGAAGTTGTTTGTGTTGAGAAAAGTGTGATCAGCTGCTGCTCAGGCATTGCCCAAGCTGTAGTATTGCAACTCGATTACAAACAAAATATAGGCTTTGTCGCTCACAGAAACAGACTACAATATAAATCTCTAATGGGAATAAGCCTATAAGCTCTTCTTGGCCTATATAGGCAAATTTTAACCGAGGAAGTATTTCACATAATAAATATTAATAAGAGGCTAGTGCTAAGAGAAATACCATTGTTTTAGTGCAACTTATATTAAGATAATGTACATAATAGATTTTAATATTAATAAATGGCTAGTGCTAAATAAAATATCATTGTTTCAATGCAATGTATAAAGTTGGAGTATTGGACAGTGAATTTTCAATTGCACAAGTTCTAAGGAATTATGAAGTTATTTTTGGTAAGCAGACACTATTGCTCTAACGGCGCCTACTACTCCATTGATGTACTTGGGGCTTGGCTCCCATACTAGATTTTGTGTAACAACGTACATATGCAATATGCAATATAGTGTTATTGAAAACAAAAATAATGCCTGCCAAAATAAAAGCTTTGGCAATGATTTAATCCTGAGATTAGTCCACTCTCCTACCAATTCCCATGATGGGAAGTTGCATGGAACGATGCTATTGGAAGTTGAGGCACCCAATAAAAAGCTAAGCTCGCAACCTGCATTGTTTGACATTGAATTTCACTTAACACCAAAGTTATTTTCCGCACATGTGCCCAAAGGTGTGCATCAAACCCATGCTCACGCATTGGTTAATAACTAGAGACATGCGTGTATTCTATTATGTTAATATGATGTGAAAGTGGACTTGCTTATGCATAAAGTTTAGAGATGGTGGGAAAAAAATTGTCCATATTAACAAGAACATGGGTAAAAAGGACCCAATTTTTTATACCTTGACATATTCTTATGCATATTTGAGAGCAATAGATATGACTTCTTTGTCCTACTATTTTGTGTGGGAATGCAATTATATAATAAAATATATGGTGTTTTGTTCTGTCATTTCTACATAGACACACATGAATAGGATTGATGTGGTTTTAAATTATAAACTATGCATACAACCTTGTTGATTCAGACTAGACACATTTCAGAATTTAAATGCCCATATCTACCTGAATAGAACTTTGAACTAAAAGAAAATTTATGGGCATGTTGCTATGATCATAAAGGATTCTTTAAACAAAGGGATGGAAGGGCAAGATCATTAATGCACCACATAAGAAGACAAGAATGATCAAGGAGCTCAAGGATGCACCAAAATCGTGAAGTGGAGTCTATTCTCATTAGGACATGGAGTATATGCATACACAAAAAGCTCCCTTCTACAAAGAAGAAGCCCCTTAAATAAGCAAGAGAGCTCCTTAGGTGCCATCCTAGTGGCATTTCCCAAATTACCCAAATTACAAGTGGAATTACCTTCTCCACTAGAGGTCACCATCAAAAGGCAGCTCACTCTACTTTTCTAAGAGAGATCTACTTGTATTTATTACAAATGCCTAGAAATACTAGTTCCTACATGGTCATTCCATCTTTCAGGATTCACCATGAGGCTTCAACAATTTCTACTTGTCATGCTTAATTAGTACTTCTCAGCTCTCATTTTTCGTTCATCCCTTCTTCTTTAGAGACCTCTTTGGTCTAAAGTGAGATGTGCTCTTGGGTAGCTCTGGCCGAGTGTCTTGGGGATTCGTCTTAATCAGTCAACACTATATCAAGTCTACTTGTGCATGAGTTCAACTACTCAAAAGTATATGTGAAGTTGTAAATCAAACGATCAGTCACCAACGACCATCGTTGGCCATCAATCGCATTAATACAAAGCAAATACTTGTGCAAACCAAGCTATATACAGTTCATATATGTTGTATGCAAGAAGCGGACAATAGCAAAAAAAATTTGCACTGGCTGTCCACACACCCACTCACATAGTTGATGCTAGTATGTCTAATCATACTTTGAAATGTATAACCAAAAGTGAAATGATGAAAACTGTAAGTAGAGCGCATTCATACCTACAAGAGTGTCTGTGCAATGCGATCGGTTTTGTGGTAGATGGGCGCTGTCAAGATCATGAGCACTTTGAAAGCATAGTGAGGAAGAAGAAGAGAAGAATAGAGACGGGTGGAGAAATTACAAAGAATGACAGTGTATAAATAGCTAAAACGAAGGAACCAAACATTGCCTTGTGTATGAAGCAAATCATAATAGCCATTGGATGAGACAAGGGTAAATTGTGACCGTTCGGTGAAGAGACTTTTTCAAAGAAGTTTTCGCTAAAAATATTAGATCATTTAGGGGTGTGCATGTTAAAGGTATATTACCAAACATTTAGATAGTTTAAAGCAAGAGGGGTTGATATGAAATTAGATACTATCCATGAGAGAGAGAGAGAGAGAGAGAGAGAGAGAGAGAGAGAGAGAGAGAGAGAGAGAGAGAGAGAGAGAGAGAGAGAGAGAGAGAGAGAGAGAGAGAGAGAGAGAGAGAGAGAGAGAGAGAGAGAGAGAGAGAGAGAAGGTGGTATTTTTTTGCACTATAGCACACCCACAGTTCTAGGCTTTTTCTTCCAAATCTACAAGTTTCATAGCTTCTCTCACATATTTTTGGCATGGTGGATTTTAGCAGATGTGGAGGTCAGGTTGTCATCAAACAGTCAACAAGATATGGAAGCTCCAAAAAAAATATTTTAAAAAGTTTATGGTAGCAGGGCGAGCTTGCCCACACTGCTATATGCTAAAACTTTCTATTAAACCTCTTGTTTAAGCATAGTTTTACTTGCTTTCTTTGTGACTTCAACTTTTGTAGAAAGTTCGTTTCTCTACCAAAAGCAAATAATGTAATGTAACCAAGAGACCTTATACTGCCTTTTGATTAGTGCTATGTGGGTTTTTTTTTTTAAATTCATTTTTATAGTTTCATAACAAACTAGTGAGTAAGGATGCCTTCTTTTCAAATTCACCAAAAGATACTTTTACTTAGGTTATGCATATACTTGAGGCCTCAAACTTAACAATATTATCATATTATATAGCTCTAAACTTGCTTGCAACCTCTATACGCTCTTGACAAAAGATTATAATTCAGATTTCACTTGCATAATAAAAAATAACCATAAAAAATTGGTTTAAAATAGTGAAACAATACCTTCTTTTGAACAAGAAACAAACTAGTAAAAAACTTAGCATAACACACTACTCACAACCAATAGAACCATATAATTTTCTTGCCTATCAACTATTCAAATCTAGCCTTTTGAAAGAAAATTTTCTAGCCTTTAACTAAGCGTAGCAACCTCCTAAGGGCTAAAATATTGCCTTACATTCAAGAAGAAGAAAAGTGAAGGCAAATTGCAAAAACTTTTGGCAAACACCCCTTCCAAAATCACTTTTCAAGAGCTTGATATATCAAACCTATTGCAAAAATTGGTAGTGCACTTACCTTGCAACAAAATCCTCTCAAAAAAACCGTAATTTTCAGAACAGACCCAAGAATGACCCCGCCAAGCTTTTACATCCATACTTTGCTCCCAAGCTCCAAGAATCAACACCTCAACTTTTGAAGACTGTACACCATTTCTTGTCTTCCTTTTGAGTACTTTCCAACAACAAATCCACCTAGCTTTGCTCTAATACCACTTTTGAATCCTCCACAAAGGATCCAAGATTAGGCAACTGATATAAGAAAACAAAAGGGAAACATATGGTGGATAAACCTATCCAATAAAACCTAGATCAATGAGATCTAGCCCCCAAGCTATGGATTAACTCAATAGGAAAGAGGAATCACACCAACAACATGTAACTATAGTCACCAATATCAAGCATACACTAGTGAGAGCCCTATGGGTATACTTATACCCTACAAGGCACTACACTATGGCACCTCACTGGACACATCAGTAGCCTAACTGGGCCACCTCATTCAATTCTCCTATGAGTCACCGTTAGACTCATACACATCCACCATCTTTAGACCTTCAACCATTAATAATGACTTAACACTAGAATTGTTTTTAGCACATTTTTGTGCGTGTGTGCACAAAAAAGCACATATAACCCTTGGTCACTTGACGAGACATAACATGCCATCAAATGATTGAAATTTCAATCTTTCAAATTGTATGTGGAACTAGACTTGACTTTCAATTGTATTATTGGAAGACTTAATTTTGTTTTCTCTCAATTGATGACAATTTGCCCCCAAAAAACTTCAATTTTTAACAATTTTCAGCACTTCACATGGGTAATTTTAGGTGCACGTATATATCTCTATAGGACTCCTAATTTAATTTAATTTTTTATAGACATGTATCTATGGTCATAAAGAATTTTTGAAAGTAGACAGCCAAAGAAAGGGTTGTAAAAAGCACTTCCAAAAGAGTTGAAACTTTCTAGCACCTTTCAATAATTTTCAATACTTTTCAACACTTGACATAGATAATTTTGGATGCACATATCTATCCTTACATAACTCCAAATCGAAAAAAATTCGAGACATGTTTCTATGGTCATATAATACTTTTTAAAGTTGACAAACCAAAAAATATTGTTAAAATCATGCTATTATACACTCATATATGATTTTTCCAATTCTGGTGATTTTTATCATCACTTAAAAGGGTAACTTTGAATGCACGTATCTATCTCTATAGGTCTCCAAATTTAGTTTTTTTATGGGCATGTTTCTATAATCATATAGGTTTTTAAAGATTAGACATGCTAAAAATTAAATTTAAAATTCACAACAATGTAGTCCCATATATGAAAATATTGAAGTTTTATCAGTACCCCCACATGTTTGACATGTCATATCTTACATATAAGTTTCTCAAAATGAAGGTCTCAAAATTTTTAATTGATAAATGTATATATGAAGAACATAATGTGAAAGGATTTGATGTGATTCATCATAGTTTATGAGATATGCTTTTTTGAATAAGTGCTTGAAATGCACACTTTTGCGTGCATTTTGTGACGACTCTAGTGTTAAATTCCATGAGGGCCCTAATCCCTCATAATCATAATTAATTATGGGTCAAGGTAAGCCTACTGACTTCTTATGTGATAATAATTCGAGATCAGTCCAAATGTAAGAATTTAAGCGAGAGAGAGAGAGAGAGAGAGAGAGAGAGAGAGAGAGAGAGAGAGAGAGAGAGAGAGAGAGAGAGAGAGAGAGAGAGAGAGAAGAAGAAGAAGAAGAAGAAGAAGAAGAAGAAGAAGTCACATAGTCCCCGTTGACAAAGCAAGACCAAACCTTTTGAACCCTTTATAGTGTAACATGTTAAAATAAAACGGCATAAAAACTTTCAATACAAAGTACGATAAAAATAAGGCAAGTTTCAAAATGCTTAACTGTTACCTACCACCATCCCACAACAAAAAACTGCATGAGTTAGTATAGTGGAGAAGACAAATGTCATAACCGAGCATCAGTTGTCATCCATGTCCAAAACCAGACTCACTACATGGCAATTTGGATAGCAAAATACTAATATAGTCCAATATTTCCTACCATCGCTTCGGAGCGCTTTCACCTTTCTAGATGTTTGGGTTTCAGCCATGGCCTTGAATCTTTTGAAGCTTTCAAAGGCTTCGGATTTATACTTTATGAACATGACTGTCATCCACCTCGAGTAGTCATCTATAAAGGTGATAAAGTAAAGTGCATCTCCTAAGGATAGAGTTGGCAGTGGACCACAAAGATCACTATGCACAAGATCTAATACATGATTTGTCTTGATGGAGTGTGTTCTGGGAAATGTGCTTCTAGAGTATTTGCCATAGATGCAAGATTTACATAAAAATAATTTCCTATGTAAGGAAAGAGAAAAATTCAATCCATCAACTAAATTGTTACAGCACATGTAAGAAAGAGATATTGTATTAGCATGTCCAAATAGACCATGTCACAATAATTCTTGATCGTTTACATTCTCATGAGTGGTAGTAGCTAGTGCATTAGAATTAGAAAGTACATATAAGTTCCCAACTTAAGTGCAAGTAATTAGAGTGACATCTTTGTCGAAGATTGTACACTGTTCAAGAGAAAAGGTAACGATGTAGCCCTCATCAATTGTCTTTGAAATCGAAAGAAGATGTCTAGAAAACTGAGTTACGTGAAGGACATTCGAAATAGAAATGAAGAACGTATCTTTGAATATAATTTTGACTGTTCCTTTTTCTTTCACGTGGATGGTGGTAGAGTCTCCGAGGTAGATGAATTCATCTCTTGTATGAGCGACTATTCAGTAAACCATTCTCTTCGAGGAGTCATGTGTTGGGTAGCGCCACTGTCGAGATACTAGCTATCATAATCCACATCACTGATTTTCCAAGCAGTTAACAGTTTTGATGGTTTGTCATCATTAGGGGTTTTCTCCTTAAATTTTGCTACATTGGTAGAGTTCAACTATTGGTGTTGCTACTTCTTCGCCTCATTGTAGATTCGAATGCGACAATCTTTGATGTCATGGTTCACCCTCTTACAATATCTGCAAAAGAGTCGCATTCTGGATCCACCGCTCTATGATCAATTTTGAGGCTTCTGCTCCTGTTGTCTCTGCATCTGATTTTGGCCTTTGAAATTATCTTTCTTCTTGGTGTATAATACTAGATATTTATCTTTGACGGATAGATCGTTGGGCCTTCAAGACGAACAATGTAGTTAAAGTCTTCTAGTTCAATACCAATTTTTGGTACTATCTGAAGTAACAAACTTGAAAACTATAGAGTAATAATAATAGATAGTGAGAACCCCCAACAAATATACTTGGCCACAAAGAAGAAAGGCCTTCGAGCTTTGAATTGTGACGCCGCATCGTCTGACCACACCCAATGACACCTCAGATTATACCCATTCTCTTTTAATCAATTGTCATGCAGTAGTAGATAGTGTTGTACGAATAGGGCGTCATGCAGCTTATCGTCTGATATGTAAAAATGAAGAGTATTTTCAACTGCACCTGTAGAGTTTCTAACATACGTTATGTGCACAAGTATCGTGACCTGATTAGACCACTAGTGCATGAACTGTATCTCGTTCTGCATCTTGAACGAATAATTCTCCCCAAAGTCAATGACTGAAGCAACAACATCCGAAGAAAATTTCAGCAAGCAGTCTTTAGATTGTTGTGACTCACTGAAACACAAAGTTATGCTTGATGAAGTTTTTCAGATGTGTTGAAACCAGGTCAACAAAGGCAGTGTTCCACATTCTTTGCACTACCAAATCCTTTCTCTTTTTGATAGAACCGCCCTCATCAACAAACCCTAACGCAACGTCTGTAAAGATCTTCACAAATAGCTCCCTGCTGTCCATTGATGTCTCATAGGGACATAATGGTGCAAATGCCACATGAACTGCAGTCCCCGAACAAACATTTTTTTGCATGGTATTCTGAATTAGGAGGCTTTGCACATAAAAGCAATTCCCACATATTGCTAATGCTGGGACAAAATAGATTGGTTTTCCTTGCAAATATCCGATTCCTGAATTTTGCAGCAGATGGAACATGTGCGAGCATGATCCTTTCCATGATGACCAAACGTGTTTTGTCTCATATGATTAAATGCATCCTTAAAATATATCATTTGCATATGGTACACACAACAACAGGTGTACCGCTCCTTCAGTTTCTGGACAAAATAAGACTTCAACGTCTCAAAGCATCTAAGAGATATCTGCACTTCTGGGTGAGCCCTTCTGAATCTTTGGAACAGCTCGACTTGTGGCATAAAAACCTTAAAGAAAATAATAATATGCCTAAGAATTACCACGTAAGTTGATCCAAGCCGACTTGAACATGAAACCAAACTTAATCTGTGTGTAAAATTCATAGCAATATGAATCAAATGAGAGAAAATGAGAAAAAGTAAGCATTAAGAGTGTTAGTCAAAATTCCCAAACCATACGGTTGTATCCTTTTCCAAATGTCACCACAATGATCCCTCCCCAAGGCATGGCCTTCCTTGTGGATGTTTCAAGTCCAACAAAGAACCATTTATGATAGCATGCCTTCAACAGGGAAAAAACAAGGGCTACACCCCATCCTAGAATTGGACACATTGACTCTCTCTCTCTCTCTCTCTCTCTCTCTCTCTCTCTCTCTCTCTCTCTCTCTCTCTCTCTCTCTCTCTCTCTCTCTCTCTCTCTCTCTCTCTCTCTCTCTCTCTCTCTACATACATACATACATACATATATATATATATATATATATATATATATATATATATATATATATATATATATATATATATATATATATATATATATATCACATCATAAATTATAATTATATTTTAGGATACACTGAGAAACACACTGGTTTAGCTGAATACAATGTTGGTTCACTCAAAACTTCTTAAAAATTCCTTGTGCATTAAAGTCATTGTTAACATCTTCAAAGTGGAGGAGTTCGTTACCACTGATCTATATTCAAGAAGTCTTATCGTGTTACACGACATAAGTGATTCAAACCCCCTCCAAAACTTAGATGTTTATTGATATTACCAAAAGTACCAAAACAGGTAATATGCGACAGTAACAAGTTTGAAGTAATATATAACCAAATTTGGTAGTCTGAACTATCTAGATTGAAAATTGATAAGTACCAATTGAAAAAAAGCACTGGTACTATAGTGTTTCAGAAAGCTTTGGTGCTCGAGGATTTTGTCAACATTTTACATTTCAGTATCTTTCTGCACATTGCAATAAAATTCTCACCAAATTTCTTCTATTGCTGCACATTACAATAACCACAACACACTGCACGTCGAAGAGCTGTTTAAAAACTTCTTATAGCACCAAAGTACCAGAGCAGTAGAAAGTACCAATAAATAGAACCAAAGTACCAAAGCATCTTATAGTACCAAAATAGTAAACATGCATAAAGTACAAGAACCTTAATTTTTAGTCTGGAGGATCCAAATTGTTACACTATAGGTTCAAATAGTACCAGCCTTTGGTACTCAAAAGTTTCAAAAACACGTAAACATTACAAAAATAGTACAAATCTTGTAAAATTGGTAGTAACTAGAGCTTAGATTCCACCAATGGGTGAAGAGCACTAAATTAGTACCAAAAAGATCACAAAGGATTGTATGCGAGCTACGGACACAAATAAATATAAAGAAAAAAGTACCTAATTTTTGTAGTTTTATGCGTAAAATATGGTCATGAGAAGTCTAAATAGTACCTATTTGGTAAATTTTAAAATAAAAATGAGACACTTAGTATAAAAGACCTAATTTTGTAGTCAGTAGGATCATAATTGGTTCACGATAAGTTCTTGTAGTACAAATCTTTCATATTAAAGAGTTTTACCAACACCAAAATAGTACCAAAACAGTACAAAATTTGTAAAATTAGTACCCGACACTGGTGCAGCTCAATACAATGTTGGTGCACTCGAAACTTCTTAAAGAATCCTTCTGCATTAAAGTCATTGTTAACATCTTCAAAGTGAACTTGAGGAGTATTATCATTACCACTGATCTATATTCAATATGTCTTATCGTGTTACAAATAGAAAGTACCAACATGTAGTACCAAAGCATCATATAGAGGTAGTACCAAAGTATCATACACAGGTAGTACCAAAATGGTAGAAAGTACCTGCAGGGTTAGTACCAAAGCATCTTATAGTACAAAAGTACTAAACATGCAGGAAGTACAAGAATCTTAATTGGTAGTTTGGAGGATCAAAATTGTTACACGATAGGTTCAAATAGTACCAATCTTTGGTACTCACGTTTCAGGAACACGTAAACATTACAAAAATAGTACAAATCTTGTAAAATTGGTAGTAAGCTTAGATTCCCCCAATTGGTAAACAACACTAAAGTAGTACCAAAAAAACCACAAAGGAGTGTATGCGAGCTGCGAACACAAATAAAAATAAAGAAAAAAGTACCTAATTTTATAGTTTTATGCATAAAATATGGTCACGAAAAGTCTAAATATTACTTATTTGGTAGATTTTAAAATGAAAATGAGACACTTAGTATAAATGACCTAATTTGGTAGTCAGTAGGATTATAATTGGTTCACGATAGGTTTTTGTAGTAGGAATCTTGCATATTAAAGAGTTCTACCAACACAAAAATAGTACCAAAATAGTACAAAATTTGTAAAATTAGTACCCAACACTGGTGCAGTTCAATACAATGTTGGTTCACTCAAAACTTCTTAAAGAATCCTTCTGTATTAAAGTCATTGTTAACATCTTCAAAGTGAACTTGAGGAGTATTCTCGTTACCACTGATCTATATTCAATTCGTCTTATCGTGTTATAGGTAGAAAGTACCAATAGGTAGTACCAAAGCATCATATACAGGTAGTACCAAAGTTTCATACATAGGTAGTACCACTAGAACGGTAGAAAGTACCCGCAGGTAGTACCAAAGCATTATACAGGTAGTACCAAAGTATCAAAGCATCTTATAGTACCAAAGTACTAAACATGCAGAAAGAACAAGAACCTTAGTTGATAGTTTGGAGGATCAAAATTGTTGCACAATAGGTTCGAATAGTACCAATCTTTGGTACTCAAAAGTTTCAGGAACACGTAAACATTACAAAAACAGTACAAATCTTGTAAAATTGGTAGTAACTAAAGCTTAGATTCCACCAATTGGTAAACAATACTAAAATAGTACCAAAAAGACCACAAAGGATTGTATGCGAGCTGCGAACACAAATAAATATAAAGATGATTTTAGAATGAAAATGAGACACGAGGTATTAAAGAACCTATTTTGGTAGTCTGTTGTATCGTTACACGATAAGTTCCAGTAGTACCAACACAAACATTCAATACCCAAAAGTTCCAAAATATTAGTGTTATAGATGTTAGAAACAAGATTGCTTTTAATGTATAAAATGATATTTGTAGCTCCCAAAGAGTTGGTTGTAGAAGTAGTTCTTGGAATATCTCCCTCTAAATACCTATTGAAAATTGTTGTGTATGTCTTTGCCAATATTTTGCCGTAGCTAAACAGATTCGTTTTTTTGTTTTGACGTCATCTACTGAAGGTTGATCTCCAAGCATCCTAAAAAAAATTGCTTTCAGTTTCTGTTCCCGTTTCTTACCAGCCCAATAGTCCCTCATTGCAGCTTTGTCGGTGCAATTATGAGGTTCCATGCTGGGATCACTTGCGTACGTCTCATGCATTGTAGGAAAAATTGCTGGAATATTCAGAATTGAATCTGTGAAATATATATTATTGTCCTAAAAACTATCCATGCTAGAATTTTCTGCTATTCTATGCACAAACTAATCGATCAGACAAAGAGCTCGATCAATAGATCATGATCAGCAAGAAAGACCAAGATCAACCACAACACGATCACAAAGAGCACGATCAGCAAGAAAGAGATATATTAGACCAATATTGAGAGATCTTGCAAACGCGATGAGAGAGAGAGAGAGAGAGAGAGAGAGAGAGAGAGAGGACGAGATGAGATAGACGGAGGGAGAGAGAGAGAGAGAGAGAGAGAGAGAGAGAGAGAGAGAGAGAGAGAGAGAGAGAGAGAGAGAGAGAAGAGAGAGAGAGAGAGAGAGAGAGAGAGAGAGAGAGAGAAGAGAGATGAGAGAGAGAGAGAGAGAGAGAGAGAGAGAGAGAGAGAGAGAGAGAGAGAGAGAGAGAGAGAGAGAGAGAGAGAGGGATATCTTTCAAACGTGAGGAGAGAGACCGA
>CM055094.1:65596292-65762162 GCA_029204225.1 Diphasiastrum complanatum | reverse complement strand
CACACACTTGAAGATCCAGAGACAGAGAAACTTGGGAATAATAGTCAAGATTTCCTACTAAGAGAAATATTGATCAATAACCAAGTGCAAACTTATGTCAAGAATCTAGTGTGCAATGTTAAACTGATAATATCGACTGTCAATTTAGTGATCAAGTTGATGTTGCATATGATCTCAAACAGCACTCAATCATCCAACTTGACATTCCCGATAAGGTCCAACTCCTTATTGAACATCCTTTCAAGTCTCACTTCAACCATCAAAGTCCAAAACAAGACCTACATCAATGTCTTATTCTGATCAATGGACGAGCAAATATGGGTCGTCAAATCGAGGATATTGTTACGCTCGAAGAAAGACAATCAAGGCATCCACCAGTCTTTCAGAATGAGGACTATATGGCACTAACATTCCATAATTTGGAATTGAGTGGCTATCTTAAGGATCCAATCTGTGAATCATTTCAATTTGATTTGGGAGCATGTTTTTATTGTTTACAACGATCTAATGGAGTATGAGGCATTTAACATGGATACTGCTAGCAATGAAGAGATTTCATTATTCAAAAGAGATCCTACTCGTATCAATACTCTAGATTATTGTTCAATGCCTCATAGATCCATTTTACAAGAGATTAACGTGGCTTCTATTGGAGAACCTTATTTATATGGATTCTTTAGAACTCGATTGCCAATATCTAATTTACGTTCATATTCTAAAAGTATGGACCTGAATAATGATTGGGAATATTTTCTCAATCAACCAACACTCTATAGAAAGCTGATTTTAAAATATGTCATCAATCTGTATCAGTTTCTTTGGAGAGATTTATATTGCTCAGTAGATTCAAATGTGAACAATCTTCTATTGAGTAATGTCAATGATGATTCTCTATTGTGGGAGAACCAAAATAACAAACTTGTTATTTCCATGGTTCAACCTTGGAATACATATATGTTCTCTCGAATCAATATTTCAAGCATATTCATGGCCAGTTACGGTTACCAAATCTTTGAAAGAATATCTTATTTAAAGTCCAAACTGGCAAAATCAAAATTCAACTCTAATGGGCATATCCAAGTAACACTTTCAATGGATTTGATTTACGTTGGCCAAATTTGAATGAAAATTTGTCTAAATTTGAAAAATTATACTTCGGCCAACAAATGTGTTCAAAGACATGTCTCGTCATACGACCGAGTGTCATTCTTAATGCCAACTACTTCGTATGGAGCATTTATATATGAACAACAATTCATAACTACCATTTGTAATTTTCTTCATCAAATTGGTCAAACAGCATGGATTGCCAGCTATGACAAAGGAGCCAAATGCAAGACAAAAACAAGAATCCAAGGGAATCGGATAAGCATCCGAGTTGGTATGATGTCGAGGAAGTAATCAAAAGAGGATATTGTGGTGATACACTCTATCCATTCCATGAAGATTGGTTGGCAAAAAGCAATATGGTGCTTCATCAACCTCTTCTTCAACCTTCATTTTCCTTCATGGAGTATGGGTTGTCCATAGCTAACAAATGGATTCAATTCGACAGCTTTGGATCTACAATGATGCAACAATAATGAACATGACATCCTCAGTCACATGACTACTTAACCGAGGCCAAGCTGATCAGACAAGCGCCTTCATTTTTTAGGACAACAATGTTTAAGTAGGGGGAGTGTCATGTACTTTTAGTATATTAGTGATTATCAATGCAATATAATATCCATTGTAAGCTTCGTAGGCCCAAAAGGAGCTATTAGCCTTAAGAATAAGGCGGTTCCCTCTTTAGGCCCTCCAAAGTATTTGAATAAGGATAATAGGCCAACAAGGGTCCAAAGTAAACTTAGTAAGACTTAACAAGGGCTAACTATCTTGCAAAATAGTTATGTTTAGTTAAATTAGGGGATTGTCTATAAGTAGGCAAGAGACATCATTTTGAGGATCTTTTGGCTCATTTGCGGATGAGAGAGCTTAGCCTTCTCTTTGTAAATGTGAGCCTTGGGAATAGAGCTTGCTAGGTCTCATGTGCCCAATCCACATGAATCCATCCCCATTTTGTATTTGATTTGCTTCCACCCCTTTCAATTCTATTTGATGATTCCTTGGAGCTAGGCAATTGGAAGCCTATTATTTGATGTCTTTGCTCACAGTCCATTACTACAAGATCTATCCACAGTTCTTGCAGCCACTCTTGAATCTTAAACTCCACATGCTGATCAACCCCAGGCAAAAAAATATCTTTGATTGACCATTTTGCTCTTTTATTATTTTCAATGTATATTGGTAGGGGAGTGTTATGGGCATGCATGCACCCATTATGATGGTAGGATATTGTTTGACATTATTAGTACTATTTGGCATTATGCATGCTTCAATTTATAATTTCGGGGACCCAATTATTATCTCTAAGCCATATGTTTCTGAGCCCTTCTAGAGCGTCACAAGATAAGGCCTAGAAATTTGCAGCCTGTCTTGGTCCTTGTGCCAGGTGATGTAGCCTAATATACATCATTCATGCATGCAATTGATAACACAATAAAATGTGCACACACGTAAAACTTCATTCTTGATCGCTGGCTATAGATTCAAGAAAAAAGCTTTGAGGGCTTAGTTTAGACCCTAATGCTTATCAACAATACAATTTCTTAGTATGTTAGTGGTTATATGAGTTCTTGTTTGCTATTGTGTAAGGAAGTTGATGGAATTTCCATTTCCAATGCTAAAATGTTCTTCCACAGTCAAACATGGTATTCTTCATAAGAAATTAGTTGCATCCAGGTACAAAATTCTGTTCTAACAAAACCCTACTACTTGACGAAATTGTAGATTTACTCTCTGAACAAATGCTGTCAAGAATTATTGATGTACATTGCATTTGTGGTCTTCAAGCATCTTCAAAAACATGAACCAAACTTTGAAGAGGTAAAGAAGTGAAGAGGATGATAAATATACCGTCCTGTATCCCCATGTCCTAAAAACTTGATTGGCCGAAAGAGATTGAGTTCCAACTTCTGATTGCCATTACACACCTGAATATCGCCGAGATCCTTTGAGCATCAGTTTATGTTCTTTTAGGGTCAAGTACTCCAGTTGGAACTCTATGATTTAACATTTACAACAGAAAAAGTTTATCTGCATTCTATAGGGAAACTTTCAGGCCTTTGATAATGTACCTAAATACACAAGTTCCGATGAAAAGATCACAATATGAGGTACCTTTTTCTGCTAATGAGTTTACTCATTTGATAATTGATTCAAGTATCAATGTGATATGTCTTAGAAACACTAAGCATCTTAGAGAACAACTTCCTATAACTCAAGCTAGTGGACGATAATCACCAATTCAAGTACTTGCTGTCAGAGAGCTTTTAAGGGCCAGTTCTCTAGATGTTTTCTTTGAAGATACTAGGCAATCTGGTAACTTCCCATAAAGAAGCTAATATTTCGTGGGCACTAAAATAAAGAAACGATGGATTATGTCCTTTCCAAATAGCATATCTGATATTCTGTTCATTGTCTATTTTTTCAACACACTACTTTAGCAAATATGCAAGTATTATATTATCCACAATGAGGTGAGTTGATCATAGTCGGTGGTTTAGAACGGATAAAAAATGCTTGCCAGCACAGAATAGGGCCAAAGACAAGATCATTTGAATAAAGTCTAATCACATAACTGCATATTGAAGATCCTTTATCTCATTTGGAAAAGTAACTAGTTAATATCATACTTCTTTAGTTCTTTACTACCAATTTCTCGCACCTATGAGTTAGTGGTTGACAAACTCTTTCTTTTGCATTCATTGGCAGCCAGCTAAAAGCTGGATTTTAGTATTCATAGGACAATTATCTGCAGTTAGTACCCCTGAAAGCATATCAGACAGACTAGTAACAGTACATGCACTTGACATAAGTCACTGAAAGTAATTACCTTGCGCATTGCTTTCCATGAGTTGCTGTATATCTTGTGAGGCTTTGGGTAGACAGCTCGGGAATGTTGAATCCACAGATCGTCAGGGTTCTTTCACCAAAAAAAAAACAGCCAAGATCTATGCTTGTGAGGAAAAATTGCATATTGTAATGCATATTGCTCTGAAATAAGGTTACCATGCTATCAAGAAGCATATTAGTGTTCTGGAAACTAAAAGCAATCACAGAAAGCTTACAAGGTTGGCATCCGGAAGCTCTCGCACTGCTATATCTACATTAGCAGCAGTAGTTCGCACCTGAGACAGTTCAAAATGTCAAACCACTGTCGATTATGGGATTTAGAAAAAATCTCTTAAAAGCTCAAATTGCCAAGCATGTGTGGTCACTATTGCTGAATAGCCAATGAATCAAAAGCACACCAGAATCATTGTAGGATTCCAAAAACTCACACTGTGTCCTATATGTGTTGATTGAGCTTCATATATATACTTTGCAGTGATTAAAGAGAGAAAGATTCAATCAATCTGCCATTTCTCACTTTTTACTAGTTCAATCAAGTTAAAAAAAAAATAGAATACCCCTTCTACATTCTCTTTCTGATAATTGTCAGGAAGTTGCTTCAAAAAAGGTTCTAAGTATTCACTTCCATCCAGCTGCACTCCGATAAAGTATTGCAGGTCCCCCTGCAAGAACATGATTTCCAAACAGTAGTTTACGACTTACTTTAGTACCTGGAGAAATAACAAATATATTACAATTTCCAAGTTTAGTTTGATCTAAGAAAGTAAGCAGCATAGACACACTATAAGTGAAAAAACACGTTTGCGGTTGAACTAAATAGGTCACAAAACTTGAGTTGAAGATTCTTTTCAACGTGAATGTTAAAAATCTGAAGAGACATTTTGGGAAGCATCACAGCATGTCACATTATTCAGGGACATTCAAAAGTTGTATTATTGGCCTTTTGAAACAAAGTTTCTCAAAGTTTTCATCTAAATTTTCTCCATCTATCATCATCAAACTTCTCGACTTTTATCCAAAGGAAGAACAGTAAAGTATCTTGCAAGGCTATACATGTAACATACTGAATGTGCCACCCAAGCAAATACTCTTTCGAGTGTAAGTAGCTTAAAAATAACAAGGTTCAAAGGATTCACAATTAGACCATGATGAGTCCCGTTATTGCACTTTGTTTGCTATGTTTAAGATAGTCAGGAAATATTAGCCTTGGTTTTCAATTATCATGCATCAAAAAATGACAAAACAAATTAGAGTTACAGGCATTGAAAAGCTCCATGGGCTACAAGGATAATGTCAGTTCAGAATATTCTTTCACTATTTTCTTATCCAGATTATCGTTCACTTCACTTGATAATTTTCATATCCAACAAGAATACCTTTTTGTCACGCATAGGCTGCAAATGAAAGAGATTCCAAAAAGATTTGCCTGCAAGAGATACATAAGTTGTTAAATCTAAGATGATAACCAATGCAGCAGACAAAATGCAGTTATGTTAACATTGTTGATGAAAAATACATATGGGTAAGCTTATCTTTATCATTTTGCTCTACACCACATTTGAAGGAAGCAATGACCTTCTGATTTCCAATAGAATGACAGATATTTTACAGGCATAGATGCTATTATAAACAATGCCCTTTCCTTTGATTTCAGCACATTGATGGACCTATGCTTATGTGGTGGTGTTAGGAAGCTATTTAGTCATTTATAGATCTAAAGTGGTGGTTGCATGCAGAGGCCCAAGTTTGGAGTCATATCTATGTACCTTTGTGAAGTACTTGCCAAAGCTAGCTAGTTTGATGATTTTATATTGATGTAGAATCACTGGTTCAAGTTTTTTGGTGCAATCTTCATCACTTACTAACCAAGGTTTCATTGGGTTAAGATCATTTGTCACTTATTTTAAAAAGAGCATATATATACATGCGGTAGCTCGAACTCTCAACATTGTATTCTTAGATTTACACTACTCTAATAAAAAAAAGGTACAATCCTTACTATCCACATATAGTGCAACTAAGGTTCCAACTGGATCTAGCTAATAAGCTGCATCATGCTTACCGAAGATGGTGGATGAAAACACAACTTGTGTTACCAACCTGAAGAACATTAGCTATGCACATGACAATGCGTCAAACCTGAGCACCAGCAGCTACTCCCTGAGTAACTATCTCCCATGGATCCAGCATCCAATAACCGTGCTCCCCTAATGTCTTCGATCCTAACCAACACTCTGCTATCCAAACCGATTGCCAAAGCATCCATGCTTCTCTTGGCTTCTAGCACGTGCTTGCTCGTCTTGGCTATGCGCCAATGAAAGCCCATCCATGACTCCTACGCTCGCAGCATCCTGAGACCAATGTCTCTCAAACCTAATTATACTTAAGTAAATGGCTCCAAGTGAATTCCATAGGCTTTCTCTTGATTTCAAACCCCTGAGATTCCAATCAAAACAGGTTCCAACACTTGTGCCAAGCCTAAACTCTTGTGCAACCAAATGCATGAAAGCTAGTAGATAGCTCATCAATGCGAATACCTAATGATAGATGCCACTCCATCAATGCGATTCACCTATAGTTGGCCTTGTTGTATCACCATCCGTGTATTCAATGTGAAGACGTCACGAAGTCCTTGCCATCAATCTCCTATCAATAGATCTCCTTCAAAACACCCTCAGAAATGTTTGCTCTAATCACACAAAAGTATGTGATCCTCAATACTTACATCTCCAAAAGATGTATCAGCATCCATCAATTCTATACCAAGAACAAGCTCATAAAGTTCCAACACTTTTCCCCTCTTGCATTTGCAGTGAAACATGAATCATCACATCCATCCTATGCCTCAATTCCATAAACAAGATGAGTGCCACATCATCCCATAATGCAATGCATATCAAGCATCACAATTTCATCACCGATAAAAATGATCTGAGCATCTGATCCAACAATGCCCATCATGTGTTCTCCCCCAAATAGCCTCCAAGCTTTTGTCTCAAATGGTAGACAAGCATTTGATGCCTCACAATGCATTGACATGTGACTTGTATGACCCAATCATGTGCATGCCCATATCCTTTCCATCTCATACTAGATTTACATCCCTAATGCTTCAATGACTTGGCTTACTTGAAGTTGACGATTGAAGTGTATCTCCCTTATGACAAGCTTGGTACAATGCTCCATAGCTATTATGACTTGAATCGGATTGACTTAACAACTGCAAATCCCACAAATCTTCACACTTACCACTCTCCAAGGGTCTCCTAAGTGTAGTATTAATCCGTTCTTCACATCATGTATCTAGTACACAGCTCATCCAATGCTATTCTATCCAACTAAAAAGTAGTGATAAAACTTCTCCAAAATGCGTTTCTCCCTAAACGAGGTTGATCCTCTATCCATCAGCTCTATGCAACACTTTTCAGACTCCAATCTAGCCCAAATTTGCCCTCTAGCCAAAGATAGCCCCACCAACTTTACCTTGCATTTTGAACTAAAGATTCATTTTAAACCTTTTTCAAGAAGGAAATGTCCACTCTGGACTTTGGGTTCCTTCTCCATTTTCAAAGAAGAAACTTCAATCATGGCCGTCACTGGCCTTTGGGTCCTTCGGCCCTTCATCCAATCCAACCCTTTTACTACTGTAAAACCTTAGTTATCATAATTTTCCAACCTTTGTGGGCTTCTCTCCACCTTCCTCTGAGCTTCCACTTGCAACCTTTCACCTGGCTGAGGTCGCCCTACCAGCTCTGTGATCCAGTTTACGGCTCATCAACTGGTGCGGTATTGACTGCAAACAACTTACTTTCTTGAGAAATCTTCCAATACCTCATGAAATCGGAAGATTCCTCAACTACCCAATCAATACTTGTAAATTGCTATGGCTTGCACTCACTGCTTTTTGCAGCTCATGTGCAAATCCCGTTGTGCCAAATAACTGTCCATACAATGAATTTCAAAAGCCATTGTCGATAGCTTGCAAAAACTAACAAAACTACAAGTTTTTCCATATTCTTTTACTTAATCCTGCAAATCACTTGAGGATCAGATTGAAGGAACTTTGCTGCGACTGCCAATATCCTGGGCTGGTGTCCTTTAGAGGCTCTTCCTCCTAGGCTAACTTTCATTGTGAACGATGCTACTCAGATAACTCCTCCAGATTCTACACACTTACAGCACCTTGCCGCTCTGATACTAGGTTGAGAATTACCGAAATTATACAAGATCTAGTGCAGAATGTAGATCACACCACAATCACCATAGCTCAAGCACCTCAAGCTCTCAAAGTGGCATAGCAAAAGTTGATGAATAACAAAGGAAAAATGTACATATAGGAAAAGCTCTAACTGCATGTCTTTGACAAGTGTCACCTAACTAGCCCATCACCTATCAAACTAGAGATACACCCAATATTGGCCAAATTTAACTAACAAACTTAAAACATGGCCTCAAGTATACCAAATGTAGTAAAAACTACAATACAATTGCTTACGATCGGCTACCCGGGTTAGTCCAAGTAGCCAACTATGGGACACGTGCCCAACAGATTAGTTGATAGAGAGAGTCAAGTCCTAGTCACCACAAGATACGAACTAGATATCCAATAGGGTAGATTAACTTGCTGACTATAATAATACAAGAACTATAATAACACAAGAACTATAATCTTATTTGAGAATACAGAACTGCATTTGAAGCTTACTTAGATTCGATTGGATTTCTAACAAAGCCCTCATGTCACCAAGCAATCAACCACCAACCAGCGTGCAAGTTACCCTACTTATATTGCTTTGGAACTTTTGTTGGTTTTCTAGAAACTTCCATTTTAGATTTTTTTTGATAAGTTTCAGGCATACATCACCTGGCACAAGTCCTCATTCCATAGAAAGTATATAAACGTAATGTGAGTATTATGCCCATTTTTAAACGGATTAGAAAGCAAAAAATATGTGCTTTTTTTCAAACGCAGGTTATGCACTTTTCTGCTGCCTATCCGTACGGCGTCCGTACGACTGCCATGTGGCACGTTCATAGCGGTCGGTCAAAGTCAAACTGCCTATAATGCTTCTTAATGTACATGTGAAAAAGTTTAAAGTACCATTACGCAATGGAAGGCGCCCGGGCACAGGCCATTCTGCCCGGTTCGGTTTCCAAAAAATTTTAGGCTCGGCCCCTCCGCACTTCGCCCAAAAAATTTTGGAAATCCTTATCGGGCAGAATGGCCTGTGCCGCGAATCACGTAACGTAATTGCCTTTCGGCTGATTTTAAGGCCATTTTGGGCCCTATATTATTTTGCATAATATAGGGCCCATTTTTTTTTCTCGTTTTAAATCAAATGTGAGAGAGAGAGAGCGTAGCACAAAGAGAAAGCGAACGCTGGAGAGAGAGAGATCAAGAGAGAGAGAGAGAGAGAGAGAGCAGGAGAGAAATAAAGCATGGGCGGGAGAGAGCACGCAGCAGGAGAGAGAGAGAGGAAGAGAGGGACAGCGCAGGAGAGAGGTAGAGCACGCAGGAGAGAGAGATAGAACGCATGAGAGAGATATAGAGGGAGAGTGCAAGAGAGAGAGAGAGAGAGCAGGAGAGAGAGGGGATAGGGACAGCGCACAGCAGGAGAGAGAGAGAGAGAGAGAGAGCAGCATGAGAGAGAGAGAGAGAGCGCAGGAGAGAGAGAGAGAGGGACAGCGCACAGCAGGAGAGAGAGGGCGAGAGGGACATCGCAGGAGAGAGAAAGCACAGCAGGAGAGAGAGGGACAGCGCACAGCAGAGAGAGAGTAGAGGTGAGGGAGAGAGAGAACCGTCAAAAAAATCAGTCCAAAGGCAATTACGTGAGGTAATGGTCCATTGGTCGGACCATTACCACAAATAATCCAGTCCCCGGACAGCTCGTGGCCTCCGCTCAGTTAGCGTTTACTGAAGTGGAAATGTGGCCCCACCTACAGTTAGCAAACTGGGTCAGTTAGCACTAACTGAAATAGTTCATTTTTGCAGGTTTCCTAACCAAGGTGAAATGGCATGGTTTACTAACTGATCGTGGACTGCCACTTTTAATGCCTTCATGGAGCCGCCCCCCATCACTCCCATTCTCTCTCATGCAGCGCAGCCCACTCGTGCTCCTTGCCTATGCCTTGGAAGGTCAGCGAACTCCTCTTGCTTCTGGCCTCTGCTATGCCTCTGCTCCTTGCCTATTGGAAGCAACTGTATGTTGGCAGCAAAGCTCTGGAAATTCAGTAAACTCCACCTCCTCCTCTGCTCCTTGCCTCCATTGGATCCATTGGAAGCAACTGTGTTTAACGAAGCTCTGGAAACTGGAGGTCCTCCCAACTTGTCCTATTGGGTGACAGCATTCATCAAACATTTACGTGGAAATCTATCGTATATCTGGAACCTGCAGAGCTACATTGTCCACTGTTTCACAGAAGCGCAAGCATTCGCGATTTGTTGTCTCATACCAGATTTGGATTGCCAAAAGCCTGCCAGGGACAGGTTGTGAGTCTGTAAGGCTTCAAATTTGTTGATGAATGTAAAACCACAAATTGCTGTGTTGTGGCTTTGTTGTGGCAGCCTGCACCTAACTAAACGTAACAGAGAGGTGCTGGTTGAGCCAGAATTTCATTCAGTCAGCACTAACAGCTTTTGCTAACTGGGCTACATAGATTCTGCTAGCACTAACCGGATCCGTTATCAACCCCCTAACGGACCAGCTCTAACGGCTGGTGGGGCTGCACCCTTAGGCGTCAAATAATCAAGGCCCCAATCAACAATGTCTTAACTACATGTCCATAACTATACTGGTCAGACAAACCTCCCATAAGGTCAACCTACTAACCAAATGCCAGTTGAGCAAGCATTATGCTTACCACTTTTGGTATAGTTGAGCAGTTGCACTGTGGTTTCTCTCTGTTCTTTGATAGCATCGCGAATAACCTTGACGGTTGCTGGATCCGTGTCAAGTCCTTGCAATAACCTGCACACAATTTCTTCCAAAATCTGAGCAAATTCCTCAACTGCAACTAAGAGAAATTATGACATTCCTTAAGACCTATACGATCCAAAAGCACCAAAAAGGCTAAGTACAACGTTGCTTGATAATAGATATAGGGGCTCTTTAACAACCTTACTCAATATTTAAGTGCTTTAAAGAAGATGCAAAAATCTGTATGTTACCCATGAGCTCACCTACAATTTCTTCCAAGAACTTCCTCTCTGTTGTACTCTGTCAACTCCAGGAATGAGTCTGATGCAAAAATCTGTATGTTACCCATGAGCTCCAATTTAGTCCAAGATAATTATTATAGAGGACCATAGATGAGATGTCTGAACAAATTTAATGTATCAGAAAAAATCTGAAGTGTGGGTGCGTCATGCATCAATATTATGCTCAAATTGAATACACCTCTTCAGTCTCTATTTTTGAGCTGACCACAATTTTGTCTACAAGCTTCACTACTGTTGCCGCAAAAAGCTTATGAATACACATGCTATCCTATTTCAACATTCAGCATACTGACACTAGCTAGGAGTTCAAAACGATATAATTTTTAAGAGGGGCTAAGAAGCTCACAATAGGATTATCTGGTAGACGGGGATCTGTAATCACAAAACTTTTCTCAATACGCTCCAAAGTGGTTGCGAGATCAATGCCCATGCGGACTTCTTCCCGCCTGTCCTGAATGTCAATGGCCTCTGGCCACTCATCTTCTTTGAATGGTAGCACCTCAGGTTCAGCTTCATTCGTGTACGTAGCAGATTTTCTGTAAGGCCTGGAATACAGTGTTTCCAGCAATTGAAATACTCATTTACCATCCATGACTTCAATTACACAATAGATTCATTTTAGACTAGAGCATTTACTGCCTTTATTTGCTTGCGATGTGTTTGGGACAATGATTCTAATCTCTTCAGAAATTTAAAATTTTCCAGCAGCTTGGATACATTTGTCATGCTTTTAAGCTAATGATTAACTAACATTCTTCTTCGCACAGGAAAGAGAATCTGGGCAGAGCTTTACTTAAGTAGTGAAAGAAACCGCAACGATCTTCGTCTTCCCCTTACACCAGGAGAAGCGGCTTCTCGTCTTGAGGTCATTCCTGTTTCACTCCATCTTCTAAAACTTAACTGAGAAGAACGCTGCAGCCGAGTGATTGGATTCATGTTCTCTGAGCCAAAGTATCTATTTCTAGGAAGAGCATGAAGAAGCTCCAATCTTCTTTCCAATCCTTCAGCTCGTGATTCATGAGATGAGTTGGTTGCACAACGTGGCCTTCTAACCACTTGTACAAGCTCTGAGACTAAGCTCAGTGCTCTATCTTTCTGACGGGCTGCACAAGTGATTCCATAGAATCCAAAAAGTTCAGAAAAAATAGATAAAAATCATTCGAAATCCACAGCTATCCATTATGTTTGGCTCCCAGTATGATTCTAGAAAGAGACCCATAGTATTGTCAAAAAAACGCAGAAAATGACGACTCAGCAGGTTATGATTGTTAACCAGTGAAAAACACCATCGACCACTTACTTCTACTCAGACATATCAAAGGCCCTACAGTACTAACCATCATATTTGATAAGTGATTCAGGCAGGCCATTGGGACGTAATGCTTTTTCTTTTGTACCTTCTGTATATTTGCTCACTTCCACCTGCATGCTGCACTCTATTTGGTGAGGCCTACAAGAAAAGCTTCAGACCTCAGGCACCTCATGAAACTTCATGCAATCTGCTCACAATGAGCACAGATAGGCAGCTTAATCATTCAAGATGATTACACAAAAAACGTTTGGTAATTTCAACAATGCTGCTAAGACATTGTGAAATTGCAGTATGCCAGCTTCTAAAAAAGAAAGGGTTCGATATCATTGGGACTCGGAAAGGAGGTCAAATAAAAGGAAGAATCCTAAAAGAGAATTAGTTTTTCCCAGCAAAACTTACACTCTAACCCAATAAAACTAACATAACGCTAGTAAAAATCAGCTTTTTAACTATTTTGATTTGTCCGTGATGAACAGGAACATTCATATTCTGAAACACAGTTCTTGCATGCTTATCTACTACATGAGCAGAAACATTCATATTCTCTCCTGCACAATGCTTGCATGCATATCTGTAAATCTTAAATAGCTCAGAACTTATCGTGTGGCATCATTTGACCTGGCCGAGATTTCAATTTCTGTCAAAGGTGGACTGGCAATATGTAATGAAATCCCTCATAGTATTTGACTGATTCTTCTAGAAGTACAAAGGTTGAAACATGCTGGTACTGGTTTGCTCTGTAATGGTTACAACCTGTTATATCTCTGTGAGCACTTCATCCACCCAAAGCACTTGAGGTACCACTTTACCTAATCCATTTATCTTGAATAAGTAGCATGTGTCTTCCATATTCTGAATTTCAACCTTATGCAGCAAGAGCACTGAGTTGATGGACATGATAGAGACTTTGCCTTTCTTGAGAAACTGTGTTAAATGATCCTTGCATTTTACATGACAAAAGCCAAAACCAGCTACATCAACAGATCCCTTTGGTGAAGGGTGACCTTCGCTTAGAAAACATCATAATAGTCATTGATCAAGCTCGAAACAAGAACAGGATCCTTGATGCAGGGATATCCAACAAGTGTATACCAAGATCATCACAATGTCTGCCTAAGATCTACACTGCTCATGTACCTATGTTCTTCATGGTGAGAGTTCCATACAGCATACAGCAGAGATCACCTTTCACAAACCTCGGGAGGTAAGTATATGTTGAAACCTCACTAAACTTTAAATACTAAGTCTGAATGTTTCTCTGCTTCAAAAAGCTTCCAATTCACAACAAAATATCTGACGGTGATACGCAAACAATGAACTTCATAGATGCAAATAGAAAGTACTAATAGACAGATTAATAGTCATTGTTTTACATTCCTACTTTGCATATAAAACCATGGTCCAGATTTAAACTTACTCTGTTAGAAGTAAACAAAAGGTTTTTCATTGACACAGTTTTTTGATAATACAATCAAATTCTACTGGCTTGAGACCAGTATAAATAAGTAGATATTATGTATAGGATAACAAAATTCTACCTATCTATTCACTTAACAGATAACGTACTCAGGCATTCATCATTTTTTTATGTGAACTGCAGATTGTTTATATTAGACAGTCTTACCTTGGTGTTCTGTAAAAAATTCAAATGGAACAATACCATGTACATGATTTTTCAGTAGATTGGAGGATGAAAACAACTGGAACTAGAACTGGAAAGTTGGATACAAACATTTCCCAATGCTTATAACTATTGCATATTTCTTGACATTTTTTTTGTCATTTAAGTCTGCTAGTAAAACATCTTAAAACCTTAGGCATTGTACTTGTGACTGTCAGATTCCATACCCGATGAACTTTATGACCTTCCCATTCCCGTCCTTGATTGGTGCTATAGTGAGAAGATTCCAAAAAGGACTTCCATCTTTCTTGTAATTCAGTAATCTCCCACAGAATTTTTTTCCAGCAGCCAATGCATCTCTAATCATAGCAACATCCTGATAGTCCGTCTGAGCTCCCTGCAAAAACCGACTGCCAGCAACAAAAATTTCTGTTAGCAAGCATAAATAGTGCATATACCTAAAACTCTAGAGCTAACTGATTACAGAAGTTGAAAGTGGAGGCAGAAGATCAGATTAAACATGAGTAAAAGACCATCTGCTACACATTTAAGAAGAAATACAAAGTAAATACAAAGCTACACACAAGCAAATGATGACAGGCAGTATTGAAACATGTCTCAAAAGGGCTCAATGTAGCTCATTCAAATACGTTAGATGACTCAACCATCACACACGTTCTACTTGAACGTTCCAACCAACCATTGATTGGCCATTAGAAACACAAGTAGCTAGGAATTGAGGTGTGAGATAGTACATTTTAAATCCATGTTATGTCTAGGATAGTACCCCCGACACATAGTTGCAATGCGTTTCTAGAAACGTGTTTTTGAAATGGGGGAGCGTTTCTCATAAACGTTTTTTTTTGTGGGCGATATGGGTATCAGATTAAAGCATTAATTAAGGGCAGTACATTTATGTAGGTTGCTGAATCTTTCGGGTACAATGTGGTTCAGTTTAGGTGCATCAATCCCTCTTGGATTCTGTCATGGGGTTTAAATTTTTTGATATCTGTTTTTTTTTTTGTCAGCGATTTTGTTCCCAGAAACACGTTTCTGGGCAACTCTGCCCCCACATAACAAAGGAGACATGCCATCATCAGCTCCATCATGCATAGCACAGACCAAATTCGATGACATCCCTACAATGCCAAAGCGTAGGTGCAGGTTACATCCACAAACATATGGCCACATTAGCTTTCATACATTGGTAGATAGATGATGTATTGAGTTTCTATCACTTCTCTATCAGAGAGCACATATGTTTGAGCTTGCTTAATGACTCATAAAATGGTATAAAGTAAATCTTGTAGTTGTTGGCCCATTAGATTAGCACAGGGCCAAATGCAATGTTTCATGGACCTTTTCGAAAAGCCTTTCGCAACACATTTGAAGCATGTTTGGAACAGGAAAGAATTGGCTTTGTTGAGTTAGAAACGGCAAAACATTTTCAGGTTTTTTTTTTGCTTGGTTTAGGGAAACCAAGTGTTGTTTATAGGTCTAGATTATAACTCTATACAATGACAATATAGGCAATGGGTGATCGACACACTTAGATGACTGAGGACTCAATGAGACATTGAGATGCATCATACAATACACATGCAGAATGTATTCATAATTCTACCATTCCCTATATAGTTCTAACTAAAGTTTTATATGCATACACCAAACTTTCACACATAATTCACACACACAAGCTTTCCAAGGTATCTTTTTCTTTTTTTCCATCTAATTTTAAAATCTGTTTCGAACGGTCCATTTGAAACAAACTTTTTGAAATGTAGTTTCATTGAATGACCACGTTTCAGCGAAACATTCGCCAACTAGATAAGGAACATAGTCAAAGGATCACACCGAAAGATGGCAACACAGTTAACCAAGACAAACATTATCCATCAGGACCAATAATGTCTAGCAATATCAGCTGAACATGGCATAACGACATCCCAAGCTAGTCATCTAGACCAAGAATGCCCAGGAGCAGCAACATAAACAAGTGAATATTGTGATGTATAGGAGATCAAAGTCACCCATCCTCAACACCAGATCCACGAACATTGAAGAAATAACAACCGAATAACACCACATAAAGCATTGCATTAACCCAAATCAAAATCAAAATTATTGTACTGACAGATGGAGCGTAATGAATAAGGAAATGTTGTAGATCTGATAGGACACTTGCATGTATGCCAACCACCATAGAAACATAAATCTCTTACAAAGCCACAAGAACCTCATTCTGATCTGTAGAACTAAGAGAATAATTAGGTTGATCCTATGTCCCATCCGTACAGGTAACCTCTACCACCATTGTTGAAATAAATGCCTAATTTACCCGTTTAGGCTTTTTATTATTGTGACTTGTAAGTTGTGCATATGGGTATCAATTAAATACATTGTAAATCCCTCTTATGCACATTTTAGCAAGTAGGTCAAGCAAGACACATGGCAACTTGACACCTAGAGCTGAATTGACAGCTCGTGGATAACTACCCATCATGCATGTACAATACGTGGCACCCGTGATCTTTTGGACTTGAGAGGTTACCAGGCCCTCCCACTAATTGATTATTCAGTTGTTGGTATCCATCTCTCTTGTCAAGGAGCTTGAGCTTCAATGTTTGCTAACTTTCTTGATTTCCATGTATTTGAATGATTTATGTTATGCTATTCATTTGTTTATTATCATCTATCATAGTTAAGATGTCCCGGGGCCAGCAATGATTGGTGAGATCCCTTTGGTAATCTGAGATTGAGATGCCATATGTGCATAAAAGGCGAGTGACCCAGGAGTTCCATGACAACCATGAATGTGGAGCTGTTGGGAGGATGTAAAGGCCAGGCGTGAGTATCACGATCCATCAACCTGGAAACTCATCAGTCTTTGCATATATTTGATCAGTTTGAAAATTGCTTCAATCTAAAGTGGTGGGACAACAAACTTTACGAAAACAGTTTGATGTGATACTGAGGCCAAATTATCTGTGAGAGCATGATGATCTAGCCCGCTCAGCCGCTGAAAGCCCTGTGCACCAAGCCTTTGTTATGTACATAGCCGTGGGGGAGACAAGGACATCAAATAGCTAACACTTACTTGGGGCATTTTGAATATGCTTTCAAAAATGGAAGCGCTCAAGACTAACTACTGCTACATGGCCCTTCCTCAACCCGGCTAAAGCAAACATGTCTCATATTAAAGATACGACTAGTGAAGAGTACCCCAAATATGTATAAGAGGACACCAACTTATTGGCTGACCACCTAGAGAAAACACTTATCACTGCATATAGGCCCTGGAAGTGTTGAAGATCATAACTTGAGTCTTGTAGGTGTTACTACCAAACACCATCTCTTTCCGAATAAGTGGAGTCCATCCAAGTGTGTCCGCAGTTGTGCCAAACACCATCCCTTTCCGAATAAGTGGAGTTCATCCAAGTGTGTCTGTGGTCGTGCTGATCGAAGAGATCAATATCACATGTCATCAGCATATAGTATAGGATGGAAATAAGTGTGTCACATAATTTGCATCCCTGGCCTCCATCCTGATTGATGACACTCAAACTCATCAATATATATTTCAAAAAATGTAGGGAAAAGTGAGCAGTCCTGCTTTATTCGATGGTACTCTTGATCGACTGTGAAAGGCCCTCTTTGTCTTGAGGCAACCCCAATCCTACTCATAGAGTGCCATAACTGCCAATACCGTAAGTGTGGAAAATTTGAGGTCTCTCAATCTATGGATAAGCATGTGTCGTGGAATAGAGTCAAATGCCTTCCAAAAATCAACAAGACAACGATACACTCTCGCACATTGGACGAGGTTGAGTCTGAGGAACACTTTATCTTCAGGGCCCTAAATATTATGAGATTAGAGGGTGATACTATTGCCTTTTCCGAGATTCTCACTGGTCTAGAGCTGTCTATATGGGACATCAGAATTGCCGAAAGTTTGATTGGGCTCGATGGCTGCAATTACCTTGCACCAGTTTGCTTTTGTCATGACGTGGCGTATCCCCCTTTCTCAGATCTTGTTTTTCAATCATCGTTTCTCATTTCCTAGGGGGTCCTTGTTTCTCATGTGGGAAACATTTTTTGAAACCACGGTTGAAAATGTTTCGAACTTTGGCTTAAGCTTGTGTCTCATAGGCAATTTTTGTCTATGAAAAAGCTTGTTGATTGGTTGGAAATCCAGCTTACAATTTTTCTTTTCTTATGTTGTGAGCCTAAGCCTTAGATTTTTTTGAGATGTATTAGTTTTTAACCTTTGATTTCTTGTTGTTTTTTTCTCTTCCCTAGAGCATCTTTTGGTTAAAAAGGATGTGATAAGGAGTTGGGGATTGTGGTGTCTATGCTGATCACGCTGACATAGTTCTTTACGTAACAAGAACATCTTTTGCAACATCAAGGTGACACGCCGGGGATCCTTATATGAGATAAGAGATGACCACCTTGAGTTGCAAGGCCATCACCTTAATCACGTCATTATGTAACAAATTGGGTACATGACAAGTACCACGCTAGCTATATGGACCAAGAATGCCAAATAGGGTTCGAAGCATGAAGGAAAAGGCATAAGAAGGCTGCAACAAACCATTAGTATATCTAAAAATGTTGCAAAACGTATGGACCATTAGTAACACTGAAGTAGGATATCACCTTCTCATAGACCGGTAGTAGTTGTTGTAGCACGAACGGACTACAACAATATTATCACTTGGTGGTACTCAAATGGGGACTTTGCTATGGCATGTAGACCATGCTAACATACTTGACACCTCAAGCATGGGAGAGTGACATTGCTATTAAATATCATTACCATGATGCCTCCAAGAGGTATTATAAAAACTCTACTACAACATGGCAAACGAAAGGACGTGACTTAAACTTTGGTGCCACATACGAAATCGATGCAAGTCAAGTAAATGTGCTAACTTCGTCGATCATATACATTGCATGCCAAGCCAACCCAATGGACCAACAGGATCAAAGGAATGAAAAAACACCACCACTCTTCCACTTCGCCACTCTAAGAGAACAAGAGTGAGAAGAGTGCATACCAACATAGAGATCCCAAGGTGTAGGTAGAAACCATGAATGAGATACCCAGACCTGCCTAATGATGGTCCATCATCCATGCTGTAGCAATTTCTACATGATTGTTTCAGTCAGAGTTTTCCTCTCACAAATGATCTCAGTTATCATCGATCCTTTTGAAGTTCTTTTGAGCGGTCTAAGTTTATGCTTACTTCTACATGGGCTGTATTTTTATCTCTGCTGCCATTTTGCCTACTACGTCTGATCAAAAATTTGGTCCGTGTATCTCTCACGAGCCGTCTTTGTTAACATTATTTCGTAGTTATGGTCCATACAGCTGCCTTGGGATTTACTCGCATGTTCGTAGCCCATTACTGCTGATAGTACAATTAAGAAGTAGTGGCCTACAAAAGACAAGTGTTTAGTAAGCCATTTGATCTTCAAGAAGACTTTGTTGATATCCAATGTACATATCACTACTCGCATATCGAATTGCAAAATACTTGGAAATACTTGCACACTTTATGACTTTGTACAAAACCAGCCCAAATAAATTTCAATAGAGAGAACAAATGGAATGCGAGTGCGTTTATATGAGAGAGGTTACCAGTTACGACCAATCACTTCTTTTGCAGTATAGCCTGTCATTTTAAAAAACCCAGCACTGGCATAAAGCACGGGATACTCTGGTCTTGTTGCATCTGCTACAACAAATGTTTGCTGAGACGTAGATAGAGCATCCTTCACCTCCTTCGAAATTCGAGTGGTGCAACTTGCGCTTGCTTCAAACCTAGAATCTACTGAATTTCTGACAGATATTCCAGGTGCAGGTTGAGAATGTGTAGTAGATATGGCACCCGTCCAAGTCTTCTGTGTTCCAATTTCTAAGACCCTACTCAATCCAACCCGGTCTGATAAAAGCCCTCCGGTTGGTGCTCTGTCAGCTATGCTCAAATCTTTCGTGAATGTTTTCATAGCAAATCCGTTTGCACTTTGTTTCTCTGATTCAACTACTGTGTGAAGCTCTTTCTCAAACACTTGGTGTGTGAAATTTTCATACAGCGGCACATTTTCATCGACGCATATATTCTCGTTTGCTTCTGTAACCTCGGGCATGCAAAAACTATCTTCTGAGACAGTGCTCTCAAATTTTTTTATCTTTGTGTTTGATCCTAGCATGCCATGCTCCTCTCGCCAACTTTCCAAGATTATTGATTTTGAGACACAAGCGTCACCATTAGGTTCTTCTTCAACATTTTCAAAGTTCTTTGAAGTCTTCAAATAATCACTCCCTTCATTAATGATTGGGCTATCGGCACTTTGCATTCCCTTTCCTGATGTAGGGTTGAATACTTCCAGTGAACCCTGTGCGTCTCGTGGAAGTTGTACTCTTTGAACAGCCATAGCATCAAAAGGTTGCTTATTCCATGGATATTTTGCATTACTGTCCTCAAACTGCAGAAATGTGTCTTGTTTTGACTTTGAAGATGAAGTTTCCATTCCAATCTGTATGATAAGATTTAGGCTCAGTCACTTTGGGCTTCTCTATTCTTGTTAAATTGAGTGCAAGTAACCATGATCTTCTAGCACCATCCTGAAGGCTCCTGATTGAATGTACAACTCGGAGAGATACAAGCTGCCTTCAAGGATAAGCCCAGACGCTCTCAGTTACTAATAACTCAAAAAATCAAAGTCTTTCAAGTTGAAGTCATCGCTTTAGGATTAAAATTCAGGGTACTGAGAAGATAAAGGTCATCTATTTGCCAGAATAGGAATCACACAAAAAACAATAGTTTGGAATTCTAACTAAAGAAAAAGTTATATCTGTTCAGTAAAACACTGGCAGTATTTACCTGTAAGCACAGACTTTTTATCAAGTTCAAAAACTCAAATCATTTCAATATTACTAGAACACAGAGTAATATACAGCCTCCCGCAGTAAATAATGCAGTGTAGCTCTCTAAAGTTCAGAGGAAGAAAAATCATGTTGTTCTTTCAAAGAGGTATTTAATTTGAAGAAAAGAAAGGTGTCGACCTGCTGGGGTGGGGAGAGTCAAAGAAGCCTTTTAGTTTACAGGAAAAGATCTCCTACCCAACTATTGTCAGCTTCTAACCTTCCTTAAAAATTTGGATGTCGTTATGCATTTTATTGAAATTATTATCATGAATTTTTGTGTAATTTAATAACCTCCTGCAGCTCTTCACCATAGCCCTGTCAAGCACGAAATCTGGACTGTTCGTGCTGGGTGAAAGATGAAAGATTGCGCCAAGTGGCTTTTCAAATGTACAGATTATCTAGGCTTTAGAAACGAGACAAGTGCAAGGAGAGAAGGAATTGAACTCTTAGTTAGTAAAACAAACTAAAATAACACAGTCATTTCTGAGTCAGAGAATGTTCAACAGCATAAATCTTGGCATACATTGCATTTCATTTTAAAAGCCCGAATCATTCTGACCTGTAGCAACAGATTGCTGAGTGACTAATCTGTATCTACAATGCAGTACATGTACATTGTATGAGTCCAGTACAACTACATTGTATGAGTCCAGTACATGTACATTGTGTGAGGGCAATATAAGTACACTGTATGGCATCAGTGTCTATAAAAAGTTGGAGCTTTTACCTTCTCCTACCAATTTGTGTTTAGAAGTTCATTGTGGAATGTCTTTTAGTCATTCAAGCAACAACAACCTGGTTGCACCAAATCGCTCAACTTGCCTGCTGATGGACCCACCTACACTAAATGAAACCCCATCTCCAGCTCTCATTCCCTATAGCAATTTCCACAAAAATAAAATCAGATATCAGCAAAATTTACGGCACCCACCTTGCTTACCTCAAAGCTCAAAGCTTAGAGGCACAAAACGGAAATTCATTCCCCTGACAGTTTTGGATCAGACCAAAGCAGCTGAAGCTCAAGCATTTATCATCAGCTTTGGATCAGAACAAAATAGCTGAAACTCAAGCATCTATACTCAGTTTTGGATCAGATCAAAACAGCTGAAATTCAAGTATTTCACCTCAGTTTTGGGTCAGATCAAAACAGCTGAAACCCAAGCAATCAAAGGATGATTGAGCTGAAAAACAAGAGCACTTGACCATTATCAATGTCTGAAGCAAAACCCATCTTTCTGATCCATCTGCATTATTCAATTTCGAGCTCTCTCGATCATCACAGGAAAGAAAGAAAGAAGCCCATGTCAGAAAGCGATAGGTCGACCAACCGCCAGGTTGATTATGTGGGCTCCATTTTTCAGGCGGCGCCGATGGTGCACTACATTTTTCAGGCCCTCCTCCTCGGATGTCAGCCACGCGTCAAAATTTGCCACTTGGCCACTCCCGAATGGTTAATCTTTGCCACGTGGCAAGATCTGAATGCTCTTAAGACTATCCAACGGTGGCGGGTTAAACTCTGTTGTGTCGGTATGATATGGCCCACAGGGATGGGCGGGGAGCTGGGGATATCGCGCCAACCACGTGGCTGCACGTGGCCGGGCTGCTGCTTCCCAGATTTGTCTTGTGATTTTTTATTTTTAAATGTTTTACATGATAAGTGGCCCAAATAAAAATGATTTCCATAAAATTTCATGCTCTTTATTTTTTTTCTTTCTCTTGATGTCATGTGCATGTTTTTCATTTCAGAGCACAAACATAAATCTCAAAAGTAACGTCTTTGGTCTTCAACTTAGCCCGACAAATAGGAGCTTCGGTTGGGGCCCCCGAGAGTCGACAACTCAAATTCTAGATATTTGTATTAGCCACAAATAAGGGTTTAGATTTGGGCCCTTGGGACTCGCATTTCAAGCTCACTCACATGCTTTTGAGGGCACTCAATGGGCTTTGTCCGACATTTGGTGGCTGGGCTTTGTGCCCAAGAATGTCAACAATGGTATAGAAAACTTGATTCTCGCATTTTGATTGGTCCACATTTTTTCAAGATTTTGGCCAATACAGGTCAAGGAGTTTTTTTAATTGACATGTGTGTTTCTCTTCATCCCAAAACCAAAATGCAGTTTTGATTGAAAGTTTTTTTAATATATCATCGCTATTTAAAGCTTGAAAAGCTTCAAATGAGTGGACATGACCTAGGAGTTGATAAGTTCCAAAATTGGGTTTCACCTAAAGTGTCAAATGTGTGTAATTGTTGCACATATAATGATGCTAGTTGTAGAAAGTCACTAGAGATCATAAAAGTAGAGTTACTAGTTTGTGTTAAGAGATTTTGATGCTAGAAGAAATATGTAAAACATAGATAGATCTCATGTTGAGATGCTCTAATCTATAATGCCATAAACTTTTCAAACAAGAAGTAGGCATTCCTTTTGTTATTAAGGCACAAAACATATATATGTATCCATGTCTAACACGAATGTTTGAACCATTGTCGAGGATTGTACACTCACTTGTTGTAAAGTTGATAGTATATCATTGATGTATAGTTCTGTTGATGGAAAGTAGGTCCTTGGTTAGTTTTGGGACATACAATACATCTTTGATAATTTTAGACGAACCTTTCTTGAAATGCAGTTTGATGGTGCCTTGGCCGTCTACCATAAGGCTACCAAAGTCTCCAAGATGGATGTTCTTATTTTGATTTGAAGTTTCTAAAAACATAAATGAGATGTCATATGTTGTGATGCTCCACTGTCTAAGTACCAACATTGGCTGTTTGACACTTTCTTTGTATCCACCATGAACAAGTTTAGTCTTTCCTAGTCTTTTTGCAAATTTTGCAGCTCAACAATATTGTTCTGCTGTTGGTTTTGATGTAATTGATTGACTTTTCTAATTTTGCAATCTTTAATATCATAATTGGTTCTCTTGCAATACTTGCGAAACAATTTGTTCTTTGATTTTTCATGACTAGGTCTTGCCTTTAGCTGTTAGGAATAAAAAATAGTCTTAGATTGATTATTTGCTTTTTCTTAGAGAATAAAGCTAATGACTTATCTTTGGTAGATAAGTCTACCATTTTATTCCTCATTTATTCTTGGAGAAGAATGGATGTGACATTGTGGAGTCTTAGTCCAATTTGTGTATCAATAAGCATTATGAAATTCTCATATGATGTTGGTGGGCTTGATAACAAGGTCATCACTACATGATTATAAGATATAGGATAGTTTACAACTACTTATTGATCCACTACGGCTTTAAGACTTTTAATATGGTCACACATAGATGTATCATCATTAATTTTTAAGGAGAGAAGTTTCTTTCTCAAGAATAATTATGTTGAAATATCTTGTGTCTCATAAAGAGAGATTAAAATAATCCTTCTCTAGATGACTTGCATGAAGTCACATGGGAGGTTTAATTCCTTCAACCTAACTTATTTTTAAAGACAAGAAGATTGTTGCCACATTGTTATCCCTAAGAAACAAGCCTTTTCTCGGCGGTGAGACCTTCAATCTAAGTCTACTAGTTGCGATTTTTTTCAAAGGAGATTTAAGAAGGTGACTTCGTTCATTTTCGATGACACGTTATGCCAAGTTTGTGTTTGATATCATAATTGTGAAATGATGAATGGAATCTGCCTGAAATAGCCATTGACTTGAAAGAAAAAGAAACCAATAACTATGATTTAATGCATTACCAACAAAATATTTGCAAAATCACTAATTACGTTTACGATAGTGTATTCAAGATTTTAAATACTTAAAAAGAAGATGATATGAAAGATCACAATAAACTTTATTGTACATATGTATGCCGAAAATTATAGAAGCATGCAATGATTGGAAAATGATGAAAAAGCAATTGCAATTCAAAAAAATAGGAAACATTTGTGCTCAAAGTCAAGAACGTGAGACGTGTATTTTTTTTTAGCAAATCATGATAGCTTACTGCTTTGTGAGAAAGCTAACAAACAAAAATTCATGAACAACGCATTGCTATTGGTCATTGTCGTAATATGACAAATATTCTTGTTATGAATAGTGTGAGGTTACATAAGCTGCTATTGTTATGGAAAGACAACATTTCACCAATGCAAGTATAAAAAAATTTATGTACTTTAATCAATTTACTTGTGAATCTTGCATTTATGAAAAGCATTCTGGAACCTGATTTGCTAAAGGGTGAGCTACTAGAGCTAAAGATGTACTTGAATTGATTCATTTAGATATGTATGGTCCCATGCAAACCCCATCATTGGGAGGAGCTACTTATTTTATTACCTTTCTAGATTATTTTTCCAAGAGAACCTCTATCATGTTTATCAAGCATTGATCTGATGAAGCATTCAAATGCTTTCAAAAACTCAAAGCAAAGTTAGGGGTTGAAGGAGTTCACTCTTGAATGTGTCTAGTGGTGTTGATTGCACTTGTTTCCACTTGGCTGCATCAACTTTGATTGTGCCCCCGTCAGAACAGCACTACAAAGTGTTATCAATGCTTATCCTCACTAGCTTTTCAGAGTCCAACTACTGCTGCAGATCTTCTGCCTTCTTCTGGTAGAAATCTACCTTATTATTAAGAGCAATGCGCTCTGAACTGAATGAAGCAATTTGCTGCTATGTAGCAGATAGTTCATCCTTTCTCTTGTCCAATTCGGACTAAAGAGACAAGGAATAGTCATCGAACTTCCTCAAGGTGACCTCAAACTTCTTGTTACTCTGCTCCATGGTATTGAGTTGAGCCAAGAGTTTGTTCATCTTCTTCTTCATGTCATCATTTAGCCCCTACATTTTGGCTATTTTCAACTCGTATCCCCTCTCACATCATCTATATTTCGCAGATACAAGATCATCTGCCTTATCTCGGGGTTCACATCCGCCAACTAGTCAGGTGTATCTGGTTCCGATGTTTGGTCCTTATGTTCTGCTTCTGCTTCTGCTTGGTCAGATGTATCTTCATTGTCGGCAGCAGCAGTGGTGGTGGTGGTATCCATCTCAGCATCAGAGGACTGTATGGCATCAACCTGGACTTGCTCAATTCTGAAGTTATCAGCATCCTGGTTGTCATCATCAACCTTCTCTGCATCTGCCATATCGGTGTTTGCAGCAGCATCAGAAGCGGCAGGCAAAGAATCCTGCACAACTTGACTTGTCCCTGCGTCACCTGTGATATCAACAATCTCAATACCAGTAAGATCCACTTGTTGTGGAGCTACAAGTGCGGTCTTCCTCCTTTCCAGCAGCGCCAATTCCCTTGACATAAGAATACTATAATGCAGGCACAAATGGAAAATGTGGGCCACATATGCTGCATACTTGCTATGCTTCATGGACCTGTGGACGACCTTAAAAGCAATGGTAGCAAAATTAATCTGCTCTCCCTTGATAGCCAAGAGCATATACCTAATGTTGGTAACTGCAATTGTTGCATCCGCATATGTGGCAAAGAGGACCTGGTTGCAATATTTGCAAAAATTTCTCAGAGCCGAGTCTATGATCATAGAAATTTTATATCCCTTACTTGGCATATAATTATTACGATGAAAAAAATTGGCCTCGTCAATGTCCTCCCTTGATAGAGCTGGAGGTACTAACCCTTTACCTGGCAAATGGAGCACGACAGCAAATGTCGCCTCCAAAATGTCCATCTTAGTTCCATGGACCTGTGATGAAACTACAGCATCCGCGACCTCAATCATTCCTTGAATGAACTCATTGCTAGCTTCAATCAGGATTGTCGATGGATCAACTACTAGAGTATAGCCTAGTCCGCATCGATCAACTAACATCTGGAATTCTTCAAGGTTTAGCTTACTTCACACCTTCCAATTGATGTTAGCTAGGATGATGAACGTCGTAGAAGCCATTGCGGTAGATTGTAAAAATTTCAGCTTGATTGATCATAGAATGATAGCAAGCAATCGATCACAAAATGTGGTAGCACACAATGGTAGCACACAAACAGCAAGGAAGCAAGCATAAAAACTTGAAAACTTGTTCACGAGCGTTGGTGAGGTAAATGAAAAATGATGAGGAACTTGGAGTAAATAGCAAAAACGATCAGAAAATCGGTAATAAAGGTGGCACATGGTTTTATATGTGCACGTGTCAATAGAAAAGACGTTCGCCATCATGCAATAACTAAAAGTTCGACGTCTAATCAGAGAAATAATTATAGTATGAATAGACTAACTATTTGATGCCATGGAATATTTCCCTATGATATCGAATGTTCGGAATAAAAAAAATAAAATGAACAATCGGATTAACTTGTCCGATCTATCGGTCAACGAAATGAACAAACAATTGGGATATAACAAACATATGACGAATGAGTGGATATTCATATAGAATAAATAAAAATGAAATAATGAAAATAATTTAAAATAAAAATATTTATAAGTAATATTTCTTCACGTAGTTTACTCTCATTGACTGCAAATTTCCCTGTAAATTGCTAGTTGGAGGGACCCATTATCAAAGATTTCAATTACTTTATATGGACCCATCCAACGAGTATGTAACTTCCCTGGAAACAAGATATGACAGTTTTTGTACAAAAGAGCAAAGTCTCCCTCCCGCAAAACAACCTTCTTTATCGTAGTGTCAAAGGCCTTCTTTTGTCTCAACTGAGTCTTTGTCATATCAATCACCGCTTGATTATGATTCTCCTCTAGCTTTTCGATCGATAAGAATCTCTCCTTTAAGCTCGATTGCTCGTCAGATCTAGCAATATGTCGGTACTTCAAACTTAATTGGCAATATCGGGTGCATGCCATAGACCAGATAGAACGAACTTTGTTTTGTGGTCACCTTTTCGGCATTTCTATATGCCCATAGAACCGATGGTAATTTATGATCCCAATTAGATGCGTGCGTTGTGGTGATCTTATTTAAGATCTTACACAAAATGTCATTGACTCGCTCAGTCAAACCATCAGCCTTCGGGTTGTACTGAGTTATCTTCTGATGTTTAATCATGAAGTGCTTGGTAAGCACGCATATTGTATCATTTAAAAAATGCGTACCTCTGTGTTTACCAACTCCAATGGACAACCGTAATGGGTTATAATTCGTCTGAGTCTTTGTCCTCTGCTCCCTCTGTCATAGTTGGCAGATCATAGTACTGTCTTTCAAGAACTTCATAACTGATAGAATCATCATTGGCCATCGTTTCACTCTCATCAAATTCGACATCTTTAATTGTCTTCATTGTATTTGTCTCTAGCATATAGACTTTATAGTATGACGAATTATTGTCATATCCTACAAGATATCCCTGTTTAGCTTTCTCATCAAGCTTCTTTCGAAGCTTATCAAGAACATGTGCAGAAGCTGCATAGCCAAAGATACGGATGTGAGTCAAATTGGGTTTTCTACCCCACCATAATTCATGTGGTGTCGTGTCAGGAATAGCAGACTTTCCTGTCTTGTTCTGAATGTAAGCAACCGTAGCTACTGCTTCAGCTCATATCACTCTTGGAGCTTTCGAGTAGGCCATCATGCATCTGGCAGCTTCCATTAGAGTTCTGTTCTTTCTTTCTACAACACCGTTGTGCTGTGATGTGTAAGATGCAGTCCTTCTATGAATGATACTACAATCATTGTAGAAGTTAGTGTATCGATTCGAGATGTATTCTCCACCTCGATCAGTTCTGATTTGCTTCACTTTATTATTTCTGTGAATTTGTCAAATGCTTCTGATTTATTGTGAATAAAATAGACTTTGCCAAAAGGTAATGTAATATTTCGAGCCTCCTACTGAGATCACATTGAAAGGTCCACAGATGTTAGAATGCACTAACTCGAGAATCTTGGTCGTTCTGTAGGAGTCCTTGACAAAAGGAGTGCGTGAGATCTTACCCTTCAGACATGCATCACAAGTCGTCGAACTGGTTGCATTCGAGATGCTCACCCCTGTGATTGCTCCATGATGGCTTGTTTGATATAGTGCCATTGAATTCATATGGCATAGTCTCCTGTGCCGTAGAGTATCTAGTGAATCATCATGAGTCTGATGCACTTGATCTGCAGGCAGGCATACCCAAGTGATACAGATTGCCTTTTTTTCTACCTTGAGTGATCAGAGTACTGGTACTTGCAACAACAACGTTGCATGCTTCGTCTGAGAACGTTACACGCATCCCTGCATCAACTATTCTTGACACTAATAGCAAGTCCTGTTGCAATGTAGGTACGAACAGAACATCTTCGAGTCGTTTGTCTCTGCCGTTCGTGTTGAGCCATAGAGAACCAGTACCATTCACTTGATGTTTGGATCCATGTCCAAGAACAATAAATCTTGATGGATCTGCACTTCAGAAATAAAACATGATTCGTCTTGATGTAACGAAGTGTGAGGTAGCTCCTAAGTCTAGGATTACCTCTTGTGTGTCAGGTGTTGACACTGCACACATGTAGGTAGTCAAATTACCATGATTTGATCTTTCTTCGTCCACTTTTGAGCTCTCTGGCTCCTCGACATAGGATGAACTATTATTGTTCCACGATTTAGAGTACTTTTGCTGATGTCATGATATCTGATCATATACTAGTAGCCTTTGGTACTTGGCTGATCTTCTTGGTCGTTTGTGGAGCAAGAATGATTTTGTGTCGCGAAACAATTTCATGTCGTGTGTCGCGAAATTGTTCACAAACAATTTTTGTTTCATGTGTCTTTTTTGTCAAAATTAGGGTGGAGAGCTAGCAAGGCTTTGGCAATAGAAACATTTTGTTTCTTCAAAAAAATCATTCCAAGTCCTTCACGTTCTGTCGCCGAATGGTTCTTTTCTGAGATGCTCAACTGATGCCCTGCATAGTAAATAAGATAGTCCCGTTTTTCATCGTTTTTCTGACTTAGGGTAACTCCAATTGTGAATAACGAAACATCCACATAAATACGAAATGTCCTTATCCAATCAGGGGTCTCAAAATTGGGGCATCCAAGAGTTTCTACTTCAATAACTTATATTATTGTTGACAATCAGTAGACCATTCGTAGTAAATGTCTTTCTTTAACAAATGTGTCAGTGGTGCAGCAATAGATGTGTGGTCTTGAATGAACCTTCTATAGTAACCAACATGACCTAGGAATCCTCTGAGTTCTCGCAAATTTGTTGGCTCTTTCAAATTTCTTATAATTTTCGCCTTGTCTTTATTGACTTCAATTTTTTTTTTGATATTCTGTGTCCGAGTAGTATTCCTTCTAGCATACCAAAATAATACTTCTCAAGATGAAGACAAAGTGATGTCTCTCCGCACCTCTGCAATGTCTTCCGCAACTTCGAAAGATGAGTGGCTTCTGAGCTATAAACACAAAAGTCATCCATAAATATTTTTAGGAATACGCATAGATATTTTTGAAAAATGACAGTCATCATTCTTTAGAATGTGGTTGGTGTGTTACACAGTCCGAACAACATCTTTTGATAGGCGTAAGTATCCCAATCAGTTGTGAAAGTTGTTTTGGACTGAACCTATTCTCTAATAGATACCTAGTTATAGCCAGAGAATCCATCAAGGAAGTTGTATCTTTCATTACTACCAACTTGATCAAGAATCATATCTGTAAAAGGTAGAGACTGGCGATTTCAAAGTTAGTTACTATAAATTCAAACGTGATTTCTATCACTATTGTTTTGTTTGAAATTGATAGGCGTAGTCATGCATTTAGAAAGAGGAAGATAAATTATTTTGCCATGCACGAAAAGTTTTCTTTCTAGACACACGAATTATTTTCATTCGTTTCTTTTTGAGCTAGCCCTATCTTCTGCACACCACTTTCCAACAGTTTTCATCATTGTTGATGACGTTGATTATTAGCAAAAATTTGTGGAATTCTTCTTTTGCATTTGCTCAAACAACATAATATGCTTCTATGTCTGACTCATGAGTTTTGACAGAAGGCTCAAGTTCCATAGGCATTACAAAATAGATATGTAGCAATGAGAAGTTTTGATGGAAGTTTATCAAGTGTGGACACACGTTGGAGAAGTGAATTGGTGAATAGTAAGAGCACAAAAAAAAGACATAGAAAGCACGAAAAATGCTCGTAGCTCAACTTAGAAGGCCAAAGAAACAACCTTCCCCGACCACTACCCTTGGGTAAAGATCCTCGCACGAGGGAAAGCCCCACCTTCAAACCCGCCCCCCCCAAGCTGAATTGCCGGGACAAGAAACATTGAAAGGTCATGTGGCTCTCTTGAGGGAGCTATTCATTAGGGCTAAAGGGCAGCCCTTCACTTATAAGGCAGCCCTCCGCTTGGTCTGCCTATACGACAGGAGATCGCACTGCGAACAATACAAGTTTTTTCTGAAGAAGAAGAAGAAGAGGAGGAAGACGACGACGACGACGACGAAGAGGAAGGATCTATCACTGTCAGTGGCGATGGCGAGTACGTATTAAGCTCTGCTGCAATTTACGTAGTTTGGTATGAAGACAGAATGAGTGAGTCGCAAATCTGATAGAAATTTTACTGCTCTGTGAGGTTCTGATCGATGCAGCAACTGACCGTCTCATGAATGTTGTAAAGCTTGTGGATTGCAGTCCTTAAAGAACTATTTAGATTTCTTCCTGGATTGTGCTTTATCATGTGCGACTTTGCAACTAGGGAAATTATTGTAGATAAAAAGTCGTCATATGTGGATTATTGTTGCTCACTGTTTGTAGATTAGGTCAGTTTTTTAGAAATGCTGCCAGGATTGAGCTCCCGGAACTGTTTTTTTTATTGTTTTAGCGCTATTTCATATCGCATATTGGTTTTTATGCTTGATATCTAGATGGAGGTTGGCGCTTTTTAAGTGCTAGAAAAACGTAAACAAAAGTTCATGTCAGTCAAATTACGTCGGATCAACTACGACCAATTTTCGATACAGATCATGAGCTCTGTTTCCGGTGATGTCTTGCAGCACGTAGTCATCTCACAAATGCGGGGAACTCCATGCTTTACTCCTTTCTTCTGTTTGTCATCACAATATCCTTACAGCAAATGTACAAAGAAAGGCTAGCTTCCTCAGAAATATACACCATTTTGGGTGGCTTCATCAGCTCGCTCCTGTTTCTCCTCGCCTTGACGGTCAGCCACTAGAACTGGGGTTCTAATTCTGCTTTTGTGGTTGCACAAGTAGAAGATAGATAGTCAGTTCTACTTGGATGTTTAAAGAGCAGTAATTGTAATTTAAAAATGCTCCTTGAGGCTGTTGAGAGAAAATGTTTGTGCTAGAGAAAGGTTGTGCTTCTTTTACATGTATGGTCATACAAGAAATTGTGGAAAGTATTTCATTGAAAAGACTCATGCAAGAGCATCTCATTTGTTTTGATAACTTTATATACTCTGAAAAACCTGGGAATATGTTTAGATCATTTTTAAGGGCATCATATGGCACAATGTGCCTTATTTCTCTTTTATGCCTGAAGCCCGAAAGCCCATGGGCTTCTCAATGTAATAGAGTTAACGCTCTCGGAATAGTAGGAATTCGAAGCTTATTACTAACCTGAAGGGTTGTTAATGTGATGTTGAACCGTGTTGATCCTTCTGCTTAGATCGGAAGTCAAATCTCCTATATGGACTATAGGACAGCTAGATTGGATCAGTGGATCTCTAGGAAAGTCAGTGGTTAAGGATCTTTTTGGAGGTAAAGCTAGCGGTATGGGACATCAGTAATTTCAAAGGGGTGGTTCTAAGACCATAAGGATTTGATTGACAATGGTAGGCTTTGATAATTATTGGATGTCGATCTAAAACCATTGGTCAAATTTTATGGGGTTGGGTGTCTCACCATTTACAAAATCGGAAACTCTTAAACCTATTTCTGGCTTTGATCAAAAGTTACTATTCCCTGTTTCGTTTGGGATAGGAGTAATTTTGATCAGGGAGTGTTTGTATTGGATCAACCTAATCTTAGCTGGAACACTAGGATCAGGGAGTGGTTGATTGAGTGGAAGAAATTAGACACGTTATTTACTCATGAGAAATAAATTCTTTGGTAGCTGAGTTACAAGATTCCCAATGAGATATGTGAGTAGCATGTGCTGATTTTGGAGGAATCTGCCAGATAATAATATGTGTGTGTACTGGGGCATGGTGAGATTATTCTCAAGTGTGCACGCTTAATTTTGTATGGTTCTACTATGTATTCTTGGTTACTGGGTTTATTTGGTGCACTGATGAAAGGCTTTGCCTATAGATTTATTCCAATCAAGAAAGGGGTATTGCAAACGGCCATCTGCATGCCATATCTTGTAAATGCGCTCATGCAAATATGCGGATATCACTTAGGTTGTTGATTTCAAGAACATCAACATTAGGGATGTTTTAGTAAAGTAACCTTCTGTAGCCCAAGATTGTTTGGTTCCTCTACTTACTCATTTGGGCTTTTATGTGGACTCCAGCTGAGAGCGGTTTTGACTTCAGAAATGACTACCATGTTAGGCTTAACCACTTATCTATTCATGCCATGCATTCATAGATGGAGATGTCCAAAAGAGTATGATCAACCAGTGTAATGTAGCATGGTTGTCTTGTGGGAGACATGTATAATATTTAACATAGGAAACCAATCAGAGTTCACTCATTTGTTGTATTTTTCTTTAACTATGTGATTTGAATGCATGGCCCTCGCTTTTGTTGGTGAACTCATCATAAAAAATTTGCTGGACAGTTCATTGGAAACCTTCAAGAGTCTCTTGGCACCAAAACTGGATGGGGAGCTGGTAAGAATACAATGACACTTTTTGTTGACTTGGTAAAACAAATGACAGCCGAGGTCAGTTATTTCAATGATGACTGATCAAAGTAGATCTCTTATGACTGTTTTTCCATTAGCTAATTGAAGCCTATCTTTTTAAATTGTAGCATATTATTATCTAGGGAGTCTTTTAGTGTTTGATACTGATCCAGCATAGAAAAATGATTGGAACATGAGCTTTAGGTTGTACATCAAGAACCGAGCCTAAGTTACATTGTTAATAATTTTTGTCTTCATGTTTTACTAATGGTTGGTATCTTATCAGTTTTTTTAGCAGAAGTGATAGCAGCGGCAGCTGCTGGTGCAGTCCACAGAGTGTGTGTAACTACCTGGTTAGTGATTCATGTTGATCCTAATTTTGTTTGCATATCTTTGAGATTAAGGTGTTCTGTTCAACATGTACTGCCACATTTTCTAGATTTTTGTTGTATTTTCGGCCTAGCAAACGAATTTGATTGGACTCCCTATTTTAATCAACAGCAGTTTAAACATTAACTTGTAACTTGCACTTGTACAAGCTGGATATGAGTTGCAGTGGTGGTACTCTGTGATTACTATAGGATGTTTTTCATGCCAGTTACAGGGCTTGCATCTGAAGCTATGCTTTAGGCTTTTTGAGCAGGATCTCTTATGTTTGGAAAGACCATTTTTATGTTGATAGGTAGAAATGGTGGCTGCTCAACATCAGGTCAATCATTGTTAAAGTCTGGCTTTGCTTAAATTAACCAAGTTTCATTCTTTTGTGGCTTGAAGGTGGCATCAAGTTAGATGTAGCTAGTGACCTGGCAGCGTCAAGTTTGGTTTCCTCATCTCATCCTGAAGTTTCTGCATGATGTACAATGAATCTATACTTTCGTTTCTCCATCGATCTGCTGCCCATTTCGTGGCTTGATTGGAGGATGTCCAGCACCCTACTTCATCACCATTTTCAGCTGTTTTCTCCATTTTTTTTCAGGTTATGTGCGGATTTTGGTAGCTAATGCCCAACGCCCTACTACCTTGCCATCTTCGACGGATTTCTCCACCGATTTGCTGTCCATTTTGCTGATTGTTTGGAGGCTGTTCAGCGCCCTACTTCATCACCATTTTCAATTGTTTTTCCATCATGTTGCAGGACATTTGTGGATCTTACTAGCTGCTGCCCAACACTCATTTTCAGCTTGGATCTTCAGGTCTCTCTCTCTCTTTAGCCTCCTATCCAAAAATCACCCAATCCCGTAATCATTTGCTATTCCAAATGGCCAAAATCCTGCAGCCTGTTCATCGCTGCCCCAGCCCTTCCGACTTGTCACTTTCGCCTATTATTTTATCCGTTTCCAGCCATCTTTCCCAGTTTATCAAAAGGCTCTCCAACGCCCGTCCTCAACCACATTTCAGGAATTCCGACTCCGTTTGATATTCCAATTTGCCATTCCTCTCCTGGCTGTCCAGCGCATTTTTACAGCCTTCATTTTCACTTTTTCCATTTGTTGATTGCTGCCTTTTCTTAGTTGTGATAATATTGGTTTTAATAGACTAATTTGGGGTGACGACAAGAGTCCGCTCTCTCAAGTTTTCATCTATTCCTTCCACTATCATTATGGCACATTCACCTACCCCGAGTGAAACTGTTCAGGAAAACTTATCCGATCAGTTTTGACGCATGGATGAAACCCTTTCTGGCCTCGTTCTTCGCTTCGATACAGTTATGACCGACTTTCTTACTATGCAGTCACATATTGATTCTTTACAGCCTCATGGTCCTGGAAAAGCTCCTGTCTTTCCTTCATTTTGGACTCCCCCTCCGTTTGGATTTCCATCTTCTTCTGCTAGTCAGCCTGGTGGTGGACTGTTCATTCCACCTAACCCACCTCCTGGTTTCTTTCCACGTCCCCCAGTTCCTGAGCCACACTTTGCTCGAGACTTTCGTGATAGGGTACAACTTGCTACCTATTCCGGTTGCTTTGACGAGAACTTATTAGAGAATTGGTTTGCTAAGCTTGACACATATTTTCAGATCTACCCTAAGACTGATCCTCAGAAGATCCAGTTGGCTGCTTTACACTTAGATGGACGCGCCGCCACATGGTGGCGAGTTTATCGAGCTGATCCTGATCGGGAAGGGCTCCATATATGGCATACCTTTCGCCGTGACCTCCGTCATGCTATGATTGATCCTCAGTGGCTCGACCGCCAACTTGATACATTCCGTAGTCTCACTCAGACCAGTGACCTTGCTTTTTATACAGATCAGTTTATGGAGCTTTCTTATCTTTTCACAGATCTACCGCCCACTGAGCTTATTTCTCGTTACATTGCTGGGCTTCGTGGTGCCTTACGTTACGATGTTTCTTCCTTCCGTCCTCCCACACTTGTTGAGGCGATGTCTCTTGCCAGTACTTTACAACACAAGTACTCTGACACCCTTCCTTCCCGCTTCTCCCGACCCCGTCCTTCTGCTTCATCTTTTCCCGCTATGTCCACCCCTACACCTGCCCCTTTAGCTTTAGTGGATACAGGCAGTACACATTCATTTATTAGCATTTCCATTTCCACCAGGATTCGTGCTACACCTGTTCCTGCTTCCCAGCCTCTCAGTGTTGAGGTTGCTCGTTCCCATTCTTTTCCCAGTTCTCAGATGAGTCAGGGCTTGGATTATCGCATTGGTGATTTTTCTGGTCAGGCAGATTTCTACATCATTTCTCTGAAGCACTATGACATTAGTTTTGGTGCAGACTGGTTCTCTTCACTTGGTATTGTTGCTGTGGATCTCTCTCAGTAGACACTTTCCTTTACTCATGCTGGTCAACATCATTCACTTGCTGGTATTGATTCCCAGGGTGACTATCAGTTGGTTACCGGGAAGCAGTTTATGTGTAGCCTGCCAAAGGCTCAGGATGCAGCTCTTCTTTCCATTCAGAGTACATCAGTTTTTGCTTCACTTTCACCATCCGTGGGTCCTCTTCCTCAGGTTGTTGTTGCTCCGGATTTACAGGTTGTTGCTGTGTGCCTTGTGCCTATATGCCTTGATTCATCGATATTGTATTCAGTGGTCATTCATGGTTTCATTGATATTCAGGCCGTATACCTTGGTGGTATTTCTACTATTGCTTTTGCGCATACCTCAGATAGCCCTCCTGGTTCGGTGGTTGGTGCAGTATCTTCTCCATTGGTCTCTATATCTCCATCTCTGGAGTCCGTTATGGCCGATGTTCCTGCTGATTTCTATGGGGTTCTTCACGAGTCCACGTTTGATGGTTCCCTCGCTATTGGTGATCAGGTTGTATCTTCTTTCGCTTTACTCCATGGATCTTTGCTTGAGGTTTGTGAACTGCCTCATGATATTTCTACGGTTCCTTACATGATTCATGCGCCTTTGGCCCTTACCGTCACACATTTTCCATCCGAGGATATTTGCCAGATGGTCACTATTACTTATCTAGGGAATTTATATGCTGGGATCTTTCGAGATGAGTATACGGGCATCCTTCTGGCTCCTTGTGTTTCTACATATAGGTTTGCTGGAGTCCATGCCGATGCTATGAATATATGGCATTCCTAGTTATTACGTATAGCTTGGTTTCCATTTGGAGCTGTTGATTGGTGCTGGTTTTTCCATATTACTGATCGCCTATGGTGCGGATATCTGTATGATTATGCATGTGGCTCTCTATCTGTTCCTTGGATTGTTGCTCATTGTTAGGCTTGGCATATCCTGATGGCTTGGTTTATTGCCTCCGTTCCAACTACTGTTTGTCCAGGTGATTTTCAGATTCCCCTCATTTCAGATTGCTCCATATCGCTTGGTCTCCGATGCTGAGTTGCCACTTTGTTCTGGTTTTCCGAGACCATCAGAGTACCTTGAGAGAGTTCCTTCTCCTCTCTTGGATAGTTTTTGGGGATGTTGCCGCCATATACTTCAGTATTGCTGATGTGTGCTTTGATACTCATTCCTAGCTACACGTGGATATTGATCCGATGCTTGCTACTGATGTTGGGGATCATGTTCCTTGTTCCAGTGCATTTCTATTCACTTGTGCGCCTGGTGTGTACTTTGGGATTACACTTGCGGCCAGTTCCGATGGGTCATCCGATTCTCCATCCGTTTTTGGTGTATACTATGATGGATTGGTATGTCCATATGAGGTCATTCTGGATGAGTTTTTTGGCTACAGTTTTTCAGTTGAGGCCTCTACTATTTCTAGATTTGTTGCTATTGTTTTAATGCATCATGTCTTTTTAGCATGCTGCTCTTCTCGTGATAGGGGCCTTGAAGGTAGCGTGTGCCATTGCTACTTCTCATTCATGGGCCTTATGGATACCTTGGGCTTTTGACCATGCTGATGCACGTTTCCCATTTTAGCTATCCTTTGTCAGGATGATCTCTTTTCCTGGCACATCGCTCGCTTTTCCATGCTATTACAACATGCCTGTCATCCTGCTTATGTTCCTACTCCTTGGTGCTGGTCTTCCGATGTTGCTATCTTTTCTTGGGGCACCTATATCACTGAGTTTGCACATATGGTTGATGGTTATGTGTATGATGCGGCTATTTGCGATGAGTGTCCATCTCTTTTCCAGTTTCCTTATTGGCTTCCTGTTGCTGATGCAGTTCTACCTTCTCGGGCTTTTTGGATACCTTGGTATGATGTCCCTATCTTTTGGGCTGATCCTCTACTATCTTGGGCATTACGGATACCTTGGCATTCCTGGTTGTTGCTTGATCTTCTTTTGGTTCCTTGGCATTCCTGGTTGTTCCATATTGCTTGGTTTCAGATGACGCGGCCGAGATGTTCCCTTCGTCGCCATGATGTTGATCCTGAGCTGTTCCCTTTCTTACCAGCTGCCATTCACCAGGTTCGCCTTCACCGTAGTTGATGCTGCCGACAGATTCAGTTTTTGGTCCAGTTGGATGGTTGTCCTTTTGAGGAGGCCACATGGGAGCCTATTGATGTCTTTTATCATACATCATCACTTGCGGATCAGGATCGTGCTCTTGCTGCACTTGTGGATTCCTCTACATCAGATGCTGCTCTAGTTGTTGATGCACCAGGGCTTGCTGCTGTTTGATCCAGTTTCTTTTCGGCAGTTGGGTCTTTTTTTTTTTTTGTTTCGAGGAGAGTTATGGACTTGGCTCATTACATTCGCTACATCCATTTACATTTACTTTACTTTATGCATAAGCAGGCCTTGGGCCCTTTTTATTCATTAGTGACACTTAGACTATATGGTTGGCCTTTGGCCTTATTATTCATTATTAGGCCATTTGGGCATATGACTCGAGAGTGGGGGCCTTCTTGGAAGGTGCACTATTATCCCTCCCAGTTGGGCCCTAGCCACCGGAAGCTTCCCTTTAGGGCTTCCTATTGGCTATAAGTAGGGAAACTGTGTCATTTGTTATTCAGCTGATGATTTTGATCTCTCTCTTTAGTCTCCTTAATCTCTCTCTTTCCTGCTTTCTAGGGCTAAGTCTTGCTTATGTGCTGCTTTCATAGCTTAAGTCTTGCTTATGTGATGCTTTCATAGCTTAGCTCTAGATCAGCTGTGGCTCTATTCGTAACTGCTTTTCCTTTTTTATGTTGAGTATTATCCTAGACCAGACATGAGGGTCCGGGCTAGACGCGGGCAATCCACGTCCGCGTCCGGCGGCGTCCGGACTCGGACGTGTCTGACCCCTGAACGCGGGGTCGGACGCGTCCCTTATTTTTTTTAAAATTTTTTATTTTTACTTTTTTAGACTAAATAAGACTAAATAAAAAAAAAAAGCGGAGACGTCTGGACCCCCGGACGCACCCCTGGCGCGTCCACGCCCAGACGCGGGTGCGGACGCGCGTTTGGACGCGTGTTCGGATGCACCATCCGCTTCCTTAGTCCTAGACATAACATCGATATTTGCAATCGCTTGTTGTGCACTCCTAGGGAAAGGCACCTTACTAGATGGAGACTCACAAAACATGTACTTGACTTGCATGCAAACTTAGTCTTGAGTGTGACTCAATCTTAAATTAAATTAATGAATAACAAATGAAAATGCAAGAAACTTGACATCAAATACTCGAATTAATATTGAAAAAAATGTTTAACCAAACATCCCACATCAAGCATTCACAGGTTGGGTGCTGATCCGTCGTCCAATCAGTAGTGCCAACAAAGAGAGGTAAAAGCTGAAGATATGACAAAGTAGATGCACCAACCAGCCACCAATCCAAATCCTCAACTCACGCCAAATAATGCTGAAAGAGGGCGCTAGACAAGCCGACAAATAATCAGCAAGTCAATGGAGAAATTCGTCGAGAATGGTGAGATAATAGGGCGCTGGGCAGCAACTAACAAGATCCACAATATGCTGAAAAATAGGCTGGAAAAGGTGCTGAAGTAAGGCGCCGATCAGCCTCCAATCAATAGCCAAAATGGACGGCAAGTCGGTGAAGAGAAGCGCTGATAATGAGACGGTAGTAGGGCGTTGGGCAGCAGCTACTGAATCTGAAAAATGATGAGTAAAATAGCTGAAAATAATGGTGATGTAGGGCGCTGGACAGCCTCTAATCAAGATAAAAAATGGTCAGCAAATCGGTGGCGAAAAGTGTCGAAAATGATGAGGTAGTAGGGTGCTGGACAGCAGCTATCAAATCTACAAAAACAAAGAAAATCTGCCGAAAAAATCGACGGAAGTGGGGTTAGCAGGCCGCCGGACAGGCTCCACCAAAGCTGCAAAAAAATGATGAAGAAATCGTCGAAAGTGATGGGCAGTAGGGCGCTGGACAGCCGCCACCAAATCTGCAAAAAACGATGGAGAAAATCGGTGAAAATGATGGGTAGTAGGGCGCTGGACAGCTAGCAAACAAGCTGGACTTAGTCTCCAGAAATAATCTGCCAAATATATATATATATATATATATATATATATATATATATATTTCTGGCCGCCAAATTTAGCGGAAGTATTTCCGCTAACTGTTCGCTAAAGCTCCACCAAGGAAAATGCTCTGATGGGCATTGCTCCTTCAAACTGTGCTGAACGTTGCTGAAGCAAAGAGATGAAAGGCCCTCAGCAAAGAGAGTAAAATCAGCAAGGAAAATGGGCGCCCAATCAGAAAATCAGATATGAAATTCAGCAATCAGGAAAGTGCTATGATACCAAGTTACAAGGTAAGATTCACTGGCTATGCTAGAAAGCAGGACTTAAGCTAGAAAGCAGGGAGAGAGAATGCTTAAGGAGTCTAAAGAGGAGCAATCATCATAAAACTGAATAAAGGAATACAATGTTGCCCTACATATACCCCCACTCCAAATAGAGGATTCAAAAAAGGGAGGGAAAAGGTTTTGGAGGGAAAATAGTGCGCCCTCCCAATAGGAGGACCCCCACTACAAATCAACGTGACCAATTCCTAAAAATATGACCAAATAGGGCCCAAGGCCAGTATATGAATAAAAAGGACCCTTAGGCCTGCTTATGCATAATAACGAATAAAAGAATGGACGTGGCGAATGTAATGAGCCAAGGCCATAACTGTTGTGATGAGTAAAAGGTTGTGGGATGTTTTTAACTTGATTCCAACTGTTAAACACAAATTTTTTAGGGTTTTCGTTGGATGCTTTCTTGTCACAATTGTTCTGGGCAATTTAGTGCAGTATAATGCATATGCAGATGTGTAGGGTTTTGGGCATTGCATTGAACATCTACGTGTTTGTTTCTTTTGCAGGACGGATCTCTTGCTGATACCGTGCCGATCGCTTGTAGGGGCATTTGGGTTGAGGTTGAGCTTACAGAGGGGGATGTGGCGACATTCAGAGGCTTAGGTACCCGCAGTGCAGATGCCTACACTATGGTGGGGTCTTCACTGGATCGCTTACCAAGCTCAGAGCTCACTTGCTACGAGTCGAAGGGCCAGATGGGCGGGGGATGGGCATATCTGCCTGCCCCAGGATTTCTGATGAGGAGGTGCAGAGGCTCATGGGCATGTGCAGGCCTGATGGTACCTTCACGCAGTCCAGTAGATACCTTTGTTTGAGGGTCAGTATCAGTGGCAGGGTGTTACACTCTCTCTTACCGCATACCTCGAGGTGCTAGTTAACCACAAGAGACCGAACGATTCACGTTCCACCTCGCCATAGGACTTAATCCGGGTCCACCCTCCGTGCCCTGGCCTGTGACCGTATCAAGCAAGATCCGACCTCCCTCCTAGACAGTGTCCCATACCATTGCCTAGGCTCTCAACCATCTCCCGCCCCGCCTCAGGCTAGCACTTATCCTGTCCATGCACACGCTCCTCCTAGGTAGATAGAATGGATGGCAAATGAGTCCTCCTCCCCTTGTATACCTCCAAGGTGGGAGACTCCAAGCCATGCGCACGTCCTAGATCATGACACGTTGCAACCATGCAAGTTCACAAGTCACCGGTCACTTCAACAGGCCTAGTCATCGTCCAGTCTCAAGTTTAGGTTTGGGACCCAAGGGCGTTGGGTTCCTAACATTCCCTTCTCCTTAAAAAATTCGTTATCTAAGGAAGAGAATCTGGGAATCTCAGTCTAAGGTCACGTTCCTTTTCCCAAGTATCATCGTCTTCGGAGCTTCCTTTCCAACGAATCAAGTACTCAGTTACCTGCCGGTTTCTGAGCCCACGTTGACGTACATCAACAATGGCCTGTGGTTCCGTAGGTACAAAGGATGTCAGGTCCTCAAGCTGAACTAGGTCCTCCTGAAGTATCAAGTCATCGTTTCCACCAAGTTGCTCCTATACTAGGATGGTAGACCGGTGGCTTTTAAAAGCAAGAAGCTAGACCCTGCTCAAAGGCGGTATTCCACCTATGACAAGGAACTTTTTGCTATTATTCATGCCCTGAAAGTGTGGAGACATTATTTGTATGGCTCCCAGTTTACCATAGTTACTGACCATCAAGCGTTAAAGTATATTAACGATGCGGTCGACCTTAGGGGTCGTAAGGCCAAATGGTCAGAAATGCTCGAAGAATTTCATTATGACATTGAGTATCGGAAGGGTACTTTTAATAGTGTCGCGGATGCCTTAAGCCGGATTGGAGAGGTTAATCAGATAAGCTTTTCTGAGATCCAATCTGAGTTATATCTGTCCTTAAGAGATTTGTGTAAGACCGATAGAACCAAGCAAATTTTCAACGCATTTGAACTTGCTCAGCTTTCGTTGAAAAAAAAAGTTGTTTAGATTGTTTGGTTTGCCGAATGACATTGTTAGTGATCGAGATGCTAAGTTCACTGACAAATTCTGGCAAGTGGTCTTTTAGAAATTAGAGACCACATTAAGTCTAGGGTCTTCAGATCATCCCGAATCAGATGGTCAGACAGAGAGGACGAACCAGTCTATGGAGGAGATGCTTCGGGCATATGTTTCCAGAAGACAGTCGGATTAAGAAAGGTACCTTCCAATTATTGAGTTTGCGTATAACAACGCAAAGCACTCAGCGACGGGTTTTAGTCCATTTCCTCTGATGTATGGTTTCCAGCCTAGGGCTCCCATTTCAATGGGCCTCAAAAGTCTAAAGGTTAAAGCAGCAGTAGATTTCTTGCATGATATGCAAGAAATGTTGCTTGTTGCTCGCGATAACATAAAAACGGCTCAGGATAGAGCCGAATTTTACGCCAATCAAAAGTGACAACCTAGGGTCTATGAGGAGGGGGCTTGGGTATATCTTAGAATCCCAAGGTATTAAAAACTGGAAAATGTCCTAAGTTATCACCTCGTTAGGCCATTTTGTATATTAAGGAAACTCCATCGGAATGCCTATCAACTAGAACTTCCTCAAGGTGTCAAGGTTCATCTAGTTTTTCATATTAGTCGTTTAGCATAGTCACTGGCATCCGTCTCAAGTACTTACGGCTTGTTAGGATCCACTATGTGTAAAATAGGTGCTGTAGTTACACAGTATTTGAGGTTCTCAAAACTCTGATTCAACTCTTCAGTCCAAGTAATCAGAGGACTGAATTTACTGTGTCGGCTTTTAGCCCCTTTGAGGACATTTGTCCAGGCTTATGCAATTAATGCATAACGCAAGATACATCTATGAAAAAACCCCGTAAAGCCCAACAAGGACTTAACCTCTTGGATGGTTTTAGGAATTGGCCATCCGTGAACTTGTCGGACTTTATTTGGGTCAATTTCCAACCCATGGTCCGAAATAACGTGACCAAGAGAAAGTAACCTTTTCTAGAAGAAAACACATTTGAACTCCTTGGCAAAAAGCTTCTCCTCTCTAAGTAACTTTAAGACAGTCTCGAGATGCTCCTCATGCTCCTCCAAAGTCTTACGATAGATGAGAATATCATCTAAGTACACTATGACAAACTTTCCTAGATATGGATGAAGAAGATCGTTCATCATCTACTGGAAAGTTGCTGGAGCATCTGTCAAGCCTAGTGGTAAAACCAGAAACTCATAAGGTCCATACCTAGTTTTAAACCCGTTTTTTTCAACATCGTCAGTCTTTATACGAATTTGGTGATACCTTGATCTCAAATCGATTTTGGTGAAGTACTTTGCACCATGTAATCGATCAACCAGTTCATCCATTTGCCGCAAGGGATAACGGTTTTTAATCGTTAATTTTTTTTATTTTGTTTTAAAATCCAACTAGGAGCACAGGTGCCCCCCAAGGGGATTTACTAGGCCCAACATGGCCCATCTTAAGGTAATTTTGCAGTTGCCTATAAACTTCATCCTCTTCAGTAGTACTCATCCTGTAAGGATACAATGATACAGGAGAACTACCAGATGTAAGTTTAATACCATGGTCAAGAAGCTGCTCAAAAAACACATCTTTAAATTCTTGCCCAAGTTTCCTAAAGATTTCACCTTCTGGTGAATTTTCCTGCTGTAGGTTATTAGACATTAATTCCATTTGGAGATTGTAAAATTGCAAACTACATTCTTCATGATAAGTGAAATCTTTCAACCAACATAAGTAAGAATTTCAATCCACAACATCCATACTTTTAATAGTTTCTAGAGCAAAAAGCATATACGGAGAAGAAATATCAACATTTCCATTCAATTCTATGAGTGAGCCGTTATGCAAGAATGACTAACTGTGTGTTACATAATTTTTCTTCATTGACTCGTTCCTCTCATAGAACCACTCCTTACCAAGTACTACCACCCTATCTAGATTCATAATATGAAAGTCTAATTTATCATTATAAGCTTGTATTTGAATCGGTAGATGTGGGACTATCCGGTCCCAAACTTGGCTTTCTGCTCCTGTTGCCAGTTTCACTGTGTAGCGGTGGTCACTTTGCCTTGTTTCCACCTTTTGCTTCTGCAACAAATTGGAGCTAACAAAATCATGTGTGAAACCATCATCAAATAAAACTGTTACGGCTTGGCCACCCACAACCCCCTTCATCCGAATGAGGTCGTGAGGACCAAAAACTGCCGTATTGAAACAACAATGCTCACACACAGAATTACCAACAAAGGAAAGATCAACACTAGATATGCTAGAGTTACGTGGTGTCTTAAAAGATGCCCCTTTAGCCTTCCTTTTCTTCGGACATTCCTTCGCAACATGACTTGGTTCCATGCAAATGAAGCATAGATTGTCGCTTCTGGCTTTCATAAAGGTTTCCTGATCCAAGGTAGATCTTTTCTTCGATTTACTAGAACTCGAAGACCCGCCTTTTGCCTTATCTTCGATTTCTTTGGAGAGAAAGGCTTCTTACCCTTTACGTCAGGCAAGACACCAGACTCAGGCTTGGTATCATCGTATATCTTGGCAAAGCGACCACCATCCTTGAGGGTAAGAGGCTGGTTCCTCCTGACCTCTAGCTGATAGTCTCTTGGCAACCAAAGAATAAAATGCAACTTTACCAAAAGAGGGTCTATTCTAGTTGCAAACCGAGAATAAACCTCTTGAAGCTCTTGTAGATATTGATCTAGGGGCCGGTTCCCCATATGAATCGTTGCATATTGACGATAAAATTCAAAGTCATCCAAAATGGGAAGGAAGGCCGCAAGTCCTTACAAAATTCTTCCCAATTCTTAGGAACTTCAGGCGTACCCCTTAAATCTTGCCACCACGTAAAAGCTTTACCTCGCAGGTACATGACGGCTAGATTGATCTTGTTGTCGTCGGATGAATCGTGCATGCAGAAATGCGAATTCCATCGATCGATCCACGGCAAGACCGCTTTCGGGGTTCTATCCTTTTTCTCCCCAGCAAAAATCTCAAGGGTGAACAAAGGTTGATGCAGTAGCTGCCTTAACTGCGTCAATTCCTTCAACAAGTCATGCTGATCCCGAGAGTGTTTGGATTGCAAATCAACAATTTGTTGCTGTAGACTGTTAATTGCAAGCAACAAAGATTCGGAGTAGAGGTAGATGCTGTAACCTCATGAGTAGGAGACATAGGTGGTATGGTAGGATTAGGATCCATATCTCAAGAGCAAGAGAGGTGAATTAAGAAAGAAAGAGGTGAAAGAGATCAAAAGCAACTCAAGGAAGGTAGATACAACTCTAAATCCAAATGGTATTGTCCATGGCTGCCATGAGGATTAAAAGACAGCAAAGAGAGGGATGGACCACCACCTCCACCTCATCTTCTCATGAAGTTTAGCATAGGAGAGGCATACCTCCCTCTCCATGCTTGATCCCAACCTGCCAAGTGGCCTTACTTTGCCACTTAGGCCTCCTCATAGGCATTTGGAGCCACCTACCACGCCTTCTTGCCAGCTGGCGGCCAGGCCTCACCCCCTCCCCCCTTTCTTCTTTGCTGGACTTCCCTTCCCCACGGACTGCCACAGGCAGAAAGGACCCTCGCTGTCCTGCAAAGTGGGGTTTTCTAACTTTTTCTACTCTGGGAGGGCCGTGGAATAACTGTCCCTACCATCAGACTGAGTGGAATTACAATCCGCCGCACCATGCCACCTGTCCGCCCCTGGATAGTGCCATGCGGCAGTGCGCTTAGGGCCCAAAATCTGTTTTTTTTTTTACATCAAAAGCTCAAAAAACAGGAACTAGAAGGAAACCAAAATGTAAATAAAAAACACATTTCCCGCCTTAAATGAATTCCGTCAAAAGATGAAAAACTTTACAAGAAAACCTTTTTGGATCAACACACCTGCTTTCGGCATACAGTGGCTCAGTAAGGTTCACTGCCAAATGTCCATTCAACTATATTGTGGAATTTTTGTCGCTTAGGTTGTTGCAATTAACCAAGATTTCACCTAGCTGCTTGTGGCAGACCAGAACCTACTGGAAAATTGTCTATCTGCAGTCCTCTAATTTTTCTTTCTCTTTTGATACCCATATTGGGTGGCTTAAAAAAGAAAAAGCGATCTACAGCGAATCATTGTTTTTCCTGAACGAGATTCAAGATTTGCTTATGCAACTATGATATGTTATGCGAGCTGCTATAGGAAGAAGAGCACAGGTGTGCTGCTAGTGTGGTAGACTGTCGATGAGATGTGTGCCTCCTCATGGTAGGTTGGATGACTTAGGTCGCAACATGACTCTGTCTGATGCATTGTCTCTGTTCTTTGGTGTATGTGTGTGTGCAGGTACATCATCACCACCACCACCATCATCATCATCATCATCACCATCGGTATCAGCGGGCTCTAGATCTGTCCTAGGTCTCTGCTTGGGAAAGAATGATGTAATCTGGAGTTGTGGTGCTGGGTGATACTATGGATCGGTTTCTTGTACCATGAGTGCGACGCAACGTGGATCTTTGTATGTGATCAGTGAACGCGGTGTAATAGACATGTCATGGAATAAGAAGTGATATCTCCCTCTAATCTCGTAGTAAGCAGGGCATCGGAAGATGAAGTGCTGCTTAGACTACACCTCATGTAAAGAACATAGCTGACAGATCCTCTTCTCTCTCGGGATACCCTGGAACTGCCTGGTCTCAATCCCAAGATGGTGTGAAGAAAGATGGAGCTGACCAAGTATGAAGAGAGAGGGAGAGAGAGAGAATAGAATAGAATAGAATATATTAATGTCTATAGAGTGCCCTTGGGCACATAAGACAAAGAAAAAGTACATCAGAAAGGAGCAATGTCCATGTCGGACTTATTGCTATCAACTACAACTAAAAAACAGAGATAAACTGGAAATAAAAACCAAAGCTTAACCTCCAGCTATGGTGAGGGTACAAAAGCAATGGCTTAACCACCAGCTACGCGGAGGAATCAAACTCACTAACTGAGAGAGAAAAACTGTGTGATCTGGTGTGAGGCACATGGTGGCCTCTGGTGATGAATTCTGAATGGTCGAGGAAGACGCTGGAGCTTCAGTCGACGAGCTGGAATGTCAATCTCACTATCCGAAGTATCCTCCCTAGCTCTTTTCTGAAAGAAAAGTGTAATATGTGGCTGGCTGAGGTCAACATCTTGATCATCTGACAGAAGTGAAGATCTCAAAGAGAACATCTCTCACAAAAGTAAACTAACACATCTCGCATCTGGATAGGCAAAGAAGGAACCAAGCGTGAGTGGAGTGTCCCGATATAGACAGTGGTATCTGCCCCTGATCTCATAGTAAGCTGGACATATGAAAATAAAGTGAAACTCATCCTCAACCTCATGTAGAGTACAACACTGACAGATCCGTAATGGGCGTGGCGTGTTTGTGTATCTGCCAGTCTCAATAGCTAGCTGATGAGAAGAGACCCGAAGCTGACCAATGTGGTAGCGTAGGCCAAAAGACAGCGTGGTCAGACATATATAATCCCCAACTATGTACAAAGTCCGAAGCATACTGAAACCATGAAGACTTAGCCTGCTGCTCGGCCAAAGTGCGAGAGGATGTAAAAGCTGCTACCACATATCTGGAAGACTCAAGCTCTAAGACTCGATGAATGAACGTGATGATCCTGAAAATAGCTTCTACAATCAGTGGAGGAGAAGCAAACTCTGCCAAAATAAGCTCATGAGGAACCGATTGCTTGGCCCGAATCATCCGGCTAAGCATGTGAATTTGCAAACGTGAGATGTCACTCCAGGTGTCTCTAGATAAGCCAGGGCACCATGTCTCTGCTAAATACAGTGCAATTGGAGAAACAGTCGAAGAGAAGAGGCGACAACCTGTGTCCGGGTCATGCACGTAATAAGAGGAGGAAAACCTCTCCATCTGAACAAGAGCAGAGCGCCCCTTGCAGAGCCTAGCCAATGCAGCTGGTTTAAAAGAAAGCAATGGACCAGAGAAGAGAACACCCAGGTATGTGTAAGATGCCACTATCTCTAGAAGCTGTCCATCAAAATAGAACATAGTGTCTCTCATATGTTGCCTGTTGGTGTTAAACACCATAACCTTAGTCTTACCAATGTTCACCATCAGCCCCATATCTGACAAAAAGTAGACAAGGCATCCATATGTCGCTGAAGTCCTAGAACTGAACTAGAGAGTAGAACCACATCATCTGCATACAAAAGGATAGGGATAATAAGATCTGCAAGAGGACAGCCATCTCCACCTTCTTCCAGAATGATCCGCTCAAGGTCGTCAATGTATAGAGCAAATAGGGTGGGTGATAAGGGACATCCCTGCTTTACTCCGACCGTACTATGGATATATGAAGACCATCAACCATCTCCATCACGAAATCGGGCCAAAACTCTCGTATAACGTGATGATAGCAGCAATGACTTCCTGTGAGAAACCAAGGGATGCCAAACGCTGGAGCAGCAAGTGTCTCGAAACCGAATCAAATGCTTTGCGGAAGTCCACAAAGCAGCAATAGACTCTCTGTTTCCTGAACTTCGCCGCCTCAATGATACACCTCAGTATGAATATCTGGTCCGCTGTGGAATAGCCTGCTCTATAACCAACCTGTCCCATGGCATATAACTCCTCTGTCTTTGCATAAGAGCTGATGATAGACTGCATAACTGAACCATAAAGCTTAGCCATAGTGTGGCTAATCATAATAGTACGATAGTTGTCTACATTCAAAGGATCACCAGCCTTAAGTATAGGGTGCAACAGGTTAGTACACCAGGATGTGGGAAGGCCAAAAATAACAGATTGGTTAAAAATGTGGGAGACGCCTCATCAAGAGCCTTGTTTCCATTAGGAATACCCCTAACTCGTATATTAAGAGCCTTCTTGGCTCTTCTCTCATGTTCCGTAAAAACATTCTCTAGGGTAGAATTCATTAACGAAGGCTGAACTTGGCTAGAGAAATTACCGTCCTGCTTAAGAACTGAAGCCCAAGTACGAGTTTCTTCCACTTCCTTTGCCAAGGACGAGATTTTACTTTCCACATCTTGCTGCGAATGAGTATCCTGCATCCCTTTCTCTTTCATCATGTCAATAGTGCTTTGCAAATCCTTATTTTGAAGAATGACCGTGGTAAGTTCTCCATGAACCGTCTGATTTTGTAGCTGCAATTTCTCGATAAATTGAAACACTTCTTCGAACTGATGTTGTAAGTAGCTGTGAAGAGAATCAAAGTCGGATAAGTTGCTAGGTTGTAATTGCTCTGCAGGGATATGATAGGCATCTACAAAAGATAAAATCGGGACCGGTACATTGGCAATGCCCGGCAATGGAAGATGAGGTGATGACTGGCCGACAGCTGAAGAGCCAGCGATGGCCAGGTTAGCAGGTGAGTGGCAAGCAGGAGAAGAGGGGGGCGAAGGAGACCCCCCCTTTTTGATTGAGGCCATATCAAAGATGTTGACAGGGCCTGAGCGGGACAGAACCTGAGGACAGGTAGGGACTGGTCAGGGAAGGACCGGAGCAGATAGGACCTGAGCGGAATAGGCCTCGCTTGAGCTTTGCTAGCCCGCTACGCTCCTTCTCCAAGCCCAGCAATTGTTGTATGAATTCCAAACAGCTGTAGGTATTGCATGAATGGTTGCTCAGGTTTTGTCGGCTGTTGGATCTATGCTATTCAATTGCTAGCAGCAATTCTATGGGTCTTGCCAATGCTCTGAGGGCGCTCACTGTTCATCGCTGATCCTTTCCAGTAGTATGGATATGGAACGTGCATCTGGAAATGAATTCCAGCAGTATAATGTATGCTTATTCACCTTTTCATTGGCGCATGAGGGATGATTGAAGGAGCTGCGATGGAGGTGTTTGTGGCTGAAGCGTAGCTATGGCAGTTTCCATTTCCAACTCAGGTGAGAGAGAGAGAGAGAGAGAGAGAGAGAGAGAGAGAGAGAGAGAGAGAGAGAGAAAGAAAGCTTTATTAATGTCTTTTCCATGCCAAAAGGCATACAAGACTAGTAAATGTACATGTCAAGTATGTGGTAATAGTGGGAGCGTATGAAATGTCTCCGAAACAGAAATAGAAAAATCTTTCTGAATACTATGAACTGAACTGAAATAATCGAGATGATATAAAATATAAAACATGTGGGAGCATATGTATGACTCAGTATCCAAGTGTCATGAATGAGGTATGACACTATCATCCTCTGAGCTCACTGCAGACTGAAGTATGGTGCCATAGAGCTTCGCGAGAACATGCCCAATCATGATAGTGCGGTAGTTACGAAGAACCATGGGGTCACCATTTTTATGGATAGGGTGGATGATGTTCGTGCACCAGGATGAGGGGAAGCCAGAGACAACTGCGGAATTGAGGAGAGTGGCTAATGTGGGAGCAAGAGGGTCGGTAGCATGGATTAGGAGTTCAGATTTGAGGTCTTCGATGTCTCTTGCCTCATGGGATTTCATTCTCTTGATGGCCGCAAGTACCATGTCAGAGGTGAAGAAAGTGAACTCAGAAGGGCGTGGAGAGATAGAGATGGGTGCATCAGTGTGTATGGTATATAGACTGGTATTATAGTCGGCCCAAATGCGGAGGTTATCCAGGAGAGGTGGTGGAGCACGAGGGATAAACTCACGCCAAAAGGCACCCGAGGAAGAATTGAAGAGAAGGTCAACAAGCTGCTTTCCTTCAGAATAATCATAGGCACGCTTTTACGGCAGAGTGTCAGTGGTAAGAGCGTCGGGCGGAACGGAGAAGGTGGGGAGCATGAATACGTCCGTGGGTGACAAGATGATGAAGAGAGTTGCATTCGACATCATACCATGGGGGACAGAGCAGGGAGGAATGGTGTGCGTCTGCTTTTATGGGGCTTAGACGGGAAGGCCAGAGAAGCGGCAGTATGAAGAGAGGTGGTAAGGAAGGCCGCTTGTGTCTCTCCTGTACTGTCATGGGGAAAGGAGTGGAGTAAGGATGCCAAAGACTCCTGGTAGACTGGCGTATAAGAGCTGAATGTATATCTGGGTGATCGAGTAAGCAGTGGATGGGAGGATGACTAGGGAGGGGGGAGGCGGCCAATAGCGAAGGAGAGAAAAGAGTGATTAATGGTAGGAGAGATATGAAAATCAGATATGAGAGGTATGGAGGATGGTGACCCCATGAGATAATCAACAACGCTATGTCTGCCACTGTGGGGATGACAAGTATACCTACCTGAATCTGGCCATCAAGGTAGGCCATAAAAAATGGCTAACTCATGGGCCTCGCCAAACTGAATGCTCACCATAGGTGGTAATAGGTGGTATCGTAGAACTCTGATTGTCGTGAAGAAGTTCGGGCATTAAAATTCCTAATGAGAAAAATATGCCATGCCCCCGCTCTGAAAATCTGATAATATCCAATGATAGATCAAGGTAGAGTGAACCTATGCCCTCAGAAAAAGATGAAGACTCTAGAGGGAAATAACATGCCGCCACAAAGATGTCCATGTCCAAACCAATATTCTGTCCAACAATACGAATCGAAATATAACGTGTATGCTCGTCATGTGTTATGAACTCGATGCTCGTGTGAAGAGACTCCCTGTAAAGGCATGCAACACCTCCGGATCCATGGCCACTAGCTGATCTAGTCTCAGGTTTGTATACGGAATCCCATCTGTATCATGGGAAAGTAGGAAGTCCTCTCTTCTGACTCTCATGGGTCTCCATGAAAAGCAATAAATCTCTACTAGTGATGAAGTCAATCAGGTCTCCAGCTTTGGATGATGAGTGTATACCGTCACAGTTCCATACTCCAATCTGGAGATGGTGTGGATGGGGCCCCGGGGCACTCCCGAACCCAAGGACCCCAAATCCCTAGCACTAGGAGCGGTATCAAAAAAGTGCACCGTCTGCAAGACTCACGAGCCGCCTAAAAGCCCTTTCGCCTCTCCTCCACCTGGATATAAGTGAGGTCCGTCATCCATATAGATAGTGTACCACGTAGCTTAGCTCTGCACTGCAAAGCCTCTTTACGACTCTCCAAGGAGGTAAAGCGGATGATAAGTGTGGCTGCATCTCTGGTAGTCCTCCATGCAGTATCTAGTCCGCGTCGGTCTTGTGCCCTAGTCCTCCATCGCATTTTGTGTATTTAGGGCTTTTTGGTCTCGAGATCTTTTTTCCGAAATAGTGGCTGAAATGATGATGAGATGGGAGCACTCGGTTTGGTGCCTTTCTTCAAAACCGATGCCCAAGAAAGGGCCTCTTCTTTTTGCTTCTCAATCTTGTTTTCGAGTTCCCGTAGCATTGTGCCAGTGGACTCCGAAATTGCAGCCTGCATGGTGCCAATTGATTGCTCGAGTGATGTGACTTTTGCCTGCAATAGGTTCTTCTCATTGACCAAAGAGGTCACCAGCCCCTTCAGCTGTGCAATTTCTTGCTTCAAAGTATGGAAATCTGCTTTGATCTGATCAATCTGCCAAGGTGAAAAAAGTTCAGTTGATTTCAAGGGTGTGTACGGAGGAGCAGATTTGAGAGGAGCAGTACACACGTAGGAGGAGCCACAAGCAGGGTAGGTGCTGCCACGCAGGCAGACAATGTTGCCACCTCATGCGGCAGGGTAGGTGCTGCCACATCAGCAGGGGTGGGGGAGCGGGCAAGACGGGGAGGAGGCATGGAGAGAGAGAGAGAGAGAGAGAGAGAGAGAGAGAGAGAGAGAGAGAGAGAGATCCTAGGTTTTCCAAACCATTTGGCATGTGGTAGGTAAGTTGTATTAGACATGTGACAAAGTAGTTGGCCTAACATCTATTGTTAGCTCTATTGTTAGCCACTTTCGCAACTTGCGATTCCACCTAAGGTTTAGTATATGTCCATCTTATCTTACATAATAGTCATCAATTCTTAGGCCTTATTTTCCAGGGGTTGTCCATCCCTAATGGAGAGGGTGACCTGTCCCTCGGCCCATCCCAATTCTTTATAGTGCAAGAGTGGGGCCACCAAAGATGGTCCGCTAAGCAATAAGATGTAGCCTCTTTCTTGTCTTCCTCCTTAGCCATGTCTTGGTGAAACATACCTTGTTGCTTCTTGAAGATGTTGCACTTATGTTGTATGTTGTACTGTTGGTCCTTCTCATTGTCAATGGGCTCAACATAATGAAACCATCCCCAATGTAGCTCCTTGTCCTACTTTGGCAAGGGAATAGTTAAACTGTAGAGAGGATTGTTAAAAATCCATAAATCATAATATGGATGGACAGACTAGGATTCGAACCCAGGACCTCCCTCATACCGGATGGGATGCTCTACCACTGAGCTATCCGCCCTGTTTGATAGTTCTCTCTGTGGATTGATATTCCAACACCCCCCCTCAAGCCACACTTGGTTGGGGTCCTAGCTGTCACCTGCCCCACAACTTGGGCCACCTAACCATGGCTTTGACACCATGAACTGTTAGGTCTAACTTGGCTCTGATACCATGTTAGAAATCCATAAATCATAATATGGATGGACAGACTAGGATTCGAACCCAGGACCTCCCTCATACCGGATGGGATGCTCTACCACTGAGCTATCCGCCCTGTTTGATAGTTCTCTCTAGAGTGTGGATTGATATTCCAACAAGGATGGAGCAAATTCGCAGTAACATCAACTTGTTTTAACACCACACCAAGATGTTGCATATTTGGAGCTTGTTTTTTTGTTATTTTCTAGGCTCCTTAGGTGTAGCAAGGGCAAACCCATGCACAAGAGTTATTGTCATCGGGGCACATGGAATGTGTTCCTCGTTTTTCCCCCGCGTTCGATCGCGACCACCCTCAATAGGCAAGGTGGTAGGCACCATCGACATGTAGCCAAAGGGGCTGCGTGGGGGTTCTCACCCACTAAACCCAAATTGGAGGCTTGGCCGCCGTGCTAGGTATGTAAGTATGTCTAACACAACAAGTCGAATGCCCAAGTGCCTGACACTCACATAGCATTGGCGTGCTATTTGGAGCCTCCTCCATCCTACAAACATAGACAATTGTGTTAGTGTTATCTACATAAGAACCATGAATAGTAAGCAAGTTGGAAAATCAGTATGAGACTATGATGGGAAAAGAAGAGCTTACCTCTTGGGTGATAGAATGGGCTGTTATAGAACCTCCCTATGCGGCCCATGAACTCGTAAATCGGTTTCATGATGCAGCCATCTTGATTCACCAATTGTAGAACTGCCTAAGACATACGCATGTAAAATACAAGCCATCTAGCTTCTCATCATGATCCTAATACATAAACTTTTGGCTAGTAGCCATTTGACAAAGCTCTTGACGACAGAAAAGCAAGTGCTCCAGTGATAGGCAAACTGGGTGGGTGTGAGCTTCCTAAGGTCCAAGCGATTGTGGGTGTGGAATATGGCCAAAGCACAATGCTTTAGACTCACAAAAGTGGCAACGAAGATGGCAATGTTGGCGAAGGAAGGGACCTAGTCAAAATGGCCTATGTCGATGTGGCAATGTGCCACATGGATTGTCCAGACAATGGAGGAAAACTATCTCCTACCCATCTGCCCCATTCTCTTATTGTTGTTGGCATGGCCTGTAGACTATGATGACCTACACAATGTTCGTTGGGCCAACATCCATGATAGCATCACGACTTCGCTTGATGTCTCTACCAAGATAGCTTTAAAGAACATGACGCCCATGCAACATAACACCAAGATGTTGACGATCGTCGGCCTTCGTTGAACATTTGTCCATCCCAAGCTTGATTCCAAGCTTGTCGCAACACCTCCAGCCGTCGGTGACTCTGTCAACAATTATTGTGGGGTGAGTCGTGCATGACAACTCTATGTCATGGTCTACAACGCAAGTTCTTGTCGTCCTTTGGATAATGTCCATGCAACGCTCCTCCTCCTTGGCCACGTGGTCTTGATATACACTACTAGCACTTAGGAACTTCCATTTGCATGTTTCCTTCCTCTTTCTGTGATCTACTGCATTTGCACCCTCCCCTTTTGATTCCTATGTTGATTCTAACTTATTGATTCTCATCTTTCCTCCACATCAACCCTTCAAAGTACAAATCATAGAACTAACAATAATGAATAGATATAAATGACAACAATGGCAAAACCCTGCAAGTATTCCAAATGAGGCATCGAGAATGAACTCAAGGGTGGATCAAAAAGCTATTCGTCAATAGCAACTAGTCTATTTATACTATTATCGAGGACCCTAATTGTCACATTTTCTTTGATTTTTTTGTGTATTGTGAATTGTAAATATCAATTGTAAATGGTTGTGTCACTGGCCTGTGGAGACAATTGTAATAAATTGCAATGTAAATATCGGTTGTAAGTGGTTAATTTGAAGATGGCTAAGGGATACTAGGTCTCAAATAGAGCCTGGTGGATTGACATCCGAAAAAGTTGGAGGGCTGATCGGTCAATAGGACGTTTCGTATGGTCACTTGGACACTTGGTCCAAAATGTATGTGTGACATGTCAGATGGTCCTCCTACTTGCTTGTCTATGTGTCAAGGTAGTGCCAAGTGTGGGTTGTGCATGGAGCTTGCCATGTGTTGACGTTAGGATGTGTCAGGATTAAGGGGTGCTCGAGGGGATATAGTGTAAGCCTTGCCAGGCATTCCCTATCTTATTCCTATGCAGCTATGGTTGGGAGGAGACTTGCAACAAAGCTTTTATGTTTGCTTGTTGATCTATGTGCTATTACCTAAGATTAATAAAGAGACAGACTTGTTGAGTAAATTTGGTGTATTTACCTTAGGTTTTATGAGCTTGTGTGCAACATTTGATATCAGAGTAGTTGCTTTCTAGACTTGTGTCGGGTTTGGCATCATTTGCATCTTCATGTAGGGTTTGGTGGAAGCTTGGAGAGCCAATGCCCTACCATAGGTGATTTGTTGAGTGTTTTGGAGCCCATAAAATTACAGATTGGAACCCTATGGTGAATTGCTGGTCTGCTGGCAGCTTTTGAGCATTTTTTGCTACTTTGCTTGCATATTCTCTTTGCTTTTGTGAAAATCCAGCCTACATAGGATTTGTGAAATTGTTTGTAACATTTTCAATACTCCATATTTTTTAGATCTATTAGTTGCGATAACTTCTCGTGATAGGTTGCTGGTAGGATAGGGCTTTTTCAATTGGTTTCTTTATCTCTTTTTCTTTGCCCTTTGTGTTTATCAATCATCTAGCTATGTCTAGTGATTGCTTTCACAATCAAGAGAGAAGAGGTCTTTGTTGTGCTTTTTGTGTTCCATGTTTTAATGTGACTATGACAAGAATTTTGAACACTTTCTCTTGGGTTTTTCATTATTTTTCAGCAAGATCACCATTAATACGTATGGGCCTGTCATATGAATCTCTACTACTGTTCTAGTACATTGCATGGATTCAAAGAGTTCCACTTGTAAAAATGTATTTTGATTGGATCTATTGCTAGATTGTATAAGGATCATCACTATGGGAAAAGGTTTTTTGATATAACTCGAGGGGCCTTGGCATTTTGCGAGTTTTGCGAGTTTCTTTTTTGCCATCATTCAACAAAAAGATAGCACATGATGTGCCACCCTTTTTATGCTACTACTTCAATTATTATTATAAAGAATGTGGTTTGGTACATAGTTAAAGATTCCACTAAGTAAACAAAATTTCAAATTAATTTTTTTTTTGCAGCCAACCCAGATAGCACGCCGGCGTGCTATCTGGGTTGGCTGCAATTTTTTTTTTCTCATTTCATATAGCACGTCGACGTGCTATCTGGGTTGGCTGCAAATTTTTTTTTCATTTCATATAGCACGCCAGCGTGCTATCTTGGTTGGTTGCAAAAAAAAAATTCTCATTTTATATAGCACGCCGCGTGCTGTCTTTAAAGGCTATAATTTTTTTTTAGTTGTTTTACTTAGCACGTCGGCTTATCATGTTGGGAGGTTTAAATAAATATTCTGAAATAATGTTTTTACTCAAAGTTTGGTTCTCAAATGTGTCAAAATAGCTTTTCTATTTTATAATTTACTTGGCTAGCTCATCGGCATGCTAGCCGAATCAGCTCCGAAAAGAAATTTATTTTTTCAAAAAGTTCTTCAAAAAAAATTTATGTTTTTGAAATAAAAAATTTGCAAGCTAGCACGCCAGCATGCCAACTTTTACAACTTCAAGGACAGTTTTTTCAAAAATAAAAATGAACCTGTATTTATAGAGTAACAAAGTATTTTGTGATGGACCTATTTAAGAATTTGATGGATAGTCAAATTTTTAAGTATGCATCAAACCATCATTCTTGTTCTTAAAAAATCATGTAGTGGCATAGAAAAAGTAGCACACCATGTGCGACCATTTTGTTGGAGCTTCTCATGGAAGAAACTCGCAAAACTCGCAAAAAATCAACTCGCAGAATGTCAAAACCCTAAGTCGAGCTCTTTGAATTGACATTGTGCAATTGACAAAGACTTGCCATTCGGAGTTTGTCCGGTGATTTAACCCCTTGACTCCTCCTGTTCCCTTAATATATGAGATAACCAGCATGGTCTAAATAAAGGATAAGAACTCTTGGTTATTTGAAGTGTTACACTTGTGTATAAATTAAAAAAGGTAAATTGAGAGCTTTTTAGGAAATGAATCACTATTTTTTACGTTACCTTAGTCTATACAAGAAATGAGGCTGGTTGTGAATCACGTCTGTTGCACATGCAGCGTACTGTTCTCAATGGCGATTTTGTATGAAGTGAACAAAATTTCAGGCACCATGCACCAGCAGACAGATTTCAAGAAGAAGGCTTCTTAAGCAATTACTGGTCAAAAATTCTTTGCTCTGTAATAAGTGTACTTTTTGTGAGAATTTTACTCAGTGACAGACTTTCCTGAGTAGGAGTTTGATTTGCACTACAGTATTGTCATGAATGTGCTATTAGAAAATTTTGCTAGTTTTTCAAGCATGGGTTGATGAGCCTTTGAGTGTGTGCCATGGAAATCTTCTCACTGTAGGATTTCATATTGAAATTTGCAGAACAATTTTAAATTTGCATCTGCCTAACAACTGCAAATATCGTACTCTTTCTGATGTCTCAGAATGAGCAATAGTTTCTGATTTGCTTGTCTGACAGAATCTACTTACCAATTCTTTATGGTCCATCTTTATTTTTTCCAGTTTCTAAATAGATGTTGACCATTGAATTTTGAGTCATATGCAACTTTATTGCATTGCGTAAGCTTGTGGAGTTCGTGCCATCAAAATATGTAATAGAAAAGTCACATACGATAATGTGTTCAATTCACATGTCTTGCAAGTTGGGCATAATTGGCACATGATCTAAGAAAATTCCTCAAATGTAGGCTTCATGCACAAGAAATAGAAATGCACTTTGTGAGCAAGTTTCAAAAGCAGTGATGCAAGCGTAAGTAATGTTTAATTCCATGCCTACATTGAAGATCAGTGTTGCCTCCCCTTTTAAGTTCAAGAACAATTTTTGTTTCAAAGTTGCGACTCCTAATGCTTGGCAGCTTCAACCATGATTCAGAATTGAATTTTCAAGTATATGTCAATTCTCTTCTTGAAAGCATTGTACATTTCTTTGAAAGGAGAAAGTCCAGTTGAGCCGAATGCCTAAATTTTTTGCGGTGCCACCCAAAATTGTCGTCCAAGAGCTAACACAAGGACTTTCTCTCCTTGAGGTCAGGAGTTGGACTTCAAACATCACGCATGCAAGGACAAAAATTGTACATAACGTTGACATAGTCTGAACAAAAAAGTAGCTTTTTGAAATAGGCAATTTCTAATTATTCAAAAATCTAGCATGCAGGTTTCTTGAACTGGTAATGGTTTAAATATAATATCCCATTTGCATAATGATGTGTCGCTTTTACAAGACATTTGAGAGCCATCAGATACCAAGACTACATTACATGCAATTACTGCTTTAAATTTGAGAAACCTAAAATGTAGGCTTCCTTGGATTGCACTGTTTTCAATTTTTTTACTGTGCTTACTTCCATAGAATTGGATAATAATGTGTGGCTTTTGCAAGAGGTTTGAGAGCCATCAGCTACAAAATTTTCATTGGATGAAAATAACACTCCAAAGTTGAGAACCTTGAAGGCAGTTGTTGGTGTGTTTTCCTTAATAGTGTAGTGTCGAAGAAGAAATAAAAGAGACAAGCCTTTTGGCTCATTGTGCGGCCCAAATAGCACAAATATTCTTAAAGAATGTTTTCAAGTTACATGGAATACCGAAAGAGATAATGAGTGATAGAGATGGCAGGTTTATTTTCACTTTTTAGGTCTTAATGGACAAGCTGGGCACTTAACTGTGCTTAAGTACATCATTTCAGCCAGAAACTGATGAACAAACGGAAAGGTTCAATCAATAGTTGGAGTGTTATTTGCGACATTTTATTTCGGATCAACAGACAAAGTGGGTTGATTGGTTGTACCTTGTTGAATTTTGTTATAATAGCACTCCACATGTGTCAATTGGTATGACACCTTTCTTTGCATTATATGGCCATGAACCATTACAACCCATTAGTGCGGATTTGTTAGAGATTGTAGTTCCAGCAGTTGTGGATCAGATTCAGCACATGAATGATATTTTGAGAGCCAGTTGGAACCATTACAATCCATTAGTGCGGATTTGTTAGAGATTGTAGTTCCAGCAGTTGTGGAACAAATTCAGCACATAAATGATATTTTGAGAGCCAATTGGAAGAATATTAAAGCAGCACAGATACGAATGAAGCAATATACATAAAATTTTTTTGTGATTTTGTTGAAAGGGATTTTGTGTATTTAAGATTACAACCTTATAGATACACTAAGCTGAAGAAAACTCAAAGCGAAAAGTTGGCTCCGAGATTTTATGGACCCATCAAGATTGTGATGAAGATTGGAGAGTTGAATTACGAATTGGATCTACCATCAACGACCCGTATGCATCGTGTGTTCCATGTATCTCTTCTAAAGAGGAGTTTGGGAGAACACTCAACTGCAACTGTTACTCTACCACCGTTGGATCTTGAGGGTAATATGGTTCTAGAACCAGCCAAAATTGTTGGATATCGGGACAAGATATTGCGAAATGGAAAGCTCATCAAAGAATATCTAATTCACTGGAAGAACCTTCATGATGAAGACAATTCTTGGGTCAACAACTCGTTTATTCAAAAGTGGCCATGACTATTGCCATGAAGCTGTTGGGAATGACATTCTCAATTGATACTACTTAGCTGTATTACTATAGCTATTAAGCGGATGTCTTCATTTTTGAGGACAAAAATGTTTAAGTAGGGGGAGTGTCATGTACTTCTAGTACATCAATGTCTATCAATGCCTTAAAATATCCATTGTAAGCTTTGTAGGCCCAAAAGGAACTATTAGCCTTAAGAACAAGGCGGTTCCCTCTTTAGGCCCTTCAAAGAAATTAATAAAGATAATAGGCCACTAAGGGCCCAATGTAGGCTAAATAATACTTAACAATGGCTAACTATCTTTCAAGATAGTTATGTTTAGTTAAGTTAGGGTACTTGTCTATAAGTAGGCAAGAGACATCACTTTTGGAATCTTTTGGCTCATTTGCAATTGAGAGAACTAGGAGCTCCATCTCCTCTTCCTCCTTTGTGAATGTGAGCCTTGGGATCTTGATCTTGCTAGGTCTCATGTGCCCCATCACATGAATTCATGTACTCCTCACCCTCTATTATGGAATCCATCTCCTCTTGAGCTTCACTTTGATATGAGCTTTGTGATAGCTTGTGGTTATTCTTCATCTTTGGTTCTCTGCAACATAGGTGTGGTGGTTGTCTCCTTGTTCTAGCTTGCTTGGCTTGGATTGAGAGGTATGACACATGACATTTGGTAGACCCCTCTTAAATAAATTAGAGTGAGCCACCTTTTGATGGTGACCTCTAGTGGAGGAGCTAATTCCATTTGTAATTTGTAATTTGTGGAATTGCCAATTAGGCTCCACATGGGCAGCCTCTTGGTTTTATTTAAGAGCCCCCCTCTCTTGTGAGGAAGCTTTACATGTGATGTCATTTTGCTCTTGAATTGAATAAGAAGATCTTCCACAAGTTTTGGCATTTTTGAAGCTCTTTGTTCATGATGGCTTTCTTGAGTGATTCTATTATGAGCATGCCCCTCCATTCCTTTAAGTGTGGTTGTGGAATTAGATTAATTTTTTGCTTCCTTTCATTATGCATTGTGGAGTAGAGTGGATTAGATCTCTTGTTCTATGTTTTTAATGTACAGAATCTGTCATCTTGAAGAGTTCTTCATGATGGTGCAACTGAGTATTAACGCCCATTCGTGGATCTGTTTGCGGCACAGGTGAAGAATGGGCTTCGGCTGTTGCTTTAGTGGCTTCTAGGGCTTTTTCTTCTTGCAATCGTTTAATCCATTGTCTCATGTTCTGATATCTCTTCTTTTCTAAGCTAAGATACGGATGTACCGTGGATGCAATAGGTATATATGTAATTGGTGCAGCTTCAGTAGGTACTTGATCAACTAGAACTTCTTTCTATTTCTGAGCTCTAGTTACAACCATCAAAGGTACACTTGGTTCAGTATGTTGAACTGTTGGTCTTTGCTTGATCGTAATCCTATTCATTGGGGTAGTAACCGGTGGTGGTTTTGGTCTTGTTGGACAATCCTTGTAGCAATGGCCATAATCGCATTCATGACAGAATGGAACAAGCTTTTCTTTGTTCGGACATTTCGCAACTTTGTGGTTTTCTCCACATGCAAAGCATCCAAGTGGTGCTCTAGTCCATTGTCTAGCTGCTTGTTGTTGCGTGACAACATAGATAGCATACTGCTCTGAAGGACCAATATCTTGATCATTGTTGTGACTCCATTGCTCATTAACATTGTAAGGTTCAGCTTCCATTAGATTAGCAAGAGGAGCTTGTTGTCCTAGTGGATCTAGTAATGCTAGTCGTTCTGGAAATCCAAGGGAAAAGTTGTGAGCCTTAGCTTCAGGTCCCTTTGCATAAGTAGGGTCCCGATACTGAAACTTAGCATATCTTTGTTGGATAATCCGAGGATTAAACGAGCAAAAGGTTGTTTCATGTGTCCCGTAGAACTGCACAAATGACAAGGACTTTCTGACATTCATTTTTTTTAGCGATGAACACTCGTTAATGGTGTGATTTCTCGCAAAAATTGAATACCAGACATGTTGGAAATTAAGTCCACAGTTGTCTCCTTGAATAATACCTGATAAAATACATGAGTTTCTACAAGCAGTTTGACAACCTGCAATTTCTACACAAAATCGAATCAAATCAGCCAAACTATTTAAAAGTCGACTTCGTCGACTTTCCAGCTGATCTACATCAAAGGGTATCCATTCCCATCTAATTCTACATTCGAATATCAAAGCATCATGAAGAACATCGAAGACCTAATCACCCTCGATTTCTTCAACAATCAAGTCACTCGACACCGAAATGTCCGACTTTTTCAACAATCTCATTGATCAACCGAAGTGTCCTACTTCTTCCATCAACCGAAGTATCAAGCTTTTTCGACAACCTCATTGATCAAACAAAGTGTCTTACTTCTTCCAGCAATCGAAGTCTCTGACTTTTTCAACAACTTCGTTCATCAACCGAAGTGTGACTTCTTCCATCATCCGAAGTGTCCGAGGTCTTCAAAGTCTCCAACTTCTTTGAAAACTTCAGGAATGTCACTATTTCTCGACAATAACTTCTTTTCAACTAATTCAACGTTTATTGTAATTAGCTATTTAGATGCGGTGTATAAATACACCTTCATCACTACGTGATGCTTCGCTTTGTCCACGAGATGAATGATTTTGAGCCTCCAATTTATGTCGCCATTCTGGTTGTAACTTATTGTTGTGCTTCAATGTAATATAACAGCAATACACTTTTTTCTATCTGTGTATAATGTAGATGAATGCTTACTGTGATTTGAATGCACTTCGATTCTGTTTGATCACGCTCGTTTACTCACTCTGATCAGAATACGGACGTCTAAGACTCTTCTATTTTTTATCAGACAATGGCTGTCATGCCTGAGGAACTTGCGCTATTCATCACACAATCAATCTGAGTCTTTCAGAACTGAACTTCTTATTGAGTCTAATTTCCAGATTCTTTCAGATTGTTCTTGCATGTAGCAGCTCATAACAATGGTAGAATCATTTTGCGACTATTTCCTTCTCTCTTTTCCATTCGCGTTCTACCACCCTATCATATTGGTATCGGAGCATAGCTCAATAAACCGAACGATCAAGTTAGTTTTATTTGTATTACTGTTAACATGTCTCATATTGGTAACTCTTCATCATCATCATCCAACGAGGCTAGAATCATTGACAAGTTCAAGGTTCTAACTTCTACGTCTAGAAGTTAAAACTCCGGATGATGCGGATAGATAGAGATCTTTGGGATGTAGTGGAAGGTTCTAACCTAAAATCAGAAGATGGTGATCAAGCAAAGGCATGGAAGATCAAATATTAGAAGGCCTTAGCATGTATCACACTCAATCTAGCCGACTCCCAAATATCTCATTTTACCACGTGCATAACTTCTAAGGAAGCACTGGGTTTGTTATAAAGTCTATATGAGACTCAAGATGTAACCACTAGATTACACCTAAGAAGGAAGTTTTTCACACTTAGCATGACTGATTTTATTGCGATCACTTCTCACATCAATAGCTTTAAGTCTTTAATGGATCAATTATCAGTTGTAGGATTTGTTATTCAAGATTATGATGTCGTTATGACCTTGCTTTCTTCTCTTCCAAAGTCGTATAAACACTTTGTGGTGATGATCTCCACACAACCCGACCTCACTCTTCAAAAGGTGATCGGTCGTCTTTTTCAAGAAGAAATGCGGAGAAAGACCAACGACCTATCCATCAAAGACAAGTTTATGGCCCTGTACACCAAGAAGAAAGACCATTCCAAGGCCAAGAATCAAGTGCAGCAAAAGCCTCATACTCAAGGTGAGAGCAGTGGATCGTGCAAGAAGCTCCTTTGTAGATATTGCAAGAGAGCTAATCACGACAAAATGTCGAATCCACATCTACAACGAGGCAATTCAAGGAGCAAGATTCACACCTGTTAATGGCTTACAATAGTGGCAACGAAGACCATGACAGCTGGTACCTGGACAGCGGTGCTACCCACCAACACATGACCTCTTGCAAGGTATGGTTTACCAAGTATGCAACTTACAGCATAGATCAATTCATCTACCTTGGAGATTCAAGCACCATACGCATGGAAGGCAAAGGGACTATCAAGATCACATTCAACAACGATATTTCTATTTGTGTTCCTAATGTTCTTCAAGTATCTCAGCTATCAAAGAACCTATTAGCAGTCTCTAAGATAACTGATGAGGGGTACATTGTTACTTTCTTTTCTGAACAATGTACAATATTCAATGAAGATCCTGACTACATGTACTAGAGTTGGAAATCTATATCTACTCTCTAACTTAGTTGCATTAGCTAGTATCTCTCATGAAAATGTAAATGATAATGCTATTCTTTGGCATAGTCGATTTGGACACATGAATACAACTTTCTTATATGCGTTGTAATAATCTAGTTGATGGATTGTATTTTCCTTCTTCATTGGATAAGAAATCTTTCTTTTGTGAATCCTGCATCTATGGCAAACACTCTAGAAGCAAGTTTTCCAAATCACATTTTATCAAAACATAGCATGTATTAGATCTTGTACATAGCAATATTCGTGGTCCAATGCCAACTCCATCCTTTGGAGACTTTGAATGCTTCAAAAGATTCAAGGCCACGACTGAGATACAAACATCTACAAAAGTGAAAGCTGTTCGAACGGATGGTGGCGACAAATACCTCTCTAACGAGATGTCCAACTACCTAGTTGAACATGGCAATTGAAGACATTTCACAACTTCCTGTTCTCCTCAATAGTATGGAATTGTAGGAAGGAAGAATCGAACACTTCTCAACTCAGCCAGATCCATGCTACATCAAGCGCACCTACCTGTGAAGTTTTGGCCAGAAGCTATTGCCATAACCTGTTACTTACAGAACAGATCCAACACTAAAGTTGTCAACAACAAAACTCCTCATGAAATATGGCATGGACACAAGCCTAGTGTTATCCATTTAAAATTTTTTGGTTGTATATGTTTTGTTCACATTCCTAAATAGCTTAGGAAGAAGCTGGATCATAGGACAGATAAATGTATTTTCATTGGCTATCTTGATGAACATAAAGCTTACAAAGTTTATGATCCATCCACCAATGTAGCATTCGTCTCTAGGACTGTAATCTTCCAAGAACATACATACTATGATTTTAGATAACCATCGATAAACGATGATATGTCATTTCATCCTATTTTACGTAGCATGAAATCTTCCAACGATAATGTCTCTTCTATAGAATCTACAACTACAGCTATAGAAGTCGAGTAGTCGACAGTACCTGTCACCAGACCAGACCGAACTAGCTCGAGCAGATCTGGACAAATTCAAGAAGAAGCAACATCGCATTCTGGTCAACCAAATGTTTGCAGATCCTCACGGACTCGAACAGTTCTTGAGAGATATACACCTCAATCATTCTAGACTTTATCAAAAGAACCAGAGAGCCTAACCGAAGCAATTAACTCCAAGGATGTTGTGAAGTGGCAAGAAGCTATGGAAAGCAAGTACAACTCACTTTTGACGATGGACACTGGTCGACTTTTCCACTCACAAGAGAGTTATTGACAACAAGTGGATCTTCAAGAAGAAGATCAACTCTGATGGTTCCATTGCAAAATGGAAAATTAGGACTCTGATTGTTGTGGCCATATTCGGTTAAGGACTTGGAATAGTCCTAAGATGGTAGATGGGCCCTCCAGTATTCGAGATTGTTGGTCATGCCATGATTTAATTCCATGTCAAGGCTAGTTTGTGACTAATAACCTTGAGAGGACCCAAACACTCTAATTGAGACATATGGAGTATTGCATGCCTGTGTGACAAATATAGACAGGAGGATTGCATGAAGAGATGAAACCTATTTATAGTTGACCTGCATGGGGGTTGCATGGTTTCATGCACATGACACCACTCTCTATATAATGAGGTAGGGATTTTTCCGTCGAAATATTGGGTTTAGGTTACCAATTTTTCTCTTCTCCCTTGCTTCACATGGCATGGGCTAGACCCGGGTTTGATCTAGGATTGGTTGGGCGGTTTGGCTCCATGGTCTCTCTTATTGTGTTCTCCTATCCTCATCTTAGGGGCAATCCTTTAGGGTCTTTACTTTGGATGAGGGGTTATCGCTTAAAGTCTTTACACTGATTGCATTAGCAGCCACGGAAGACCTCAAATGTACTAGATGGGTATCAAGACAATGTTTCTCAACGACACCATCGAAGAGAAACTATATACCTTCCAACCAAAAGAATTCAAAGTCAAAGGCCAAGAGCACAAAGTGTGCAAGCTGCACAAGGCAATCTATGGTCTGAAGCAGGCTGCAAGAGTATGGTTTGACATAATCAACTCTTATCTCATTCAATTTGGTTTTGCAAACAATTCAGCTGACTGTAATATTTATTCCAAGCATATAGGCACCAGTTTAGTTCACATAGCTCTTTACGTAGATTATGATCTGTCAAAGGAATTTGACATGATTGATCTAGGCACTATTCATTCTTTGTTAAGAATTCACATTACTAGAGATAGACTTCAAAAGAAGATCTATCTAGCCAGCAAACATATCTAAAAGGCATTTTAGAATAATTTTATATGCCTTATTGCAAACCAATTAATACACCAATGAGTCCAAGTCATGTGTCACCGGCAGGACTGTGCTTGATGGGACCCACTGTGTTATGCGTATATAGTGGTGGGGTTTCCCTCTTTCAATTCACTCAGTCTACCCAGGAGTTGGTGTATGGAGAGCACGTGCATGAGCCAAGATGTATCTCCAGGCCAAGAGATGTGTGCTAGGGAGAGCCGAGTGCGATGGTTGGTAGTATGGGATGCCAGTTATCGCCGGAGGCTCAACTGGGCATGATTGTGTCGATAGCTCCAGCGCATGGGGGTGGATCGGTTGTGACTCTATGGATGGGAAGTTACGGTGCGTCGTCAGTAGTATGGGGTGTGCGGAACCTTCAAGGCAGTCGATGATCCTAGGGAGTTGTAACAGTTGGTATCAGAGCAATCGATTTCCTTAAGGTGCACACATTCCCTTTTGTCCATTTGCGGTTTGGTATTTCTTTTAGTGGATTGTGGTTCATTTTTAAAACCTTTGTCCAAGCTTAATTGAAAAAAGGTTGGTTGGTGGATGTAAGCTTGTTCTTTCTTTTAAACAAGTTGTTCACAATAACCTTTTCTTTTCTATTCAAACCTTTTGTTTCTTGGTTGTATAGGAAAGTTGGAGTTGGTTTAAACTTTAAATTAATAAGTTCTTAGAAACTTTTTAGTTTGTGGGTTAAGCCATCCTTTTAAACTTTGAATAAGTTTAAGTATTGGAACCTCTTTTAAGTTTAGGAGGTTTTGAGGCCTTTGTTCTGTAATTTGTGCACAGATTGTTCTCCCTATACCAGTGGGTATCTGGTGCTGTCTGTATGGAGGGAAGATCTTTGATTGAAAACCTTGATGTTAAATTGGTTTGCTTTTAGTCTTTGCACCCCCTTTACAAAGTTTTGTAGAAGAACCACCTCCTTCATGAATGCCATCTTTTTTCCATATGATCAAAGAAATCATTAGCAACAACCTTTTCCAAGGAAGAACCTTCACGTCCATTGATGAAGTTAGCTCTTTCCTTACCTTTTGCATGCTTGCACTTGCCATGAAGAACCATTAAATAACCATCATTATCCTCATAACCATTAAATAACCATCATTATCCTCATAACTAGCCAAGTTAGCACAAAGATGAACATCTCCAAGAAGCATATTAGATCTTGACCTAGATCTAGCATAAGGAAGCTTTTTAGACTTTGCATAAGATCCACCAATCTTATTGATGCTAAAAGGTAACTATGGAAAGTTGAGACCAATCTCCTTTTCCATTCATGAAACAAGCATCACCACCAAACCTTACCATGTATCCTTTTTCTATCATTTGACCTACACTTAACAAATTCTTTGAAAGTGAAGGAATGTAAAGAACACCATCAAGTCTTGCTTTCCTATTAGTAAAGTGACAAATGAACCAATACCTTCAATGACACACTCACCACCATTGGCCATGTGAATTGCTTTTTTGGCTCAATCATAAGTGACTAAAGAGGTAAAGAGTTCCTTGTGACTAGTCATGTGTGAACTAGCTCCACTATCAATCCACCATGAATCTTTGTCACCTTCACTTGATATTAGACTTGAAGAAAACATCAAAAGAGAATCACCACCACCTAGATCCTCATCATTAGTAGTAAAGCTGATTTGCTTGCTACCTTCATCTCTTTGCTTCTTCAAACATTCATTTGCAAAATGCCCTTTGATTCCACAATAAAAGCATTTCAACTTAGACTTATTTTTCTTTTTGCCAAAAGAAGAAGTCTCACCTTGATCTTGTCCTTTTGATCAATTGCCTTTGCCTTTGCCCTTGAACTTGCCTTTGATGAACATAGCCTCCTCTTCATAATGAGATGTCGATGTAGATCCACCTCCTCTTGATTGAAGCATATACTCCTCATTCACCAAGATCTCTTGCAAATCCACAATACTTGGCAGAGTCTTTTGAATAGCAAAACTTTGAACAAGATTAGCATGATCATCCAAGAAGCCATTAAGTATAACTTGAACAAGTTCTACCTCCTTAATGCTTGCATCAATACATGCTAACTCATCATTGAATGCTAGTAACCCTCAAAACAAAAGCATGAGTACTCTCTTCCTTCTTTTGCAAAATTTGAAAGATTTTCCTCCTAAGAGTTAGCACTCTTGATGTAGACTTGGATTCATAAAGCTTCTTCAAAGCTTCCCAAGCCTCCAAAGATGATGTGCACTTATCAATCTCCTTGAGAAGTTCATTGGTAACATTCATCTTAATCATGTGTAGATCTCTTTTGGCCCTCTTTTCATACCTCATATGATCTTGTTGAGTTTCTGGTCTCTCATCCAAACCTACAACAATATCCAAAACATCATTCATCTCAAGAAGTGATTCCATCCTCACTTTCCACAATAAATAATTATTTGAGGTAAGCCTATCATTGCCTTCCAACATGAATCCACCACTTGTAGCCATGTTGCAATGACTTGATCTTCTTCTTTCAACCTGTTCCAATGCACAAAGCATTCTCTTGAATGTCAACAAATGAACTCAAGAAGAAATCACAAAGATATGAAACCTCTCAAATCTCTTCTATCACTTCTAACTAGAAAATCAACACATAAGAAATCTTGATCAACCTATGATCTATACTCAATCTAATGATTCTTGCCACTTCCTAAGATTAAAATACACTCAAATGAAGTTTAGTAACCTGTCATGCTATACCAATAGAGCTATTAGAGTTTCTATAGTAATTAATATCGAACCCCAAGAGGATAGCACTTGAAAGTTAAATATTTGGTACAACTATGACTTATTTCGAATGAAGTGGAATCGAGAGTTACTCTGGTTGTCAACAGACATTTAAAACGTAACCAGTATTACTTTATTGGAGGTTTGTAGTGATAATGATTCCAAAACAACAGTCTTGCCTCTATCGAATCGAATGAAAAGCGTTCTACAGGTGAGATGTTATCAGAGTAGTAGAGAAGTACTACACTCCGGCTGATTAAGTTGTCGGCAGAGATTCAAAAGGCGTTCGATGTATTCAAGTACGAATAGACAATTAGTTAATCTTATTTGCGAACTGCTTGGTTCTAGACATAAGTCCTCAACAACTTAAGTCCAAATTATGGTTAAAGAACATCAATAGTTTTAGAGTATGTTAGAAACTTATGTTTGTTACAAACAAGAACACAGATCAACGACTCAATTCCTCAGACAAGGACTGTCGTCTCAGATGTATACATACAATTCTATCAATGATCGTGAAAGACTGTACCAAATGTAAACGTTATTCGAGTGCTGAATACAAAGTGTTCATGGCAGACGAATAAGATAGTCTTAAGACTGTTCTTTAGAACATATTTACGGACATACAACAAACGAATGTAATGTGCTAAGGCAAATGTTTGACCAGAGAGTAGTTATGAAATGCAGTAGAGATTGCTAGTAGACTCAAGATCACTCACACTTGAAAATGCAGAGAACAGAGATAAGAGAGAATAATTTTTGACACTCTATTCACTTCTTCAATCTCTCACAAATACATAAACTCTTTCTCTCTCGATAATTGAGACTGAAGCGTGTAGTCTATATATGTTCTACGAAGCGAACAAACACACCTTTAAAAACTACAGGTGCGTCGCTCCCTCGAAAAGGTCTAGTTAGTAATTAGGTTGAATGTATGTTCAATTATACCGTGAGAGGTATATTTGACTAAGAGTTTAAATTACTCTAGTTTAATTTGTCAATTCATATGTAGTCGTTTCGCGCAGATGACCTAAAAAGGTTATCCAAGGCATCATTTCACTTTTGGAGGTCTTGCCCTTAAATACACGATAAGTCTTTAGGAGTTATATTCTCGAAAAAAGATATAGGCCTCTTCATGATTTATATTTATCCAGCTCATATCTTCATATTCGAGTATATCATGCCATATTTAGGTTGGTATTCGTTATTTAGCAAATTCGTTCCATCACATATCCCCCTCCTCAAATGTGAAATGTCCTCATGAACATATAATCTTCATTTCGAGGATCATTCGTGATTCGTTCGGTTCTTCATATATTCGTTAAGATGAAAAGATATTTCTTCATATGTTCCTTCCTTTAAATACTTCATTTGAGATATTTCTTCTATTTGGTGATCTTTGAAATATTTATTAGAACAGAAATCGAACTTCAAAATGCCGTCAAACTTCAAAGATCAAAATTCAGCATCACATAGAACATCACCATTACATAGGCAAGAATGAATGTTTATGATGGATTCAATTCTGCATGTGATCTTTGGGCTAACTCCAAATTCTGTTGAGCGTCGAACAACATCAACGTTTCCTTTGATTGTGTATATCGGCCAACTGGTAGGTTGCTGAATTCTTCGAGCTTACAGGGAGCAATGTTCCATCGAACAACTCCTGAGTTAATTTCTCATCTTCGTCTGAATCATTTCGAAGTGTGATTTCTTTACAAAAGCGAGCTAAAAATTTTATAAAAGAACTTTTAACATATAGATTCTATACAAAAATAAAGTTTTTGCTACAAAAGTGCTAAACTGTCAAAAAGAATATGTACAAAAGGCTCTGTAATGAATTGACTTCGTCATTCTTGCAGATTGTGCTGAATTTTTGCAAAGTAATAAGCTAAATTTCACTCCCAATTGATGTAAATACTGAAGAGCTTCGGATATGCCATATTTATATTGATGAGCAGACCCACATCATCAAAAGCGCCCATATCCGCAACGTCTTTTGTTTATAAAGTTGGAACTGCGACTCTCGCTTCCAAAATTGTCGCTTATTGTCTTCGTTTTGCAAAAATTGGTATTCTTTAATGCGAATGTACTCTAAGGCATACATAGAAGAAGAACCTATGTATAGCTCGACTGGTCCGAAAGGTTTGACTATGAATTTCTCTTGGATTATGCCCCAACAGAGACATCCTTTCTGCTCGATAGTTAACTGGGCCCATAACCAGAGAAAGTCGTCTTTTTTCCAAGGTGATTTCCAGTCATCAAAGGCGATGCTTAGTATGTCTTGTAGCATCATATAATCCACACGCCATTGTAATTCAATGTTAAAAGGCTATGGAGACCACTTCTAAAGTCGATCAGCAAATGCATTGAATCTTTCAACACATACCTTCGACTGGTTTCGACGTGGTCGTTTAGCTTGGGTATCTGCTATTGCCATGTCTTGTGATTGGAGTTCTGCAGTTAGCTTTTGATCTTTGAGCTATTGTTTGAGATGAGACACCTCTCGTTCGAGTTTGTCGATCTTCGCTACTGCCTCCAAATATTCAGGGTGGTCAGCAACTCCCAAACAAACAGGAATGGTGTTGAGTTGTTGTGTCAGATTGTCGATTCTAAGCAAGGCCTGCAGATATTCCTCATGTGCATCCGCCGGCCTTGACTGGCCTTGATAGATAACTCTTTCAGCTCTGCCAACTCTTCTTCGACTAATGCCTTCTCATCTTCAAGCGGTTGCAGAAATTCTGCTCGAAAATTGTCTAGCATTTGGCTTTGGAACTGGCTCAGCTTCGAAAGGTCTATCGTGACAGAACCTACATTGTTGCACAGTCCTAGTGTTGTTTCAATTTTTATTCGTGCTATTTGCTCCTCCTGCAGAAGTTTTTAGATGGCGACATTGTCCCGATTTGCCTTAAGCACCTATTGTTTTAAAGAATCAATTGTTGTATGAAAATTCGTAGACTTGGCTTCAATTTGCCTTATTGATTTCTTTCAAAGAATCAGCTTCCTTTATTGAGGTATGAAGTTGATTTTTGAGTGAACGATTTCGTTCGAGCAGATGATTGTTGTCTGCTTTGAGCGAGTCGATCTTCTCGTAGGATTCTTTGATAGATTCGTGGAGCTTTTTCTCTGCATCGATAAGCTCCATAGTGCTCTTCTGGTTATATTTATCAAATTCAAAAATTTCAACAACTAAATTTTTGGCTCTGGCAGTCATAGTGTTGAACCACCGGGGCTGTTGGTCAGGTTCATCTTCATCTTTCCTCGAGCCTTGCCAGAATTATCGGACTGAGTTTCTTCTTGGTCTGAGTCGCTTGAGCTCTTCTGCTTCTGTGAAGTAGAAAATGGCTTTGTTAAGCTAGTTGTAGCAGCACCATCTGTGTCCATGGCTGTGATGGCATCGGCATCCTTTTGTGAAGCAGCAATATCGACTTCCATACATGTCTTGTCTACTACTTGGTTTGTTGGCATAGCTGTGGTGGTTGTGGCAGGTGTGATCAGAAGGCTAGATAAATCAACTGATGTTGTAGCCAACAGTCTTCCCATAAAAAAATTCTTCTCATCATTGCTTAGGATTCCAAAATGTTAGAATAGTCGTGAAACGTGCACTTCTATCGCCAAAAATTTCTTGTGCTTAATCTACAGCAAAAATGCCTTGTAGGCTATGCTTCCAAAACAGACAAGATTACCAGCTATTGCGTCTAACAGATATCCAAAATTTTGCACCGATATGGTGGCATCAGCGTCTGCCAAAAAGATTACTTGATTCGCATATTTACAAAAAACTTTGAGTATGATGTCCTTGATCATGAAAATCTTGTATCCTTTCGTGGCAAGCAATATGATCACCTAAAGGCTCTGATACCATGTAGGAAATAGAAGCCTAAGGATCCAAACAGTTGCTCAAAAAGTAAGTGCTTTCATCGATCGCATCCTTGGTTGTAGAAATGACATTACCATCTAGTGGTAATCGAAGGGCGGTGGAGGAAACTTCCTCCGAAATAGTGAAGAACTTTCGTCGAACATGAACTTTAAAATAAGATTCAGATACAGAGTGGATGGAATGAATAAACTCACTCTGTCTTTGTAAAAATTCCTCTCTAAGCTTATGGTATCGTTCTAATCGGGATTCTCTATCTGACATACACTGGGAATGGAGATGGAAGTGTCAGTTTCTTATTAACTTTCTTTAGCTATCCCCAGCCATGGTGCCAAAAATTGGTATATGTTCCAACAGAGTTAATATAGTTTTTGTAGTAATTATTGTTGAACCCCAAGAGGATAGCGCTTAAAAGTTAAATATTTGGTACAATTATGACTTATTTCGAATGAAGTGGAATCGAGGGTTATTCTGGTTGTCAACAAACATTTAAAAAGCAACCAATATTACTTGTATTGGGGGTGTGTAGTGATAATGATTCCAAAACAACAGTCTTGCCTCTATCGAATTGAATGAAAAGTGTTCTACAGGTGAGATGTTATCAAAGTAGTACATAAGTATTACACTCCAACTGATTAAGTTGTCGGCAGAGATTCAAGAGATGATGTATTCGAGTACAAACAGACAATTAGTTAATCTTATTCGTGAATTGTTCGGTTCTACACAGAAGTCCTCAACAACTTAAGTCCAAATTATAGTTTTAGAGTATGTTAGAAACTTATGTTTGTTACAAACAAGGACACAGATCAATGACTCAATTCCTCAGACAAGGACTGTCATCTCATATGTATACATACAATTCTATCAATGATCATGAAAGATTGTACCAAATGTAAACGTTATTCGAGTGCCGAATACAAAGTATTCATGGCAGACGAATAAGATAGTTTTAAGACAATTCTTTAGAACATATTTACGGACATACAACAAACAAATGTAATGTGCTAAGGCGACTGTCTGACTAGAGAGTAGTTATGAAATACAGTAGAGATTGCTAGTAGACTCAAGATCACTCACATTTAACAGTGCGGAGAACAAAGATAAGAGAAAATAATTCTCAACACTCTATTCACTTCTTCACAAATACATAAACTCTTTCTCTCTTGATGATTGATATTGAAGTGTGTAGTCTATATATGTTCTACGAAGTGAACAAACACACCTCTAAAGACTACAGGTGCGTCGCTCCCTCGAAAAGGTCTAGTTAATAACTAGGTTGAATGTATGTTCAATTATACCATGAGAGGTATATTGAACTAAGAGTTTAAATTACTCGAGTTTAATATGTCGATTCATATCTAGTCGTTTCACGTAGGTGACCTAATAAAGGTTATCCAAGGCAACATTTCACTTCTGGAGGTCTTGTCCTTAAATACAAGACAAGTCTTTAGGAGTTATATTCTCGAAAAATGATATAGGCCTCTTCATGATTTATATTTATCCAACTCATATCTTCATATTTGAGTATATCATGCCATATTTAGATTGATATTCGTTATTTAGTAAATTTGTCGCATCACATAACCTCACAAACTAGAGATCCAATCAAAATTAGGGTTTTGACAAAATCACAAAATGTCGGATGCAAAATGGCCTCCACCCATGCCTTCATGTGAAAGCGAAATGATCTGGGTGGCCTCATGGGGGAGAATACACCGCCGAAGAATCCCGTTTTGACCTCTTCAATACAACTAGCCGACAATCAGCTGATAAGGTCTAGCTTTCAAGATCAATTTCCGCTAATCCGCCTTTGGTAGTAATTTGTCTGGTTGGCCCCGCATTAGATATTCAACAATGTCAGCAACCCATTCTGGTAATGTGTCTACGTAAAATAAGGCAGCATTGGCCAGCTCATCGTCGGGTTGAGTTGCAACTTCCTTACCCTTGATTCGTGACACATGATATGCCATGTAGTGTTGTTTTCCCTTGTGAACTATTATCCGAAAATCAAACTCCAACAACAGAAGTAGCCATCTGGTGATTTTCCCGGTGTTGCAAGTTTTGTTAACGAGATAGAGCAAGGGTTGATGGTCCGTATAAAAAGCAAAACGTGTGGCCATCAGGTAGTGCCGAAATTTCTTAACCACATAGATCATTGCCAGTGCTTTTCGCTCTGTGGTTGAATAATTCATTTCTGTATCACTGAGCTGTCGGCTTGCAAATCGGATTGGAAAATATTTTTTGTGTTCATCTGGCTGGGTTAAGACTGCTCCAACTGCATACTTTGATGCATCTGTATGCACATGAAACTCAATGGACCAATTGGGTGGGCGTAAGATTGGTGTTGAAACCAATGCATCCTTAAGCTTTTGGAAAGCCTTTAGGGCTTCCTCGTTCCAATGTGGATCCGTTGTGAGTTTGTAAATTGGTCAGGCTAACTCCACAAAATCCAGAATGAAGATCCTATAATAGTGAGCATGACCATGAAGATGTAGACTTCACGGATCATCCCCGGTGGTGGTAGATCAACAACGATCTTGATCTTTGATAGGTTTGTGACGATCCTGTGTCTTGATACTACATGGCCGAGAATCAAGCCATGTGTCACCCAAAATTGACATTTTTCTGGATTCAAGGAGATCTGAAAGTCTTAGTATTTTTGTAGCACTTTCTCCAAATTGGATAAGTGTTCTGAGTCTGGTCCATGCACGCACACATCGTCCAAGAAAATTTTCAAAATTTTTTGAATGCCACCTACATGACTCGTTGGAAGGTGCTTGGGGCATTGCAAAGTCCGAATGACATTACTTTATAGGCATAAGTTTCCCATTCCGTCGCAAATGTTGTCTTGGGTTGGTCTTGGGGGGCTATCTTCACCTGGTTGTAGCCGCTGAAGCCGTCTAGAAAACTGTAGGCTTCGACACCAGCTACTCTGTCGAGGACACTTTTTGTAAATGGTAAAGGAAAATGGTCCTTTTTGGTGACTACATTTAGCACTTTCAAATTTACACAAATCCGCATTTTGCCGTTCTTCTTGGGTACTATAACTATCAATGATACCCATTCTGTGTGCTCGATTTCATAAATGAAATCTGCATCCATCAGCTTCTGCAACTCTTGTTTGATTAGCTCTGTATAATTCGGGTTGCAGCGGTAGTAACGGCTTACCTTGGGGACTGCTCCATCCACCAAGGGTATGGTGTGTTGGACTACTGTTGGTGGAATGCCCTTAAGATCACTATAACTCTAGGCAAAACAATCTTTATACTCCACCAACAAGGCTCGTGAGCGTTAACTACTCTCCCACATGCACTATCTTTTCTTCTTTACTTGGCTCGACAAGGTTCATCGGCTGTGTTGACGCAGGTCCCTCGAAGACTTGTTCCGCTAGTGTCTGACTTTGATCAGGTTCTCGTTGGGTTTGCGACATCATGATTACACATCGTCCAAGGTATAATTTTTGAAAGTTTCAAGCATCTCGTAAACTGGCACTCGTCGAGATTCCTCTTTCAGCATATTGATCTTAGCCCGACTAGTCATCTTTTGGTTTTCTGTCACCTGTGTAGAAGATGATGCTGTATCTGAGTCCATCTTGATTGACTTCAAGGAATCCAACACCTTCTTTTTGCTCTTTTTTGTCATTTTGGTGGATTCGTCCTTGTTGTCTTTCATCGGAACTGCCGTGACATTTGCCTCGTGGTTGCAAATATCAACATCTACCGTAGCTATCGCCTCATCGGGTAGGTCACTCCATCGGATCACCTGGTTGTAGCGTTGCTTCAACTAATTCTTCTTATTCGTAGATGCTATTGATCCTTGAGACTCTTGCCATAGCAGACTTTTGCGGTGGTTGAGCTAGTACTTTCTTGATTCCGTAACGATCTGGGTCCATGTGGTGTAGGACCTGCTCATCAGTCAGTTCAATCTCCTTATTATAAGTTAGACCATGTTTCCAAGGGACTAAATCATCGTCCACTGGGTTCTCAATAGGTTCCGCTGACAGCCATGCTACGTTTATCATATTCACCCCAAATGTGATTGGTGTGTCCATAGTGTAACACTTGGGTGAAGATGTACTGGGTTCAAGATCTGATTCATATTAACATGTCTGACAATCACATAGTATTTGTCCATATCATGACATCCATCTCTGAATCATAGTGATCTCCCTTGGCTGGCCTTGGACGATCAATCGTGTGATCTGTCGTAGATGATCCATCATCAACCTTGGGTGCAATAGGTTTCACCGCCCATGTGGTTGGATCAACCTTCATAGCCTGCTCTCTTTTGTGGAAGGTGAGTTTCCCCATGTCCCAGTTGTGTACTACTTGCACAGTCCTCAACCATGGTCTTCCCAGTAACACACGGTATGCAGTTGGAGATTCAGATATATCCATGACTACAAAAGTGATCACAAACTATTATTTTTATAGGGATATCGGCAACTACACCTTTTGGTTTCACACAGGATTGATCCGCCAATTTGATGGCAAATCTTGCTGGCTTCAACCCTTGTAAATCCCATTTTTCATATAAAGTAGTGGAGATCAAATTGATACCTGATCCTCCATCTACTATTGTTGCCTCGTCCTCATGTAGAGGACGTTACTTGTTTCTTCATAGCCCGTACAATATATGGGCTCAGGCGCTACTGGTTCCTCATTCGCTTTGGCCCATTCAGCTAGAAGGCTTTTCGCTTGTGGTGCAATCCGCAGTAGTTCCCCTAGTGGTAAACTAACGTGGCTTGCCAATAAAAGTGTGAGCCTTTCAGTGTGTGGTTTCTCGGGCTCCACCATGTGAAAAGGTGGTTCATGTTGGTGCAACCAATCATTCCGATCAGTGCGCAGTGGTGAGCCCGCTTGCGGTTCTCGTTCACCGCCAACTGGAGGTTCCGTGGGATTGTCCCTTTCTTGCTCTTTTTCCTCCACTTGTGCCTTCTGTACCCAATGTCGTATTTTTTTGGTACTTTCTTCTTTCTTCTCTCACATTTGGATATGGTGCTGAAGTTGAGGGTTGGTCGTCAGTGACCGAGGGTGGTGGTGAGGGGGCCACTCCCTTCCTCTTTAGTGCTCGCGTGATAGCTAACACAAGAGCATGAAATTGTTGTCTTCCCGCTGGCATCCCTGCTGGAACTGCTGGTTGTTGTATCACAATGAAATTGAGAGGTGCACTGGTTCCAAGTTTAAATGGACAATTCTTGTAACAGTGTCCATAACCGCATTCTCGGCAAAAGGATGTATATTGTCCCTTGTAGGGACATTCCGCAATTCTGTGTCCTTCACCACATCTGTAGCAGCCGTAGTTCCTCCCGCCTTGATGCTGAGTTTGAGCTACATAGGTCGTAAAATATTCATTTATGGCAAGATCCATAAATGGTTTATCTGGTCCATACCATTGCTGCTGCTCAGGTTGAGGTGGTACTTGCATCTTTGGTTTTGCTATTGTCAGATTTACATGGGCCACTTGTTGATTGGCTGACCTTGGTGGTGTAGGTAAGGCCATAAGTTGTTGCCGGGCGTTAAATGGGCAAAATGTCGTATCGTGCGATGTTGCATTGCACAGATGGCAGAATCTATATGTAAGTCTCAGATTTTGCTTTAGGACTGGACACTCGTTCGTTGTATGGTTTTGCGTGCACACCGAACACCATACATTCTCTCTTCGTGGATATTGTAGCTGGTTTGGTTCCAGTTGATGTGGCGTTACTGCTACAGCTCCCTGTAAGGCTTTCAGTTTCTGGTCAAACTGCGCCGTAAGTTGCTGCATCTGTTGTTTGTGTAATTTTGGCATTTGCTCCAACAACAGTTCTGTGGATAGAGCAGATGCATTTGATGATGACGATGCTAACAAGAGAGTAGAAGTGTGGGTGGATGGATATTCGTCGTCAGATCCCTCGTCCTCTTCCCTGATGGCATCTTCCATAGCTTCTTGTAGAGTAGCGTACTGCTCCCGTCGTTTCAGTTCTCTTCTGATGCTTCGTGGTAGTCTGGCTAGGAACCACATGATCACCGCATGATCGGGAGTTAGGGCTGCACTGCACTCGGATCGTAGATGTTTGACTCGTTCAATATAGTCCCTGGCCCTTTCTCGTTTTCCCATCTTGACTTTACTCAGCAAGAGAAATGGGTCTTCCAGAAACTTCCTTGGTTTAAAGCGCGTAATGAGAGCCGCTTTAACTGCTTCCTAGGTGGATTTTTCTTCCTCTGACAGATTGAAAAACCAATTCTGAGCCACTGCCAATAAGGACGTGGGGAACAACATCCACTTTTTCGCAAGTGTCCGTTCGTCGTAGATTTCGCAAGCTTGCTTGTAGATCTGGAGGAATCGGATGGGATCTGATGATCCATCATATTTGGTATTTCCATCCGTGGTGCTCTCCAGACTGCTTGTAAGGGAGCGACAGGTACGGGTTGGCCCATTGTTTCTATTGGTGCTAGTTCTGGTTCTGCCACTTGTTGCACAGGTGCTAATCTGGGAAGGTGTGGTGCTTGATTTGCTATCCTTCGTGCTATTGATCGTCCCGATCTCAGATTCATCCGATGATGGGTTCCAAAGTGGTTGGATTTTGCTTGTTCAGTGGGATGCAGTCTAGATCTGATCGATTTGATCGGCCGGAAGTGAAATTTAGGCCTTTTACGGTGGTTTTTCCTTGATAACTTCTTATTCTTTGTTCTGATTGACCTGAGATTTTGATAGTAGTTGGATCTGATACAAATCTTTCCACTGATCTAGTGCGAGGGTTGGCTGTGCGAGGGTTCATTGGCTGTTTCTGCAGATAAAAAACTTGATATCTCTCAGATCTTTGGGAAGTAACTTTCTCAAGGATCACAGTAGCTGGATCTAGGTCAGATCTCACTCTGAAATTCTCTGCGAGAGTTAACTCTCACAGTAAGTGAAAATTTCACTGTATGCGAGGGTTCAGAACCACTATTATGGCTAGATCTTCACCAAATCTCTGTACTAACTCTCGCAGGCTTCATCACTGATAGAAATGAACATTCTGAATCATTTGAGAGGATCTGCGAGAGTTCTTACTGGAAGGATTTGCTGAAACTTCAATTTTTAGTGATTTTTTAACACTTAAATCCAATTTTTTGCTCACTAGAATCAAACTAACTCTCGCAGGCTTTTCTGTGTCCTTGTCTCTATGAGATGGAACTTCAAAATCCTCTGCGAGAGTTCTTGCCCACTGGAACTGAAAATTTTGGTGTCTGTGAGGGTTCTCTAGTACTTTCCCGTCTTTTTTTCACTGAAAACTCTCGCACATGCGCTTAGACATCAAACTAACTCTCGCAAGCTTCTCTGTGTTTTGGTCTCACTGAGATGGAACTTCAGAGGGCTCTGCGAGAGTTCTAGTGAAGATTTGAATTTTTTTTTGGATTTTTTGAATTTTTTTCTAATTTTTGCAATATTGTTGGAGCTAACTCTCGTAGGCTTCTATGCAGGTCTGGGACAGTACCTTGGAGCTGCTTCCAGTCATGTAAGGGCTAATTCATACTGGTTTTGGAGATATAAAAATCTGATGAGATTTTAGGCTCTTTTTTCCTCCAAAATGCAGATTGGTGTGTTTTTTTTTGGGTTTTTTGGCTGGTTGGTTTGGGTTTCAAGCCCTTAGAGGCTGTTCAGGGCCTCCTCTACCCTCTCACATCTCCCCCGCTAGCTGTGAACAGTCCAAACACAAAAAAAATACATAAAACTAACTCCAAACTCCCAAAAATCTACCTAAAACTACTCTAAAAAGCAAGAAAATAGCTAAACTGCAACTACACTAGTTAGTGAAAACCTATCTCCGGTAACGGCGGCACTGTAGGGTCGAAGATCTTGCGTAGTATAGCCCTCCCACCTGTCAAAAAAGGTTAGTTCACTGGATAGGTATCTAACTATGCATAGATGCTACTTTTAGTTAGTTTTCTACTTTTTGTCTAACTCTACCTCCCCTCTCACACTAACTCTACTCCCCTAACTAACTTCATCATGATTGTTGGTGAAGAGAAAGGATAGAATAGAAGAGAAAGACGAAGGAGATGAGAGAAAAAGAGAGAGATGAGATGGAGGTTAGCTCAAATGCTCAATTTCATTGCTTATGGAAAAACCTTAACTAGCATAAACAAAAAGCATGGGAAATGGAAATAACAAGCAACCACAACAATAGCATAAGCAAGAGTGATTAGCAAATGAGGATGCTTGAGCTCTCAAAATGATAGAGTCTCCTCCTCTCTATTAAGCATGAAAATAGAGTACAAATGGTGCCTTTTTATAAAGTGGGAAAGGCCCTTGCCCCAAAATCCTATTGGCTAATATTTACATTGATCCTATCCATTCATCTTGGACCCAACTTGACCCAAGAGTTTAAAAAAAGTACATTGAAATTCACAAGATTCATGTGTGTCCCAATTTGGACCCAACTCTAAAAAGTAATCTCTAAGTTTAAAAATGACTTTGGGCCTCTAGTTTTATTTTAATTCAAAGGCCCAAGTCTATTTTATTTTATTTACAACTTAAGCTTGCGTGCTCATTGGGCCATGGGCTTACGCGCGCAACAGGATGCCATGCCCTTGCAACACATTTTATTCGTCGATTTTATTTATTTACAATTCGTTGGGAATACCCTCAATAGGTGATAACTGGCATCCCATACTACCAACCATCGCACTCGGTTCTCCCTAGCACACATCTCTTGGCTTGGAGATACATCCTGGCTCATGCATGTGCTCTCCATCCACCAACTCCCGCGTAGACTGAGTGAATGGAAAGAGAAAAACCCCACCACTATACAGGCATAGCACAGTGGGTATCATCAAGCACGGTCCTACCGGTGACATGTGACCACCTAGGATGGTGACGCGTGGCACCCAAACATGTCGATAATGCCAAACCTGCGTCATGCCCCTTGCGAGGCCGTCACTGAAGGGTGTATTGTTATGGTACATAATATCCCCCCCATAAAAACTTCCTTCTATGGGAAGAAACTAGAGAATCTAAGTCTTAAATTATCCTCCTTCTCTCAGGTGTCCTCATCATCTGACTTACCTTTCCAACGAATCAAATATTCAAAAATCAAACGATTTCTCAGCTGATGTCATCGAGTATCCATGATCCTTTCCGATTCATGGGGTACGAAAGCAGTCAAATCCTCCAATAGCACTAGATCATCTGTGGGAATTAGGTCATCTTTTTCACCAAGTCGTTCCTTTAAACGACTAACGTGGAATACGAGATGAACCTTAGTTCCAAGAAAAAACATGGAAATAACTTCGGACATTTTTGCATTCGAAGTGTCTTAGAGCCTTTTGGGATTCTAAGATAGTTGGCATAGAACTAGGCTCGATCTAATGCTTTCCCTAGCCACCTACAACATTTCCTACATATCATGCAAGAAATCCACTACAGTTTGGACCTTGAGACCTTTGAGTCCAATGGAGATAGGGGAACGAGGCTGAAAGCCATACAAGAGCATAAAAGGACTAAAAGCAGTGGCAGAATGCAACACATATCGAGCATATGTATGCCTGTTATATCATCAATCTTTAGTTGTTCTTTGTTGTTTACAACTGCACTACTTGGAACCAAAAAAAATCATTCAATCTCCATCATATTGCATAGTGAACAATGATGTGATCTGAGCTTTCTAATGACCAACATTGGTGACGGAGTCGGTGTCATTGGTTTCAACAATCACATAATCTCCTATTGCATAGATATCACCAGCAAAGAACAACTTATTGTAAGCAGTTACATGTTCAAAGCATCTATTATCTCTATCAATTCCCCAGAAGTTTTCGACATATTGGATTTCCTCAATCGTAGGCATTCTATAATATTTTCTTTTTCTAGTTATAGCTAGGCCCTTCTAACATATTATTTCCTCACATGAAAACCCGCAACTATGTGTCAGGTATGCTTTCCAAATTTCTTTTGCCTTTGAAACAAATGACACCTCAATAATTCCATGCTTGTGGAAAGGAAGACACTCCAAATCTTTTCGTATTTGTATTTCATAACTATCTGGCAAAACAAGATTTGTATGAAAAAGATCTAGCATTCGCGAAGTCGGAAGAAGACCATCCTTGTCCACCTGAATATTATAAAATGTGGATATGAACACTTTTCTCCTAAAAAAATGAGAGTACATAATCTCATTGCTTTTCCTATTTGTAGAAATATTGACATATGTAGAAACCTTGCACTCAAAGTAATAGCACCAATACACATTATGGGATCCATGTCGATATATGTCATCCAACATCTTGCCATTTCCTAGAAACAATCACAAGCAAGACATTTGTTGTCAATGCAACTGTAATATAACAAAAATCAATCAAAAACATGTCACGTCGCTAGTACCTACAACATGCTCTAACGGTGCAGAATTGGGATCATAATACTCCTGGTTATGGACCCTCCAAGAAACGAATAGTGATCGAGCCACAACAAGACCATCTTGAGACCATCCTTTGTCTCTGCTGTAGTTGTAAAAAATGTATGCAATGTCAATCAATAGAAGACCGAGCTCCAACAAAGATTTTGATATGCCAACTATGTTGCACAAAATATTTGCTAGACACCATTGGACAAACTTTTGAATTTCTTCTGCTTTGAAGCTCTTGTAGGGACGTTTGGCCCCAACGACCATAACGTACAGGATACACATTTCTATTTAAAACTAATCTTTGAGAGTAAATAGAGGTGTCTACTTGGTGGATTTTAGATCAATAGCATCCATTCACAAAGATCTCAAGAGTTTTGACCAAAATTGTGAGATTCTCTCAAAGCTAGTCAAGTTTAGTAAAAATTTATGACAGTTTTTTGTCAAATCACTTTAGATTCAATCCAACTCTTAAAATTAGATTCTTTGAGAGTGCTAATCTAATCCAAAACAAGGGGTGGAACCACTCATTTATCGACCATTGGGTGACTCCACCTATTTTGGATGACTATATTCTATTCTTTGAGTAATTATAAAGATGGACACAAGGAGCTCAAAATAGACCATTACTACATGTAGTTGCTACTTCTTTACATTAGCATTTTTCAAAAGTCGTGTTCAACTCAACATACAACAGTTGGATTGCAATCACACTCATTTTCCTCGTTAACGAGTTGAAACAAAAGTATTGTGCAAACAAGAATAAAAAATGATATTAGTTAAAAATTAGTTGTACATATCAAAATGGCAGATATTGCAAAACTCTCAACCACAAAAAACCTTGTTAAAAAGTTAGCTGCATTTGCCCAATTGCATTACATATATGTAGTAAAAAACATCACTTGAAATATCTCGAAAAAAAATTGTAATCCTCATTCTAAATTACAACAAAATTCTCAAATATCGATGTAAAAGACACGACTGTTAACATATTCATGGTGGTTCAATTAACAACTTCATAAATTTCAATGTGGGTTTGTTGTAGCTAACACTCACCTAATCTTACATTTTTTGTCCACAAAATGATAAATTATTTATTGCCCATCCTTAAAAATTAAATAATGTTATGTTTTGGCATGTGGGTAGAAGCCTAGGCCTTGATCGTGCACATAGATGCATACATGTTGACAACAACATACTAAACAATCCAATGAACTATCTTCTATTGTGCAAGATGAACAATTGCTTGAAACACCTAGTGTTGAAGTTATTCATGAGATTGAGAACAATGATCAAATTCACCTGCCAAAAACTTGAATTGAAACTCTAACAATCCAACATTGAAATACATCCATGTAATTTTTTAAAATCAGCCTGGTATCCTAGAGGGTGCCCTATCAAAACATTGTTTAAACTAGCTTGGTATTCTACAAGGTGCCTACTGAGATCCTGCCAATAGTCCAAGTTCCACAAGAATAATTGCCCAGCTAGATATTGAATTGACAGAAATGGCCAAAAATGGTGTGGATTTTGACAAGATTCACCTAGGGGGCCTAGGATTTTGAGCTCGAAACAAGTGTCGCCTCTTCCTACATGTTGATATATTCATTGCTACCCAGAATAGCCATTCACAGTACCATTCCAAGATAGTTTCAATAAAAACACAAATTTGAATTGAATGTAAATAGCATGCTCAAAGTGCGTATGTTTGGACTTCCATAGCATCTAATCATACTTTCGAGACTATGTTTCTAGAATTGTAAGTAAGTGACATTAGATTGGAGTAAATTAAATTGTTTGACAATAGCTTTGATCAGAGATTTCAAATCAAGACAAAGTTGCATGAATCTTGCATGCGTTGTTCTAGTTTTGGAACCTGCCGCTTGATGATTCCAAAAATTACATATGGTCTGTGTTTTCCAAGCCTTCTAGCCATCAATGTATGGCATGATGAATTTGTAGCAATTTGTCGAGGCCTACAATAACTCACTAAATGTAGCACTTCTTGCACATTTCATGTCCAATGCTCGACCTAGCTGGCCAACTTGCCTATGAAATTTCAGTGGCTAGTTGAACATCACACATAGTCTTGAGTTGTCAATATGAACTTACTATAACGATTTTCAAATAATTTTTAGAAGCCATCCAAGCTATTTAGCATTTCGAACAACAGCCCTAAGAGAAGCTAGTTCTAGTTGGCCCCAACAATAAAAAAAATTGAATGAAAACTGATTTGAGTGTGATCTGATCCGATAGTTAGAAGACATCAGTAAAGTTCATAAATAGTTTGTTAGCTTGATGAGGTATTAATTGGGCCCAACCGAAAAAAATGAAATGGAATATGATTTGAGCGTGGTTTGATTCGATAGTTAGAAGACATCAATACAAAACTATAAGAACTTTTAGAAATAAGAGAGATGGTGGTGTGTTAAAATGATAGCCCATCAAAGTTAGCCCCAAACCTGGCTTCATAAAATGAGTCCTGTTCTGGAGAATAATCCATGATCTAGCCTTGGGATGGCCGTGGAAGAGAACTGAGACTTGACGCAAGACACAAGTCCACATTGTCCTACTAAGCCAATACAAATAGTAGAAAGATGAGCTTTCATTCATATTGCAAACATGAGTTGTCAGTTCCAAGTAGTGTCATGAATCTTGCATGTATTGTCATTAGTTTCAGAGCCTCACATTCGCTGGCCCAAAAATTACACATGATGCACGATTTTCGAATGGTCTCTTTCAGCCATCAATGTGTGGCCCAATAAATCTATAACTTGTTGGAGTCCATTCAAAAGTGAATAACTTGCTTCTTGCATATTTCATGTCAAACACCCAACCTAGCAGACTACCAACCTGGGACTTTGCCTTATGGACTTCTAGTGGCTAGTTGAACATCACACGTAGTGTTGGGGTATAATATGAACTTGCTAAACTGATTTTTGAAGAATTCAAAAGGTCATCCAACTGATACAACTAGCAACAGTGATAATAACTCATATTTTCAAAAATAGAAGATGCTTTGATGATATCCAAGTCGTACTTTTAGTAGCTTGAAAAAAGACCTTTTTTGAAAGACTCAAGACTGTTATAACATCACTAGAATCTCATAATTGTAGAAAGGGGTGACTTCAGTTGCCCCTTCTTACATGCTTGAAGTTATACGCTTAACTACAAAGCCATAATTAATACAAGGAAAGCCTTTCAGAAGGATGTATACCAATTAAACTCACCCTGTTTATAGTAACCTAATGGATAGATTTCAAAATTGCAACATAGAAGTCAATTTACTCATAGCAAACTCGTCATTTACTTGCTTTTGATGGCAGCTACAACTCCAGCAATATGCTCCACCAGATCCACTACCCGAGTACTGCACGTTAGAATCCAAACAGAAATCACCTCCACGATGAAAATAAGAAGAATATGAGGGAAGCATAAATTCAATCCTTCCAGAAGTACTATACTTTAGCTGATTTAACTGTTCACCTATAATACCATACAAATCGGGAGTTCAGCAATAGCATCTCATACTTCTAAAATTCAGTTCAAACACATAGAAGACCTGGCAGGAGCCCTAATTTGAGAGAAACTTTATTTCGTTACAAAAAACCTAGTTCAGCATTAGTTGTTTTAGACCAGCCCAAACTTGCATTTTGCAGATTAAAATATAAGATGCAAGATGTACCTATATCCCCATTCATTATCGTACCACGAAACCAGTTTAACAAATCTCTTGCTGAGGGATATTCCTGCTTTGGAATCGAATATACTTGATCTGAAGAGCAACCAAGAGCATAAGGTCGTGCATATGAAAACAACAATACTATACAGACTAAAGCATAGGTTTGGTTACATAAGCTAACAAGCTTAGAAAGAGGATATGAGGACTATCCGTAGGTACACATCCTCACCTGCTGTCACCAACAAAGTCGGTTGAAACTACATCCTCATCTGTGTAGCCAAGGATTCCTTTGAGTGAGCCTTCAGATGCTTTCCTGTTCATCGTGCCTAAACTATGTCAAGAACTATTTTCTGTCTTTTATTCTGTTCTCGTCTACGTGGCCAACAGGTAAGAGCTTGTGCTTTTTCTTTTCTTTTTTGAAGTGCTTTTAAGATATCAAGGCTAATTGACAGCCGTATCTAAAACTGATAAAGAGAAATGAAGCTCATCTGCTCAATTTCAAACTTCATTTCTGCAGTGGACTAAATTGAGACTTCAAGACCAAGATGTGCTCACTATTTCCCACTGGATGTTAAGCAGCAGGTTGATGAATAAAGAAATGCCATTGTATTCATCCATGTCAAATGTGGATTTTATTACAGGACAAATCAGAAACTTTCTGAAAAACGGCATATTACAATTAGCTTACTTCATAGCTGCTTTTATTTCATCGTAAGATGCCTCTTTTTCTAAACGACATGTCAAGTCAACAACAGAAACATTTGGAGTAGGGACGCGGAAAGCCATTCCTGTCAGTTTTCCATTCAGCTCGGGTAACACCTTTCCTACTGCCTGTGATCAAAGACAATCCTTTGTTAGCTGTTCTGAATTCAAATACGTTATGTTTTATAATGTCCTCAATAGTTCAAAATCCCCTTTCTAATAGGTCAAAGTAATCACAATAGCACTTAGAAATTATCATCAAATAGTGCTAGTAAGAAGTAAATCTTGCTGTACTCATAGTACATATTATTTGTACATCTTGCAAGACTTATATGGCACAAACAGTACACAATCGCGAAACTTTTCACAATGCCTTTTTATGCAAAATGATTGACAACAGTACTTGTAGTGTATAGCATGCTGGAAAATTCTATAGCCTTCCCCTTCTGTACAGTATCAGCTCATGTTGCTTTGTTCATAATGTCAACTTGATATCTTCTGTCCATTATATACACACACATTAAATAAAGTAAACTACAAATCATTTCCAAATATGCCTTCAAAATTGCAAGATTACAAAATTATTCTAGATCCCAAATTTTTCATAGAGCTCTACTCTATGGTAAGCCAATTGTGCACTGAGCAAATTTTGCTTATATTCTGGCTGAATATTTTGTTGTTTTTCCGTCAAGGATTATTCAATAATTGTAACCAGTTCTAGATGAACTCTTAAGTTTTCTGCATCCCAATACTAGAGGTTTGAAGAAGCATTGAGGTCTTTCTTACCAGTCTTGGGAGGGCGTTTGCAATTCTCAGTAAGAAGTTCTATGATGTCATTATGTTATACTTGGGGCCTTCAGCTTAACGTGGACTGATTGCTTATAAGGCTAATTGTATGAGCTTTTAGCTCACAATGAAGCTTCCTGAAAATTTTAACGTCCAGATGCTAGAGTATGGGAGACTACAAAGAGCCTTCTCTTAGGGCTCATTTGTCATTTTGCATTTTGGAGTTTTTAAGGGCTTCTCCAAGGGCAGCAATTTCCAAGTTTTCTTTAGAATATGGTTCAACCAATCGATTGTTAGTTCCTATGTATCTTCACTAAAAATTCACTGTTTCTATGACAGTCATCCATATTTACATTTATTGCTATGTAATTTTACTACACTTTTCATCCAGATTCCTGCATTTGAATACTAAATGCTCCTACTCTGACAAGTAGCCTCACTAGCTGTGCTCCTATATCTTTTATAAGAGAGAATCTTTTAAAAATGATCCTCTGGGTAAGCACAGTGAAATGAAATTCCTCATCTTCTCTCAAATCAACAACTTGGACGATTTTCAAACCACCGTCATAGGAATGATAATGATAATCATAGTTGCACTGCGTTTCTGGAAACGCGGTTCAGAAACGCGTTTCTGGATTCTGGGAGCGTTTCTCAGAAACGTGTTTTTGTATTTTGTTTTTGTTTTTTATTTTGATTTTTTTGTGGGCAATGTGGGTATCAGATGAAAGCTCTAATTAAGGCCATTATTTTTATTTATGTTACCGAGCATTTCTGATACAATTTGGTCAAGTTTAGGTGCATTAATCCATGTTGGGTTCTGTCAAGGATAAAAATTCAAAACTAACCTCTAGCCTGTTCGTTACGATCACACGTTAAATATTTCTGCCCCCAACTGATGCACATTGCACTCACATCTCCAGTGAAATGATTGCAATCATCCATAGACAATTACTGAGAACCTCAGCAAATAACAACCGAATAGCTACTGAAAATAAGATCTGTTTGTGCCCTATCTATTGCACTTCTGGGAGGCAAAACGCTGGTTTGACCATTGCTCCCCTAAAACAATTTCAGCCATAAGCTATTTTTCCAACAAAAAAAAAAAAAAAAATTCCGATTCTGGTACAGAATCGCATTTCTGAGAAACACATTTCTAGAAATGTTTTTTTTTCCAGAAACGTGTTTCTGTGCAACTATATTTTCATACATGACTCCATTAGTAACACATATTCCTCTTTTAACGAGGTGAAATAGAATGCAGAAAACACCTTTGCAGCTCCAGTTGAACTAGGAATAATGTTCTGCCCAGCTCCACGACCACCACGCCAATCTTTACCAGATGGTCCATCCACAGTCTTTTGAGTAGCTGTATAATTAACCAGGTTCTATCTCAACCTTCATCGTACAAGGAGTTCATATATAGCTTACTTCACCAACATCTATAGACTACTGAAAGTTCTCAGAAAAAAAGAATCAGACTGAGATAGGAAAGACAAACAGATGCATAATACCATGGTAATAGATTATAATAAGAGCGGTCAGCTGATCTTTAGTGCTCAAACATCACAAGAAGACCTTTCTGCAATTCAGATCCCCAAAAAAAGTACCTAATACAGATAGCCAATGTACTGAACTGCAATCAGTGCTGGTATTTTTCTTGATTCTTGAACCAATAAGAACTGTTGGTCAGTACCATCAATAACTGAATTGGTCTGATTAGAAGCTGTAAAAAGGGTCATAAGCCTCAAATGGGACAACCATGTAGAGAGGCACTTGAATATGCCTCCCTTCATCCAGCTCGTTGAAATCATAATCTAATAGACACCAAATGAAGACACGGTCATGCCTAACTAAACTTAAAAGAATATAGTTCTTATATTTTGGGTGAAAAGATTCAAAATCAATGAATCTTACACAACCTTTTCTGACACTCCACTCACAATCTGTCACAATCATTATACAAAAGAACTGATTTTAATCAGCATGTGAACCCTGAAATTCAACATATGTTGTCTGACACACACTATCCCTCATCCTAAGGAGGTGGTTTTAAGATATTATGATTGTTTTCAGTAACTTATTAGTAACATTCCAAACATATGAATCTCAGTAAATCAGTGAAACAACTCCCAAAGAATACCAGTAGTAGCATGCACAGTTGTCATGAGAGCCTCTTCTATTCCAAATTCCTGGTGAACAACCTGAAATAGCCACCAATCACAGTACAAATGTCTCTGAACAATTCGACTTGTACCCAACCTACAACCTTGCTGAACCAATCTATGCCTGTTAATCATAAGCACCAAGGATGGTGTACTTGAAGGATTTACAGGAAATTCAACCGAGGTGGAGTGCACATAGAACAAAATTGAGTTGATAACTTTGAGACGATTCAATACAGGACATGCTTGAATAGAGCCACAGCTTACTGATTGTACTACCGCTACACATGTAATTTATCTAGGTAACTTAAGAGCACCTTCACTTCAAAAAACTAAAAACTATGCAGGTGGTTTAGCATGTAAGGAATAAATCAAAAGACAAGCTAGTTCCAAATGAAAAGAATTGCATACAAAGCTACCTTTGCAAGAGGAGCTAGGCAGTTAGTTGTGCAGCTTGCATTTGACACAATTGTCAATTCTGGTTTAAAAGCATCATGGTTTACCCCCATAACAAACATGGGAGCATCTTCTGACGGCGCAGATATAACGACTCTTTTAGCTCCACCCTAAAATTCCATGAAATGATATTAGGCACAAGATAGTTACCAAACATTATATATCATGCTCAACAGAACCATAAAATCCACAGCACTCGACAAGTATACACAAGTGCCATATTTAAGCAGAATTTTTCCCGTAGTAGCTCGTTACTTAAGAACTGAAAAACATTTACCTTGATATGGGCAAAAGCCTTCTCCGCTTTTGTGAAAACCCCTGAAGACTCCACTACAAAATCAACTCCATTGTCTCCCCATGGAATTTCAGCAGGATCCCTATGACAAAATTAGATTTTAGGCTCTTTTCAAAGGATAATTTCTTTTAGGCATCCAAGGAATTTAACAAAACGAAACTGCATTCCCATTTTTGTCTGCTCCGATGTTTCAAATCATACTAATTTCTGAGTGATTCAACTTATTTAACAGAGGACCTGCTTCTTTTGATGGACAAGGTTTGAAGACATCTAGAAGAAGAAGAAGACTGATTAATCACCTTCTGAGATCTAGACGGATTGACCCATGAAACAATCAAAACATTTCTAATGATTTATTACACCTTATTTCCAAAATACAGCTACCACAAAGAATCTATCAGTGATGACAATTAAATTCTGATGAAAATATTAGCTAGCAATCCTGTTGAAGCAACAATTGTGCATGTTCTAAGGCATGCTTAATTCCAAGTGCCTAAATACCATGAGATATATGTACGAACCTCTTTCCAAAAAACTTGATCGTGTGTTTTCCAATTTCAATGGTGCTATCATCAATAACCTTAATGGGTTGCTTGAATATACCATGCGTCGAGTCATATTTAAATAGGTAAGCCTGCAGTATGAATGAGACAAGTGAGCTAGCTCACAAAGTAGGGAAGTAGAAAGTGGAAAATAACAAAGTCAAAGAAGCAGCATAATCATTCTGAAAAAAGTACCAGGTATTTCACATCAAGAAATGGATCATTCACTGCTACGATTTCTACATCATCCCTCTCCAGAGCAACTCTTAGCACCAATCTCCCAATGCGTCCAAAACCTACATTTTGAACAATTCAAGTCACCACTCTGAATTATGCACAATGACACCACAAAACTATAGTTTGGATATTCACATACATCAAAGGAAAGCTACAAGAATATGGATATTTACACGTAGAGCACTTACCATTAATTCCAACCCTGGTCTTCTCTTGAAGCACCGGTTCTGTTCACAAGGACAGCCATTACATTTGCTAAGGAAGTTGCCATCTGCATAACTATGAATCTCAAAAGATAATAACTAGTTACTAACACGTTCACCATTTCAACACTGGGAAACTTGAAAGCACATCAATGATCCAGGTTAACCCTCGTTAATTTTGAAAGGAAACTCTTTTCAATACTCCAAAATATATTTGAAGGTGCTCCATTGAAGTTGGTTCTCAATTGCTCCTTTCATTGGCATTCACATGCTCTCCACTCATTATATCCAAATAACTTCAAAATACAGCTTGTTAGAGGCAAGACTATAGAATTATTGTTACAAAATGTCATGTATATTTTAGTGCATAGGTGCTCAAAAGAGAATAATAATATCCAGTGTAAGTTTTGTTGGGCCCAAAAGGAATTATTAGCATTAAGAACGAAGGTGGCTCCCTCTTGTTACCCCTCTAGCCAAAAAGGGCCTAATGTAGACTTAATAAGGGCTAAGAAAGCCTAACTAAACTTGAAGATAGTTTAGACACGGGCCTTGTCTATAAACAGGCAAGAGACATCAAATGAAGGATCCTTTGGCACATTTGTGAATGAGAGAACTTGGAGCTCCATCTCCTCTTCCTCTGATTTCATACATGCTTACAGATGATATATGCAGGCCTGTCATTCACTCATTTCATTGTATCTCCCTTTTTACTGACTTTTTGAGAGAAAACTATCAGAAAAAGGAAAACATCCGGCACAAATGGAATAGTAAGTCAAATCGCAAACCGTCCAACCCAAAGAAGTATAGAGGACAATTCATTTGAAAATACGAATGAAGACCTGTTCAACCATTGAGCTAACTTGAACTTTTCCATGGCTTGTTCTATATAGACCCATTTGCCAACTTAATCTTGAGGAAACAGACTCCATACAAACTCTTCAAGATCAGGGCCCAGAATGCATATAAAGCTTCCCAAGAATGCTCTGGTAATAACTTGGCTGTTTCAAACCAAAAGGAACAAATTAAAGCGCCATAGCATGTAACAGGGTTGTACATATAACACTAATTCTCTTCATGCAAAAGAATAGAAGGAATCAAATGGGTTTCATGATTGGATTATTCTTTGGGCATGGGCATATTTATTGCTGTCCATGTGCATCTGAATAGAATCAGCTCCAGACCTCAAGGTGAGGAAAGAAGCCGTCAACAAACAGCCAACAATTTGTCGCTTAAATGACCAATACAATACAATACTGGATGTTCGATGAAGCATTGGTGTTCATTTCGTTATGATCATAAGGCCATAAAACTACTAATTAATACTTCCACTTTCACAAACGGCATGCATTTACAGTTTCCAACAGCAATTATCATTATAAGGCAAGAGACACAAAATTCATTCGGTATGCTGAACTGCACGGAATAAAGAAAAATATCATCAAATATTAATTTCCAGACTAAAAATGGACTGATGAAGGTGAATATAACAGTATAAGATAGTTGTTCTCAGTTATCACATCATCTCAAACCTTCAAAAGACATTTACCATTCCATTGACTGACAGATGTGGCGTAAGCACAATCTTCAATCAGGAAGCAAGGAAAATCTCAAAATGGATATCACAAGCTGCAAGAAGCAGCAGATTACCTACTGAAGACAAAACAAATTACACTTATCAATTAAAAAAGTCATGCTAAGACATACTTGTCTTTGTGACTGGTGCCTCAGTCAGTGTCGCTCTCACTGAGAAGTGGCTCATTGATTGACCTACCCTGCGGACATCAAATAAAGTCATTAGGACTCCTAACGAAAAAACTATGCTAGATTTGTTGCATCCGAGTCCTTACGGACAGATAAAGAAATCCAGACAACATGCTTCAGTAGAATGCTATTTCAGTGTTAAGCCTATTCCAAGAAGTCCTTTAGAAGAACAAGGAAAATTTGGCATGGTATTGTGGCTAGACTTGTTGCCCAACACAGCCGCTGGACTCGTGAGCTCCACAAAAAAATTCTCCCCCAGATCATCTACAGCATTAGATCAGCATGCCGAATCCAGTTTTGTGTTTTCTTTTTATAACCGTTTAATTTTGAAGCCTGAAAGGAATTGTTCATTTCTACTATTTTACATCGGATCCAAGAGTAGCCAAAAGTATCTCATTGATGAATCATAGTATTGTGAAACTCAGATATTTTTCATCAAATAACTATGTTTTTAAGTATATGGATACGGAACGGTTGAGCATACCTCACACTATGTGAATATAACTGAAGAAGATTTTAGTTTTGAGTAATGTTGCACAAAGGATATGTGTGAAAATGACTTCGAATCCAACAAGATTTGCAATATCATTCTCTTCAAAAGTATTTGACTCATCACTTTAGAATACCTGGGTATACTGGTTAGTAATAGGACTTGAAATAGGACTTATTGATTCCTCTGTATCTCTTTCGCAAGATTTCCAAGGACCTAAACAACGAACTCAAAGCACACAACGCTCTCACTACTCTGGTATGATAACTGGGTCTGACATGTGGCGGAAGTCAAAGCAGTAAATAGCTACCCAGATGGTCTCTAAGGTTAAAGCGCCACAAATTGGTCCATATGCTGAGATCAGATGCATCAAGCTGAGTCAAATTAGAGTGCGTTAGAACGTAAGCCTAGCAAGAGTCTCACTTTTTTCTAGCAAGAACAAGACTTTTGCTTGAAAAACTTCATTCCCTCCTGCATTGACCTTCATAAACACGATATACAGTTTCTAGTTACCTGCCATCTGAAGGTTCAAAGCCTGAGATCTGTCACTTTGTCTGACATTAGGTTTCATACAGTTTAGGCACTTCAGCGTAGGCTGAATTTAAACATTACTTACTTGATAACATCAAAGATTTTTCCTTGTTCCTATCAATCAATCAATCTTGTAGAGTAGGAAGATAAGAAGTTAGAAAAATAGCAAGGGCAAGAGGATAAACTGGAAACATTTAGAAAAATAGACTAGTGAAAGTCGTTACGTTGTCGGAGATTTTACAGACAGCTCTGATCCGATGAAGCTTGATCTAAATACTGAAGAACTCGTCGCAATGCTCTTCAAATTTGTTGTATTAATTGCCTGGTCAACAAAAGTTCAGCTACTCAATAACATGAAAAGAAAAACTATACCGCACAATCCGTTCCAGTAGGCAAAATTGAAGAACCGTACAGAATAACACAAGATAATTAAGTAGCCAAGACGTTCATTTCTTTATATAAAAGTAGCATATAAAAAGGCTAACAAACATTGAAACTATCCCCAAAAATATTCTCATAAGCCTTCTTCGGTTCCTAAAATCCAAATATATGCGCATTTTCAGAGATCTTGTGTAATCTCAAGTGTTTTTTGCATAATTTGACGTCTTGCTTGACAATGAACGGAAACAAAGCTCCAGTCATGGCATCTCGCAATCATAATCTTTCAATAAAGTACTTATGCAAAATAATACGATCCCAAATTTCTCGGCCCACGGCGTCTAAAAAAGAGATCTACTGATCTTCCATATATTGCAATAAAAATTCCTTTTAAGCCGCTACACAAATTTCAGCACCTATTTCTCAATCTAGAAATTTATCTTAAGAGAATGACAATAACGTACAGTTCGAACGACATGCAAAAATTACAAAGGTGCAGGAGCATGCAGAAATTTAGCGCTACTAATCAAAGACGAGATCAACCTTCATCGCAATGACTGGCTGCAGCTGTCCTTTGGACGATAATGGCTTGGAGACATGCCCCGATGATACTCCCGCCGTTGGTGCAGCGACTGCGACTGAGGATCGGATCAGCATGGTAGTTGCCATATTGATAATCTTTCAACTCGCAAAAACTTCGAGGCCTCAGGATCTGCAAAAATCATAAGATCATGCTCATTTTGTCGATTCGGCCACGCACCTCGAAAACTTAAACCTGAAACAAGTCTTACATACGACATGAACTCGCAGTACAAAACTCGCATCATAACAAAAAACTGGACGGTTCATGCACCTCATTTAAACAAGAAAACTTCAATAAATAGTACGATTCATTTGTTCTTCAAAACAAGAAGACAACAAATAACGAGATTCATGAAATGAACTCGCAATAGCAAACTTGCATCATGATTAAAAATTGACTGCTTCCTGCAACTCCTTTAAACAAGAAAAGTGCAACGACAGATGATACGATTCATTTGTTACTAAAAAAGAAAAGCCAACAAATAACGAGATTCGTGAAAATGAACTCGCAATAGCAAACTTGCATCATAATCAAAAACTGACTGCTTCCTGCAACTCATTTAAGCAAGAAAAGTGCAATGACAGATGATACGATTCATTTGTTACTCAAAAAGAAAAGAGAACAAATAATGAGATACGCTATTGCAAGAAAATGAAGATGGATCGGAAAAATGCACCGAAAAACTCCGAGGCGCTCAAACTTTTGCAGGAAGCAGAGCCGATCTTCGAGGATTTGATGAAGCGCAGAACAGGATCTAAGTGCAGAAACACAAGGAAATCTGTAAGAAGACGAAGCTCCCAGTATCGTAATGGCAACGGATGCCTTAAAGCTCTCGGCCGTTGGATCATATCACAAACGTTCAGATTTTGCCACGTTTCTAGAATCACCCATTGAGAATACTCCAAGTGGCATCATGACACGTGGCAGAAATCCAAGTGGTTTGGACTAACACGGCTCCCCCATCGAGGGCTTTAAAGAACAGGAGCATTCGATTTAGAGAAACCTCTAGAGACAAAAACGTGAAGGAGCTTCTACAGCCGTTAGATCTGGAATGAACGGTGCCGATGAGGCCACCTCAGAAAGGTGGCTAGACAGTGCAATTTGCAACTGGTGACAGTCGCTAAGGCTACCGCCAGAAGACAATTGGCATTAGGGCTGGCCCTGAGGGTCTGGGGCCCAAGGACCTTGGCACGTCCCTAGAGATGGGGATTAAAATAGCTCGACACATTTTACGCGCAACCAATTGGATTTTCGCCATCTCATATTGTGCCACTTGGACTCTTTGTAATGGTTAATTATAGTATAAAATACATGGCAAATTCTGAACGCTTATGATTGAATTCAGCGATGATGGACTTATCGTAAGTTGTAACTTGTTGGAGGAATTATATTTGGAACCTCAGACTTGCACCTCGCGGGATACCAGACCCGATTGTCCAAACGGACAAACTACCTGGGCTAGGTATATTTAGGGGAGGTTCACTTTGCACTCTATGATTTGAGTTCCTAGAGATTGTTTCTTATACTTTCATAAAAATCTACACATTTCTATTTTGATAGTACTTTAAAGTAAGCATAAAATAGATTCTCGAACTAATTTTGTACTCGTAGAAGCTTTCGATTGTTCATTATATCGTGCTAAGTTTGGCAGCATCTCTCAAGAATATATGAGGTGCATGCACTAGGCTAGTTTCACCAAAAAAAAATTCAAAAACTTTTGAGCATGAGACCATGAAATAAATTTAACACATATTATGACTTTTGAAAGCAACATGTGAGCAAATATATAATCTTGAAATCCATTGAAATTTGCAAAAGCACATTGTGGCCCATAAAATGCATAGATAAATCAAAGTACACCTTGTTAATATTACATCACTTAAAGAGAAGATAATATTAGATCTTATAAAAAAACCAAAAGGCATGGGCCATCAAAAAGTGAAACGCATTGCCAACCCTCTTCACTTGAGAAGGGATATGCTTGTAGGTTTAAAGGTCATTCAATTTTGGCTCAACCTAACGGCTTTACCATAATTTGAATGTAACTTTTCAAGCAAAGGTATGTCAAAAAATATTTCTCAATTTTTACATTATTATTTTTATTTCAATCAAAAATTTATTATTCTCATGCTTGGAAGCTAATCTCAATCCTCCCCCACCGCAATTAAGAACATAATCACTAAATAGATATATTATTCAAACATTAAATTACATAATGTGCCAACTTGGCTCACATTGAAGTCATAGCACATAGATTTGCCAAGTACAACACAACGGTGAAGGAATAACGTGAGAGAAATATTTGAAACAGTGACAAAGACTCAAAAAATAGTAGAACGTCATATTAGGCTAGGGCCATTAGCGTCATCCAAGGGTGGTAAGAGAGCTCTTGCCTCTGCCATCATCTTTCCCCCATTAGATTGTTGGATTTATTCCTCTCCTAAATCCCATTTTTAATCTGCCTCCATTCTTGCTGCATATTTATTAACGTTGTCACGTAGCCTGCATATTTACACGCAAATTCGCACAGACGAATAAAAGGCGAAAGAATCGCGAACATTGTGTTTTTACACAGGTTATGGTGACAGGCGAAAAGGGGACACTATCCTACAGAACGCCGAAGGTGCCCTAAAAGCTAAGACACCCTATAAATCTTATCCTAAGGCCATTCGTAAGAGTGACCCACTTTTCGCATCATCACCAATGTTCACTTCAGCACTGGCTAACGTCGCACCCTTTTTACGCTCACTCCATGCAATTGCGCTAACAGATTGGACAACGATTGCAGCCACCCACGATCTCCTACAAACAGCACATCCACTCTGTACTTTCACATCTGCACACCTGTAATTTTGATTCACCCAATCTTCACGTGTTTTGCTTGTATTTGTGACAAGTTGCCCTTGATCCATATGCTTCTTACAAACACCATTTATGTCCCACAAGACAAAAGATCCAATTGCCTGCTCTAACAATGAAGCATATGTAGTCGGTAAGGAAGCATGGCATCCTTGACTATTGCCTTTTCGATAATTACATAAACCCTACTTTGCTCAAGGGTTGTAAAGTTACAAACTACAGTAGGGTCATTGGAGTGGATAGATCCCTCTCCAACAACTTTACCACCAATACTCAAGGTCACAATGTCTCCTTTTTGTAGGCCCATCATTTCTGAAATGAAGACAATACACAATTTTAGAACAAGACAACAAAAAAACATTACACAATTTTAGAACAAGACAACAAAAAAGCATGCATGAAGTAGACAAGGCTATTGCACTAGCCTTCAGTATTCACATAGAGCACATGTAGGTCTCTCTTCACCATGCTTCTTTCCATCTTCATGACAAGCATGAATGCAATACACAAGGTATAGAAAAGGTTTTATGCACTAGACCTCATTAAACACATACATCGCATGTGGGTTGCACTAGCCTTTAGTATTCACATAGAGCAGATGTAGGTTGCCCTTCACCATGCTTTGCTCCATCTTCATGACAATTGTTCATCAAGCACGAATGCAATACACAAGGTATAGAAAATGTTTTATGCACTAGACCTCATTAAACACATACATCGCATGTGGGTAGCCCTTCATCATGTTTCAATCTACCTTGAAAAATGCAATCTGTCAACAAGCATGAATGGATTAGACAAGGTTGTACACACTAGTTAGCACATATATTCCATGTGAGCACTCCTTCTTCTCCATGCTTCCCTCCTTGACGGATGTTGTCCGCCAAGCAATGAATGAAGTAGACAAGGTTGTTGCACTAGCTCTCACCATGCTTCACCTCTCATTAAGCATGTACAACCCATGTGAGCACTCCTTCTCCATGCTTCTCTCGTACTTGACGGACGTTGTCCATCAAGCATGCATTGTTGATTTCACACGTGTGGATTGTCCACAACATGTACTTTTGATCTCCTAAGGTGTGTAGATGCACCAAGATCAAGACTAGATTGAGATTCAAGATCAATCTTAGATCCTATGGCAAAAACACACTACTACATGCATTCAATCACTTCCAACTCTCACTCACACGTGTGGGAAGTATTCAAAAATTATTCTAGGTAAAAACAAGCTGCTCTCCTCGGGTAGAGAGAGAAAAACCATCATGAGCTCTCGGGTAGAGAGAGAAAGCTAGAAATCCAATAACACTCAAAATCCACATAATCACCAAATCAATTAGATCCAAATGAGAAGTACAATGATACTAGTAGATCCACGAGCTACCATTATGCTTAACTATGATTGGACCACACTTTTGCCACCTCCATATGCAAGGATCTCACCATCCTTCTTGATCACACAATTGTCAATATAGAAATTGACATCAAAGCCACTATCAAGAAGTTGGCCAACACTTAAGATGTTCTTTGTAAGGTTTGGGACAAAAAAAACATTGTTGAGAGAGAGATCTTTAGAAGATGCAGGCTTCAAGGGAATAATTCCTATTCCTTCAATATTGCACTCATGCTTACTTGCAATGTATATGGTCTTCTTGACTCCATCATAAGGCATAATAGTGAAAAAAAGTGCTTGGAGCCACACATATGTGAAGATGCTCCACTATCAATATACCATGAGTCATCCTTGTTGAAGGTGGAAGAGGAGAAGCTTGATGCCATAAGAGAGCCTTCTCCATCACTTGCAATATAGTCTTCTTTCTCATTGGTGATGTTGGCTTGATTGAGTTGATTCTTCTTCTTGAAGCAATTGGTGGCATAATTGTTGATTTCACACGTGTGGACTGTCCACAACATGTACTTGTGATCTCCTAAGGTGTGTAGATGCACCAAGATCAAGACTAGATTGAGATTCAAGATCTATCTTTGAATCCATGGCAAAAACACACTACTACATGCATTCAATCACTTCCAACTCTCACTCACACGTGTGGGAAGTGTTCCAAAAGTAATCTAAGTAAAAACAAGCTGCTCTCCTTGGGTAGAGAGAGAAAATCATCAATAGCTCTCGAGTAGAGAGAGAAAGCTAGAAAATCACTTACACTCAAAATCCACTCAATCTCAAAATCAATTAGATCCAAATGAGGAGTACAATGATACTAGTAGATCCATGAGCTACCACTATGCTTAACTATGATTGGACCACACTTTGCCACCTCCTAATCCTATTGGACCATTGATCCATGCACCTCTAAATTCTATTGGACCATTTTCAAGCAAACCTCAAATTCTATTGGACCACTCATGGTTCCACCTCTAAATCCTATTGGACCTCTTAAACTTCATCAAACAAAAGCATTACAGTTGTCTACACTCTAATTGGCATGAGTTTGGCCTCCTACTCTATTTTGGCTCAATAGTGGCATTACAAGTGGAAAAGGATAATTTGCCATCTATGCCAAATTTGACCCTATCAACATCCTACACCTAAATGCTTGACTATGAAATTCTATGAGACCCCTTTTACTTTACAATTTTCCACACGTGGGAACATCCTCCACACATGTGAGATTCACTTACAAACTTCAATCATAAAAAATATCAAGCTGGTTTTTGCCAATTTCTCACACTCCTCCTCAAAAAATAGCTTGGAAAGGTACTAGATCACTTGAGAAGTTTGTAAACCTTTTTAAGTGGATCCTTTGGTATGCATAAGAAGTGAATATCAGCCAAGGGATCTATCATAGCTGCACCCTCACCATATCCATGATAAGATCTCTTTGGTAGAGATCTCTTGCCAATGCCTTTGAAGAGTGCTCCACCAATATGCCACTATGATCATGGCTTCCTCCATGCTTGATGATGATCTTTGATTTGAAAGTTTCACTTGCATGATGGATGCACCATAAATAGAGAAATCTGAGGCTTCCAAGCCTCATAAGGATCATGTAGATCAAGATCATAATATGTGAAACAATGATGATTATCAAGATTATGCTTTCTAGCTTGACTAGTCCACATACAATGAACTATATCCATGATGGATCTAATCTTGATATCAAAGACTACCTTGACATTTTTTTAGGCTAGTTACTCTCTCAAGGATGTAAGTGTCCACTTTGGATGCTTCACTTAATCTCAAGAGGAGTTTACAATTTGCCTCAAAACATGATTTTCAAAAAAGTGAGTACCATGCTCAATCTTGTTCTTACTAGAACCAAGAGCATACTTTTGACAATACAATATCTTGCTTTCAAAAAGTATTGGAAACATATCTAAGTCAATAATGACAAGAAACATGTCCATACCATAAGCATCATACAAAACTAGTATAGCTTTTCTTGAACTTTGAGATCCAAAAAATTCAATGAAGGAAGATAGCATTTCAAGCAAAGGAAGAGAGGCATATATGAATGTGTTGTAGTAGATATAACATGAAAGATGCCCCTCTTTGCCATGTAAGGTGAGCCATAAAGACTCGGCCATGCATCTTGAAGATCTTATTGAAATCATATAAATAAGAAACTCCTCCTCACACATTGGCCCCATCATAACTTGAATACCTTCAAAAAAGATAACTTGTGATGCTTCTTGAGAAGCCTTGATCTCGGCCACTTCCAAGATTGAATCTTCATGCAATGTGACATCTCTATTCACAATCACTTTTGAAATAGAGAGTGTAAAGACACTAAAGGCCTCCTTGATGGACGAGTATCCAATCATGATCCATGAGCTTGGATCATCCTTCCTCCTTGTTTCCAAGGGAATATGTGCAAAGCAAGCACTACCAAGTTCACTAAGGTGATCAACCTTAGGCTTCATCTTGAGGAAAACTTCATATGGTGCTATTCCTTCAAGAGCTCCAATACTCCTCAAAGCTTTGATCTTCAATGAGAATTTCTTCTCAACATATGCTTTGAATAATAAGGAATAATCATACACCGTAATACTTGAAGAGAGAAGATATGTGCATCTTGTGTGATCCTCCTCCTTTGAAATATTGGACATATAAGAAACATCAAGAGAGTTTGCACTCTCACTTGGATCCAATTTGTAGATGCTTTCAAATCTTGATCCATATGCAAGGATCTCACCATCCTTCTTGATCACACAATTGTCAATATAGAAATTGACATCAAAGCCACTATCAAGAAGTTGGCCAACACTTAAGATGTTCTTTGTAAGCTTTGGGACAAAAAGAACATTTTTGAGAAAGAGATCTTTAGAAGATGCAAGATTCAAGGGAATAATCCCTACTCCTTCAATATTGCACTCATGCTTACTTGCAATGTATATGGTCTTCTTGACTCCATCATAAGGCATAATAGATGAAAAAAAGTGCTTGGAGCCACACATATGTGAAGATGCTCCACTATCAATATACCATGAGTCATCCTTGTGAAGGTGGAAGAGGAGAAGCTTGATGCCATAAGAGAGCCTTCTCCATCACTTGCAATATAGTCTTCTTTCTCATTGGTGATGTTGGCTTGATTGAGTTGATTCTTCTTCTTGAAGCAATTGGTGGCATAATGGCCTTTCTTACCACAATAAAAGCACTTGATCTTCTTCTTCTTGAGATTTGAATTAGAAGCATGAGAGGTATCCTCCTCCTCTCCATCTTGGTCTTTAGCTTTGTCATTAAAGAAGTGATGGTGTTGCTTCTTACTCCTCTGTTTGTGCTTGGCAAATAGAACTTTGCCATTATCATGATTGAGTGATAGCTTGTCCATCCTCAAGAGTTTGTACTCTTGTCTTGATTCTTTAGAAATAAGCACACTTTGAAGGGCCTCCAAACTTGGTAGCTCCTCCTTAATGGCATAGGATTGGACAAGGTTGTCATATTCATCTCTCAAGCCATTGAGAATGACTTGGACTAGCTCACTTTGATTGATTGAGTCACCAATACATGCAAGCTCCCTATGAATATCCTTGACTCTCAAAACATAATTAGATACACTCTCATCAATCTTTTGACTACTTTGGAAGATTTGATTTCTAAGAGTGAGGAGCCTAGAGGTGTTCTTAGCCTCATAGATAGACTTGAGACAATCCCAAGCTTCCTTGGATGTAGAACAATCACCAATCTCCCTCAATATCTCATTAGAGACATTCATCTTAATGTAGTGGAGAGACATCCTAGCTCTCTTCTTGTATTTTTGTACTTCTTGAAGGACTTAAGGCTCCTCTTCAATCCCAAGTATAATGTCCATCACATCTTGGAGTATCAAGATGGACTCCATCCTCAACTTCCATATTGAATAATTGGAGGTAGACAATCTCTCGCTTGGTTGCAACAAGTATGAACTCATTGAAGTCATGTAAAGTGGAGATAAATAAAAGTGATGAACAAAAAATGTTGTTTCTCTCTCACTATAGGATCCAATAATGGTGTGCTAACATCTCCTATGCAAGATCTTGCAACAAATTGTGAGATGATTCTCACTAGCTATCTCAATCTCTCCAAAACTAGATCTACTTCACATCAAATGATGGAGTATGGGCAAAGTTAGGATCAAACACTCTTAGCACGTGTGAAATACACTAAGAAACCAAATTTGACTCAAATACAATGATATTGCATGAAACAAAATGGCTAAGATCTCAAAACAATGCCTAGATCACATGTAGATGAGATTGGTAAGCATTCAGTTGTGATTCTGGATCAAACAGGCAATCTCTTGACCAAACCAAAAGTGTCCACCTAGGTCTAGGCGCCCTAACTAACCCTCTTCAAAAGCTTATAACTTTTTATTGGCACAACCAAATGGAATGAAACTGATTGCATCAGAAACTAAACAAAAATAGCTTCAAAACAAGCTATCTAGCAAGATTTTCAGATCAAACATGAAAGAGAACTCCCAAACTGAAATTGGATGTTCCTCACACATGTATGAGCACCTAATTCCGTACAGTTTGAGGTCAGACCCAATCAATGCCCTATTGATCTCTTTTGATCCAAAATTGGACAAGATAGCTAGGAAAATGGATCTTGACAATTTTTAGCTCAAGATTGATGAATAGTTTTCACTCAAATGGATCAAATGCATGGTAACCTTAGGTAGGCTCTGATACCATGTTGATTTCACACGTGTGGATTGTCCACAACATGTACTTGTGATCTCCTAAGGTGTGTAGATGCACCAAGATCAAGATTAGATTGAGATTCAAGATCAATCTTAAATCCTATGGCAAAAACACACTACTACATGCATTCAATCACTTCCAACTCTCACTCACACGTGTGGTATTCAGAAATTATTCTAAGTGAAAATAAGCTGCTCTCCTCGGGTAGAGAGAGAAAAACCATCATGAGCTCTCGGGTAGAGAGAGAAGCTAGAAATCCAATAACACTCAAAATCCACATAATCACCAAATCAATTAGATCCAAATGAGAAGTACAATGATACTAGTAGATCCATGAGCTACCATTATGCTTAACTATGATTGGACCACACTTTTGCCACCTCTTTATCCTATTGGACCATTGATCCATTCACCTCTAAATTTTATTGGACCATTTTCAAGCATATCTCAAATTCTATTGGACCACTCATGGTTCCACCTCTAAGTGCTATTGGACCTCTTAAACTTCATCAAACAAAAGCATTACACTTGTCTACACTCTAATTGGCTCAAGTTTGGCCTCCTACTCTATTTTGACTCAATAGTGGCATTACAATTGGAAATGGATAATTTGCCATCTATGCCAAATTTGACCCTATCAACATCCTACATCTAGATGCTTGATACAAAAAACATAAGACCCCTATATCTAACATTTTTTAATTTAATTCACAATTCTCCACACGTGGGAAGATCCTCCACACATGTGAGATTCACTTACAAACTTCTTTCATAAAAATACCAAGCTAGATTTTTGCCAATTTCTCACATGCATGAAGTAGACAGGGTAGTTGCACTAGCCCTCTCCATGCTCTCTAATTAAGCACATATATCCTCTGTCAGCACAGCTTCTTCATGCTTCCCTCCTACTTGACGGATGTTGTTCGTCAAGCATGCATAAAGTACGTCAATACCTCAAGTTAAATTTACTTGACTATGCTGGTTAGTATAATGAAATTTTCTAACTATACTAGTTATAGTTATAGAAATATAGTATGTACAGTTACATAAAATATGGTAGACGCAATAACTGTGACTATGTTGGCAATCACATTAGATTAAATGTGATACAAAAAATTGAAATTAAGTATCATATCAGAGAGATTTTTGACATCCGAGATTTGAAAAAAGCAATGGCAAGGAGACCTACAATCGAGTCTGTGATTCTTTACAATGAGAAAGATGAAGCTAATAACTGGAAGCCAACAAAATATACGAAAAATTCATGGGTAATGAATGCTGCATCCATCATCAAAGAAAAATTTTCGACAAAAGAAAAGAGCAAAAATGACTGACAAATCTTATTGGAAAGCAAAATTTTTGGAGTTTAAGACTACCCCGAGAGGTCAATCGTTATCAGAAGTCTTAGTACAACATGTATATAGGCATTCAGAAATCAAAGTACATGATATCAATCCTCATGATTATCAAAAATGTAATTGTAAGTATATCAAAACATATGCACTCTACAACAATCATAAGTAATTTTCTTTATGGATGCTCTTCAAATTATGATTTAAATGCTTCAACATTATTTTTTTTCTTTCAGATTTATATCCATCATGCATAAGTGAATGGGAGCCCGCACAATCACTTGCAGGAATTTTAGACGTGATTCACTCTGTTGTTGGAAAGCTACAATACAGAGGAAGAAGTCCAAAGGAACTTGTAGATTGTGGTATCTATTTTTATGAATCCTTATATACGCCACAAATAGATGGAGGTTTTGGCAAGCTCGAAGCAATTCCATTGCCTAGTTTTCAAAGCGATGAGTGGCCTACCCCTGACAGTATTGTTTCTAAATCCTTGAGATGCAAGCTACTCATTGATATTAGAAATGCTATGAAGATAAGCACAGGCTCGAAAATTGTTCACCTAAATTGGTTTATCTCGTTACATATATTTGTTGATTTTTTCTCGAGTGCTAGTGTTCGTGAGACACCAACTTTATTTGTTTGCAAGGATTTATCAGATGAGACTTTGTCAGATCTCATGGATCAAGGCTGGGATAGTAAAACAAATGATGACATAGAATGAAGGATTTAGAAGTCCTCAATGATCTTTTATTATCATATCAAAAAACAAATTTCAGTCTCACATTTAGCTACCAGAGATACAAGAAAATTGAAGGTACATGGCTACCACTGGATCAACTTTGAACTAAATGGTCACACAAACCGAATGGAGATAAGCATTATCTACAATGAGGAATATTTGACTATGGTTGAGGTGGAAGAGAATTGGAAGCTTGATTTTATCAGAACAGAGCTCATGCTATTACAAATCAATCTACCAACATATTTCAGATTTATCATCAACGAAAGACTCGTAAGTACTTTATGTTTATTGCCATTTCAAAATAGAACAAAATAATTGAAAATGTCATCATTTACAATTGCACATTCACTAATATTTGTCATGTCACAGATGCAAAAAAGACAAGAGCTGATAACGTGCTGCAAAGATCTATCTACAACAATCACCATTGTGGGAGAACAATAGTTTCAAATAAACTTTAGTAAAAATATGTGTATACACTCTTGCATTCAATAAATGAAAGCCCAAGTTGGGCATCAGTCCCTATAGAGGAGTTTAAATGTCTTTTCAATTTGCGTGTATATTATATTAGTGACTATGTATATTTTATTACTGCTGATTTATGTAAATTTTTTGACTATCATGAAGATGAGGTTCTATGTTTATTATCCGGCACAATTTTCGAATTCTCCGACTTTGTAGATTTTGAAACAGATGACCTTGTTGCTGGTATTGATTTTGATGATAAGGAAGGACTTATGACCGGTCAAGAATGCTTGACCAAGACTTTATCAAATATTGATGAGGATGGGCGAGGCAGACCATCCGATGAAGAATTCACGACATTTCAACCCCTCATGGGCTTCCCTCGTCCATTATTAATGCATTTCACTGATGATTCCACTTCAGTACGTGGTCATTATGTTGATCATCCTGATCTGGTTGCTTATGATGATGAAGAATGTGTAAGTGTTTAGACTTCCTTGCATTAGAATGTTTTTAATCACTGAATGTGTTTTTGCTAACATATTTCCTATTGCAAGATGCTCTCATAATTGATGATTTTGTTGCGAGACGAGGTGGTTTCAGACAACACGCATCCTCATTCCAGAGGGATAGTGGACTTGGCCACTATCTTAGGCATTTTCTAAAGAATCGATCAATTAACAAGGTTTATTACAAGTATCTGATGAGCCAGTTTACAAATATGTCTCATGTGGTTGATATGATAGCAGACCTAGTACCTTATGATCTTCAAACAAAAAAAAATGTTCAAAAGAGTGAGATTCTTGAGAGCAAATTTTTTTCTTACAGGTATTATGTTATCTCTGGTCAACACTCTGTATTAGTTTGAAGAAGAATAGTGGAGTCTCCAACATGTCCACAACATCTAAGAGACTGTTACAGTACTAGGAATTCAAGGATACTAGGTGCACAAGATTATCTTGAAACTTTGAAACTTTCAAGATTCATGAATCAACTCCATCGAGGTTATGGTAAAGAATCCATATCAAGATGCCTTATCACAAGCAAGAAGACAATGGGAATACTTTGGTTGTCTGCCAAAGCCAACAGGAGGGCACTCCCTAGCAAACTTAAAATGGAAGGTGATCCTTGTACTTATGCTATGTTTTTTTATCTTTCTATTAGTAGATTTTATGTTATAAAGATTTATTCATGTATTTCTAAATTTTAAACGTATTTATGATATTTCTCTGTCTTACTAAATGTTGTGCAGGAATTCACGGAAGCAATGAAGGTTACATTGGAGGCAATAAAAATGCAAGAAGTGACTTCATATGCTTTTGAGTAGCGAGTTTATTTTCAATACATGGTTGGATATCAAAGAAAAGTACATAATTGGAGAAATTGCAAACAATAGGGGTGAGCATTCCAATAAGATTCAAATGAGTTTGTAAAAGGCAAAAAGATGTAGGTGGATGGTAGCACACAATTATCTCCCAACATGTTTCGTGTAATAGAGTACAAAGACATGGAGGATGTGGCTACAAGTTTCAAGTATAATAGAGTACTGAAGAATGGAATTGTGGAGTAACTAATGAGCAACCTTGGTGAGGAGAAGTTACAATATGATGGGATTCAAAAAAATACAATATCACAAAAGAGCTTTATGATAAGATGTATAGTTGGAGCAAAGATTGGATAAAGAAGTAAATTAACAAAGCAAAAAAAAGACACCTCTACCTGGAAGGTAAAGAGACTATGGAGAATCTATAAAAAAGGACATAGTACATGAGGCAAGTTAGTAAAGTCATTGTATAGTCATGGGATGGCTGCCTTGATGCACTCTTCAAAGAACTTTTTTTTTTCTAATGGATGAATTGAAATTGCCTTCAACTTTATGTAATGCTCAACATGCTTTGTAAACTTATATGTCTATTGTATTGATGAAACAATTCTCTTACCTTATATTGAAACTACTATAATATGAATTTTAATAAAGCAATTTCATGTTTGTTATGCAATCACTTAATCTATGATATATCAATTTATTAGTAATGATCTATGAATCAAGTTGAAGATGTACGATATTGCAATAACTAGCCAATGAAACATGCATTTTTCTATTGTGAATGAGGATACGAATGAGAAAAATAATACAAATTAACATGAAATTTGATGTTCTTAGAATAATAGATTAATATTGAGACTTGCACGAGTCTCAAAATTACTAAACATATCTTAGCTAGTAAATCTTGTTTCAGACATGGATAACAACTGATGCTCAACTATGACACATGTCTTCCTCAGATACCTAAGTCGTGCGGTTGTGTTTTGTAGAATGGTGGCAGGTAACAACTGAGTGTCCTAAAACTTGCTTCGCTCTATGGTAGTCTGGAAAGGAAGTTTGGGATGCTCTTGCTACTCTCTATAAAACACCTTCAATTGAAAACAGAATGTATCTTTGACAGCAGCTGATAAACTTCAAGATGGAGTATGGAGACTCAGTTGTAACTCATATCTCAAGATTGAAAACTTTTGTAGATCAATTGGTAGCTATAGGTTCAGCAATGCCAGAGTCTTATGAGAACTTAAATATTATGTTGAATGCTATTTCAAAACAAATGACAATGAAAAGTCTTATAAGTATTCTTCTTCAAGAGGAAATCAGAAAAAAGTTCAGAATCTAATTAGTGCAACAAAGGGAGCTGAAACTCTTCTGTTCCCAAGAAAGCAAGGCAAGTTAAAAAAAAAAAAGTTCTGAGTTCAACACAAGTGCCAATACTGTGGACATGAACAAAAGAACCCATTTCTACTATGAAAAACATGTCACTTTATAAGAAACTGTAAGCAAAAGATGCTAGACATTAAAGCTGGTAAATTGAAACAAGAAGCTCATCTTTCATTTCATAAAGAAGATGATTCTGCACATAGAGACTATTCATAGGATGAAACATTGTTTTAAGATTATGTGTTTAGTCAACATTGGTTAGTGATGATAGTAAGTAAGCTATGTATATCACCAAGCTAGTAAATAAAAGTATATTTCTGAAATGTGATTTGCAAAGAATTATCCTACGAGATAGATTCTTGATCAAGTGGAAGTATTGGAAATATAGATTTAGGGTGTATTAGGTTTAGGTTTGTTAGGGCACTTTAAGTTGTTTTAGGTCACGAAAGATACCACTTCTACATATGTCTCTCTCCTTTAACCGTCACGTCGTTTGCAGCCCATCGTTCACTGATGTAGAGGCTACGCCTCATCTCTTTTATTATTATTCAATAAAGCAAGTAGTTGGTTATCTCTCTCTTCATCGTAAATATTGTTGCGAGTTGAGTGAGAAATTTTGCAAGGTTCTCCTAAGGTATTTAAGATTTTTTGTAAAAACTCATTAAAATACACCCACTTTTGAAAAACCGTTTTTTTTTTTTGTGCATGTCATTTTAGAAAACTACCTATTTTTAAAAGTTTTTTAAAAACTAAAAAGAGATCTTTTTTTAAAAAAAAAAAGCAGATTATTAATTTTATAAAGTCCATGATTTTATAAAATTTTAAGTAGATTTTAAAATTATATACTAAAATTTAATTTGTATTTATTAAAACAATTTTTATAATACTTTGGATTTTTGCAAGCATTCTTTTATTTGATGGTCATTTCAATTTCTTCAGAAATTGTGATATATTGATGGGACATTTCAATGACTATAAAAAAACTTATATAATTTTTTGTTTATGCAATTTATTAGTGATATAAGACTCAAAAGAATTAAGAATGACGGTTTTGCAAATTTATATATCACAAAATAAACTTGTTTTTGTATGCATCCCATCAACAATACATTCATAAAAAGATGTAATAATCAAATTCTACCAATCAAACAAACTCACAATATTCTTATGCTCTGAATAATTAATAAAAACAAAATAATTTTGAACATTTAAAACTCAAAAACCTTGATGTTATATCAATTGATCCGGATTAAAACAATTCATAAATATTTTGTGATCCGATAATGCATAAATTAATTCTAAATATCTAACAAATGATCGGGTTTTTCTTCGCCATCTTCTCTCTCTTTCTCCTCATCTTTCTCTTCCTCAGCTTCATTGTTTCTATAACCTTCCTTCCCGTCGATGATAGCCTCATTTGCACCTAGCTTGGCCGCTTCTGAGTGGATTGGAGGTATTGGTTCCATGGAAGCCATTTGGAACTTATCGTTGTCAACAACATTAGTTGCTCCTACCTCCTGATCCTCATCAGGGAGAGGTATTCAAGTTAAAAGGAATAAGCAGCTTAAGACAATGCACCTCAACCAGAAGAAATATATACAAGAATTGGTACAGAAGTTTGCAATGACTAACTGTAAGCCAGTGAGCACACCTATGGAGAACAACTTGAAGTTATCCAAAGATATGTGTCCACAAAACAAAGAACAACAAGAACTGATATAAGCAATTCCATATCAAAGTGTTGTTGCCAGTTTAATGTATGCTGCAATATCTACTCGACCTGATATTGCTTTTGTAGTTAGTGTTGTCAATCAGTTTCTGAGTAATCCTGGTCATCTTCATTGGATAGATGTTAAGAGAATACTTAGATATTTGTGTGGAACTTCTGATTTTGGTAATACATTAAGTGAAAATAATGCTAACAATGTATTGCAACTCATTAGAGGGGTTACAAACATCAAAAGGGTCGTCTAAGAAATGCTATGTAGGACAAAAAACTTGAACCTTCAAGAACCTGTAAAAACAGATCCAAAATGCCTTGACCATTTGTCTCTTCTTTGATGCTTTTCACTAAATATAAAACTCCGATAGACTTTCAGGTTCAGTTTAGCTTAACCTTACTACTAATGTGTAGTTAACATGACATAATTATGACGCATGCAACTGTGACTTCAAGAACGCTCATTAACTAACTTTTTCAAATTTGAAAATGAGATTGTGTGCCTCGTTTTAACTAGCGAGAGAATACACATAGAATCTCAGGTATGCCATGGATGGAGAATAGTGTCTATTTTCTTTTTGGTCTGTCAGCTGATGTTTGCAGAGACGTCTCAGTTTCATCTACACATTGTTCTCCCTGTCGAGAATGCTCCGATAGCTAAACGAGGAGTAGTGAAAGAGTCCACAGTTTCTCCACTTGATATGTTCGCTCACAGAATCAACAAAAGAAAGAATTACAATTTGTGGATTGACGGAAGGTTTGTATCCATTGGATCTAAGCTCGATGTAAGCTCCACAAATTCCAATCCATCACACAATTAATAAAGTTTTTGTGTCACAGAAAAAACGATTTACTGGGTTATTGTGAAAGATTGATGAATTATGGTGTTGCAAACTCGGTTCTAAAAATACAGAGTTTAGAATGTATGTTAAATGGTTTGCTTGCTGACTATAGAGAAAAAGAGACTGCATTATTACAAACAAAAGAAGATAATGCACATTTACATAATATTATGTTAAATTTGAATGCAAGTAATGATCAATTCCGACAAGCTGTTCAGACATTACGTATATCAAATGACCAGTTAAAAGAAGAAACTCGCATACTAGAAATTAAAAAGAAACAAGCGAAAAATAATTCTGAAGGACATTGATGAGCTTTCACTAAATTGAGGCCAACGGAAAAAAAGGATTCAAGCATTCAAATAAGGATTTGATTTGAATCAGTTTTATTTTAGTTTTGTGAAGTAGCATGACATTTATTATGTGTCCTATTTGGGTTTTTTTATTTTCATAATCATTTGCAGATCAGCATTGGTTGCAAATGAGCATCTGAAGCAAAATGACCAATCGAAAAATCACTGAGTTCGGTATTGACAACCAAGTCCACAAAATCTTTATTGGACAATAATTGATATTCTCAAATCAAGTCCAAGGTCACTAAGGCTTTGATGAACGAGGTCGGTAAGGTTATCGACCAAACGTTAATTCAGAGAGCATGTGATTTCTCAGGTATTAGCAGGGAGGCATATGCCAGTATATTTTAAATTATTAAAGAGGCTTTGGACAATTGCATGTAAAGAAAATTTCCCATTCCTCGTCCTTTTCAGATAAGATTGGAGAGAGATGTATTGAATAAGGGTATGCAAAACGTCATTGGAATCCCTTTTCACATCAATGAGATTTACAATTCAAAGTCTGGAAATTTGTCATATAATTCTACCAACAACTTATTTGTGGATTTGAATCATTTATTGAGATTTATAATGAAATTCTATAATATTACAAATGTTAGTATGAGGAAACTTATTCTGGTGGTCAAGCTAGATGAATCGGAAGTTATAAAAGAACAAAAGTTGGAAAGAGTAAGTATTACTCTCATGAATGGAGCATTGAGCAATGCAACAAACTCAAGGGATCTCAACTTCCGTGTGCAATCAGAAAACAACATATGGTGGCTAGCATGTTTTCAGGTAAAAAAGGGTTGTTATTCATGTGCAATTTCTTTTGGTAATTGTTTTGAATTTATAAAAACTTGTGATTCCATATGTTGAACAGATTATCAAGGAGGATCATGATGTTCTTTCCTGGATTTTTAGCAGAACAAGTTATCCAGATATTAGAAAAGATCATATGAATGGCAAAGTATTTAGTGTTCCTGAAAGAGGTGAATTTTTTGTGGAATGGCATTTAGTTGGAGACTTGAAGTCATTGAAATGTATGTTCAATGTATCTCATGGAGCAAATTCGAAACATCCATGTCTATATTGTATGAAATCATCTAATGACATTTCAAGGAACACGAGAGTTTCAAGAGATATTGAAGATGTCAACTGGAAACCAGTACTACCAATTCATTTACAAAATGTGCATATCTGCACACTTCATGGAGAGGTGAGGACCATAGAGAAATTAATATATCTTCATATCTTGTTTGCATGGAATACTAAGCCAGAGTCAGCATCAAAACAAGCAATCGCTCGATTAGAGGAAGTGTTGTCAAAAGCAGGCCTTCATAAAAGGCCATGTTAAAATACAAAAAGATGAAAAGCTTTCGGGAAAAACAGGAAACATACCCTATAAACCTAGCATAGGAGGAGTCAAAGCTCGTCAATTTTTATCAAATCATTCTAAAGAGTCGTCTAAGATCCAATACTCGGTATGGAAAGATGTTATTTCTGCACCAGAAGACTTTGAAGATAAAGGAACAACAAGGGTAAAGAAGGTTGAAGTTTGAAAAAAGCTCGATAATATGGCTGAAGTGCTTAGAAAAGACACAATTTCATATGCAGATGCACTCCTATTAAAGAAAACAACAATAGAGTTTGTAGATGCAGTTCGGGTGGCTTGGGGCTCAGATTACATCACCCACTACATGGTAAGATACGTTTGAACGATGTCTTACAATTTTATAATTTTAGTATAACTTGCTTGATAGATTCCAACCAATGCATATTTTTCTAACCAATGCATAAATCTTTGATATTGCAGCACATACTAAGACATCATGCATCATTTTTTGCAAAAAAGTATGGCAGTTTGAGTATATAGTCGTCACAAGGAATGGAGAAATCACATTGTCAAGCAAGAGCAGCATTTCATTGAAATACACAACATGGTGGAACATCCTCAAAAAATAGTTACATCATTCAGCTATATGGTTTTATAGACAAGCTCAAGTTCGATACACAAAAAGATCAACTGAACATCAAAGATTCAAAAAAGCATGTAAATATATAAGACAAAATTAGATTGATGGCATTCAATAAAGATCCAACGCGTGTGATCAAAAATTCTCAAATTTCACATACATTAAATGGAAAAGAGTACAATCATTTTTTTTCATTTTCTCTAAAGACAATTTTTGTTGTGTGGCCATGAAGGAACTTTTTCCTATCATACGGATTTAAAAATCGAGTGGATCGCCTTTTGCTCAGATCTATGTATCCTGATAGAATTGCCAGAGCAGATGATCTCATAGGAACATTTTTTGGCACATAATTGAACACTTTAAGAGCAACATCTCTTTTGACAAAAATGATTCTATATGTATTTTTAGGATCTTTATGTCCTTGGGCAAAATAAGATAGGGCCTTGATGGCCATGATTAAGGTTCCCGCATTCACAAAAAATCTTTCATGAAGAATACAAATTTTGTTATTTACAAAAAGTTTCAAATAATGAGCCAATGAGGCATCCTTCTGTCTTCCTTGTCTCTCTCTCAATCCTCCATGCATGCTAGCAAAGACATCAACTTCAACGATTTCCTACAACACATAATCAAGTGTTAGTCAAACTAGCAGATCAATCATCAGTTACACGTTATATAGTAAATGATTTTTGTGAGAAGCTGTACTTACCAAATCCTCCTCGTCAGCTTGGATCACACCAGCAGCTTCTAAATTGTGACCAGCAATAATGGTCGATTACTGGTCAACTATAATAGTATATATGGGAGGTGGCGGATACTTTTTCTGAAAAGCCAAAAACTCCTCCTCACTCACTCGGCATATTAGCCTCATATGCCCTGCTCTCAGATTGCATCTTTTGAAGGGCATCTGTGCCACTTGCCCATTCTATCTGGTCCTCATACTCGATGCCGTCTATGAGGTCGTCATCATCAAAGTCAATAAAATCTTAAAATTTAGAAATCATCCTTGACATAAGAGATAATATCTCATCTTCTCTGAGATCCATTACGTCTCCGATGTCGCTAATGGACAAGAATGCAATATCGTCCATATGGTACATAGGGAGGTCCATCAGGGTTCTGCTCTGGTCAATCTTGCTTAGGATAGATAAGGGAGAGATAGACAGAGAACGAGCCTTGGCAGGATCATATTACTGTGCTTGTCTGGCCTCCTCTACATCTTCTAAAACCTCATCAGTAATGGAAACCTCTGAAGCCACATGAGTAGTAGGGGCAGACAAACCAATCATGGATGACCCAGAAGATTCTGCCTCATCAGGGATAAGAGCAGATAAGAAAAACACGAAGGCCATACCCTCTTGAACAAAGCGACATACTCGATTGTATTCCTCATAGGGTATGACATGTTTAAACAGATCGATAAGTTTGGTAAACTTACGATCATGCTTTTGCTTGGCACTAGGCTGAGCATGAGTCAAATCTGTGAAATGCACAAATCTCAAGCCATCCATCAGAAGGGTACCCTGTTGCAAGCACTCATAAAAATCCTTGTACGGTTTGGGAAAAAGTTCCCGTGCTCAATAACAAATATCTCTATGTCAAATTGAAAATCGAAATAGGACACAAAATGGGCCTGTCTGTCGGTAATTCCAACATCAACAAGGAAAGAACTAAGAGCTCTATCATAGATCGAACTAGTAGAAGAGGAGGCCATATCGATATGAGGCGCCGATTAGCAAGGGGACATAAACGGTGTAATTATGGGCACGTGATGGCGATATACACTGTACACGATTTCGGATATCAAAAATACGCGCCAGGGGAGTAGTGTGATTATGGAACCATTTGTTGGGCGCGTAGTAGCGATATTGTATGTACTGATTTTGGAGCACGTTGGTTTCCTAGACCCTATATGCGAAACTGGATTCCGAAAACGACACTCATATATATAGTCTAATTCAGAGCATCTGAACCATAAACATGTTTCGGAAACGTGCGGTCAAAATTGCCACATGTGTGAAAACGACGACCAAATCATTTGCATGACACACGTACACTTCAGATCCTGAGACGTTCCTCGCACATGCATGCCAACTGTATGATCGTACGAGCCAATCATCCCATGACGCGTGTGTGGCCCAGATTGTGACATGTGTCCTCACATGTGCATGCCAACCGTGTGATCGTACGGACCGTTGATGTCCTGACATGTGACACACGTGCGGGGATTGGAGGTGTCAAGTCACACCTGTGATAATGATGGGACGTTCTGCAGGTGTAAAAGGACGTTTTGGACTCATATTTCTGTTTTGGATTTCTTCTTTCCCTAGCGCTCCTCAGAGTTCTTCATTCCGCATATCCCTACCATGCGCCCATAGGGTTCTCCCTCCATGCGTCGTAGCGATACGCCATCTTTCATATCACCATCACACCTCCCCTATCTGATATGCACTGTTCTTTCTCATTGGCACGTCATAACGATACCTTAGCTTGAAATGGCCCGTACCAAGCAGACAGCACGTCTTACCACATTTGCCCTGCCTCCTCGTCCTCTTGTACAAAGGGTAGTGGGCACTGGTAGGAGAGTAGGTCGGCCTAGAAGACCATGGTTAAGGAATATCAGGAGACTACAAAGGATAACAAATCTTCTGATTCCCCGTGCTCCGTTCTACAGATCTGTGAAACTAGTGACAAGGTCACTCTCACATGATGTTTGATAGAACATAACAGCCCTGGAAGCCCTCCATACTGCCTATGAGGAATTTCAAGTTAAATTCTTTGAGGACTCTACGCTTTGCACAACGCACGCCAAGAGAGTTACCCTCATGCCTCAAGACATGCATCTTGTCATGAGGCTGAGGAGTACATATGATCAGGTCTTTAAGAGTGGCTTCACCTCTAGGCCACCACCTACAGAGAGAGGGCATGTTCTTCAACGAAGAAGGAGAAAGCAGACCAAGCCCACTAGGCCGGCCAAACAAAGGGTAGTACTCACCATCCCCCCCTCATATCTCTCATCCTTTGGTTGGACCATCACACTAGTCTGCATTGCGTTCTTCTCCTCCCACCTAGCTATTCAAGTAGTTCCTCTTCCATTTGGCCCTCCATTCCATCCCACAATAACGAGGATATGACCTCTACTGTAGATAAAATAATATCGGATCTAGATATAAGTTTAATAGGTGATTTTTATAAGGTTGTGTAAGATTCTTGTTGATCCGAAAGATTCATTTTTGGATTCTGAGAGGTATATAGTTTATGATGAGTATGTTGCCAAAGAGATTGATAAGCTAGGAGGTCAATTTTCTTTTTGTCTAAGTTCAATTAATTATGTAAATCACATAAATTGTTCGGAGTGCACCAAAAGTGATTTCACCATTCTATTGGGCACATAGTTGGGAGTTGACGACTGAGTGCATTTCGGAAGGCGACGCCGATTTGGCTTTCAATTTGGTGGAAAAGCGGCGAGTGGCCTGGTAAGGGAAAAAGTGCAGGTCATTATTTTCAACTTTTGACATCACAGTTGGCCTCGGCATACTGTTTTAGCCTACGGTAGAAGTTTCAAGCAGTTTTGCGATGACAAACATGGAAGAGTCCATTCTGAGTGAATGGGATTTCCAACTATGCAGTGTGGAAACTCAAAATGAAAAACATACTGATGGAAAAAGATGTGTGGGAAGGCCGCCAAATGAAGCGGACATCAAAGTGTTCGACAAGAAGATGAGGAAATCTTTGATCTTCATTAACTTGTCAGTGAAGGATCACATCATTACCCACATTTGTGATGCTGTTACACCCAGACAGGCATGGGATGTGCTAAAGGAGCAGTTCAAGACATCAAATCCATCAAGAATCATGTTTTTGAAGTCAAAGCTGAATAGTGCCCGAATGGAACAAGGAGAGCACATTCAGACTTATATGACCAGAATTAAGACAATGAGGGATGAACTGCATCCTATGGGTGAGCGCATACGTGATGTGGAGCTGGTGCACAATGCATTGTGTGGCATTGCAAAACTCTATCAGATGTTTGTGAGCGGAATAACATCAAGAGAAAGATTGCCAACCTTTGACGAGCTCATAGGAATCTTGATGTAGGAAGAGCAATGGCGGAAAATGATGAAAGTTAGACATCACAATACTGACGATCAGGCACTTGTGACATGCCAAAAACAAGACAAGGGCAAGGGCAAGAAAAATTCTAAACAACAATTTGCCAAGACTCAAGAGGATGAAGGATCTTCCAATAAGACCAAGAAGAAAGACAAATGCTTTCATTGTGGTAAAAAGGGCCGTTGGAAGAGTGAATGTTGCAAATTCCTGGTGGAACAAGACAAGGGGAAACCAAAGCAAGCAGGTAACCTTGTCGATGAGGGTGAGATTGAAGACTCTAGCATCTTCATATATGCATTGTCATCTAATCAAGATGATCAAGCATGGTATATTGACTTAGGAGCCACAAGACACATTTATTAGTAACAAGGATTGGTTCAATAGCTTGAAAGTGTTGGACAAGCAAATGGTGATGTGTGCAAAATCAAGGGGATAGGCACCGTTTCAATCCAACTACCTGATGGAAAAGGTAGGATGATCAGGGAGGTACTTTACGTACCAGGTTTGAAGAAAAACCTACTTTCTGTTGGAGTCATTACTGATCAAAAGTTGAAAATAGAATGTAAGGCCTTTGTACACATTCCTAAGGAAGAGAGACGTAAACTTGATGTGAAAGCTATCAAGTGTATATTCCTAGGATATGATGATCGTGTAAAGGGCTATAGATGTTTTGATCCAATGGAAAATAAAATACATTAAGCCGTGATGTTATTTTTTATGAATCCAAGATGTATGAAGACGAGGATGTTGAGAAGATAGACACATCTAGTGGGAAAGATGGTATAGCGAGGATACCTCCTGATGATGATCCATTTATTGACTTTCCAAGTGATGAACATGAGGAAACATCTAAAGATGCTACTACTCAACCTCAAGAGACAAGTTGGAGAGGTAGAGAACAAACCTTTTGGTGCGAGAAGGATTGAAGTTGCAGGTGACAAACACAAGGAGAAGGATGTCAAAGAGTTGTTGCATAGGTTTAGGTTGTAGGATTGCAAACTAGTGAATACTCCTATTGAACCAGGTAAAAAGCTTTCTAAGCTTGATGATTTACAGTCATTTGATGCTACACTGTATAGGCAGTTAGTAGGGAGCTTGATTTACCTTACCATGACTAGACCAGATATATGCTATGTTGTTGGTATTGTAGGTCAGTTTATGGCAGCACCTACGGAAACGCATTGGAAGGCAGCTAGGCGCATTTTGCGTTATGTAAAAGGCACTTCAGATTATGGCTTGATTTACAAGAAGCATGAGGGTTTACCTAAGTTGAGTGGCTATGTGGATGCAGATTGGGGAGGTGACTATGATGCGTAGATCCACCACAAGGTATGTATGGCAGTTGCTTTTCTTGGTCTAGTAAGAAGCAAAGTACAATTGCTCTATCCACCACAGAAGCAGAGTATAAAGCAATGTGTAGTGCAGCACATGAAGCTATATGGTTGAGACAAATCTTGGAAGAAGTTGGCATGAAGCAGAAAAATCCCATGACGTTACATAGTAATAGTAAGAGTGGCATTCAGCTAGCAAAGAATCCAGTGTTCCATGCGAGAACCAAAAACACATTGAGATTCAATATCACTTTATACATGAGCGGTTGCTGAGTCGTGAAATTCATGTTGTTCATTGTATTACGGAAGAACAACTAGCTGATATTTTCACTAAGCCACTTGTTGGAGAAAAGTTTGATAAGTTTAGATCAAAGCTTTCTATACTTAAAGTTTGTTGACTTTAAAGCTATGTATATGATTGTATAAAAAGTAGACTCTACTTTAAGGGAGAGAGTTAGAATTAAAGTAGAATCACTGTGCTACTGTACTGTGGGTCCTATCAGTCAATAAGGATCAGTTGGCCTCGCCATGAGGCAAGTCGACGGGAAACGCATCACGCCAACGACAACCTGGGTCATGCATGGGTTGCCTGAGTGAAGAACTATATGTACAGTGTAATTTCATTTTGAGAATTACAGTTGCTATGTGAGCTTGTTGTGGAGAGCGCTTTTTGTCTGTGTTACTGTGTAGCATGATTTGTGTTCCTGTTCGAAGCAAATTCTAAGTAAAAGTACTTGGTAACAAGGCCAAAACATAAAAAAATTTATTGAGAGTTGTACAGTTGGCTCTTTATTGGGTGACCCTATGTATCACTATCAAAACCCATGGAATGTGATTTATTTTAGTTCATCATTGGTTATTCACATGTATATTTTTAAAATTTAGATACAGGTCAAAAAAAATTTAGAAAATGAGAAAAAAGAAACTTAGACTTCAAAAAAAGATAAAGTCAATGTTTAATCTTGGTTTAGGGAGATGTAGAAATGTTAAACAATAACTAGAGTCTACAACTCAAGAATAATTGGAAGACAACTATATATGACAAGCATGAGGAATTTGGCCTTGGACTATGCCTACATTGCTTATTTGTTGTTACGACAAAGGATTTCCGTTGTGAAGAGAAATGAGATGTATGTCAACTCTCTACAATGAATTTCTACCACATTTTAGACTAAAGTGCGCGCAGTGCAGATTGATTGCTAAGCAGAAGTAATATTTCTAGCTTGCTGCATGAGCACAATTTGCAGTGATGGTCAATTTCTCAGATCAAGTTTGGATTATTGAACAAACATGTACAAAGTTATTCAAGTATGATTTAGAAAGTCTTCTTCTAGAAAATCTTCTTTCAAAGCAATGTTTCAGAATTGTGTGGTCTCGAAGAGATAAGATGAGCATTTTGACCGCTGAAAATTACTATATTTTATTTCATTTTTTATCTTATGGTTGGTGGAATTGTTGCATTTCCTTCGATTGCCTTTAACACCAACAAGTGCTTTTAAGACCCATGCAAATTAAGCTTTCTTCTTCTTCTTAGATATATTTGAAAAAACAAGTTTTTTTGATTTGTTTGTTCATTTTCCTTTCTAGATTTTTGCTTCGTCAATTAATTTTTCCTAGTTTTTCAATCCTTCTACAATTATTAAGTTTTCCTAATGGTTAAAATCAGCGCCTGAATGGTTTAAAGTAGGGATTCATCAAATATATTTTTTTGGGTATTTCTATGTAAGCTAATTAGCTTAGTTGGTGATTGAAGATAATAATTTTTTAAAGAAGTTAATTAGGATTTACAATGTGAGGAACTCAACCCTCAATCAAGTTCTGAAGTTGACATAGATGGATATGTCACATAAGTTCAATATCCCTTCACTTTGCTAACATACTTTTCATGAGGTCATAGATTTTGCTACGGAATACATATTACAAAGCATAGATTTTTGCATATTTAACTTTTTCTTTCATTTCTTGAGTCTCGTGAAGAAAAAACTGTAATATGTTTTGCTAGATCTTACCATTTCTACTAGACGTTGTTACAAGAATGGTTTTCAACAAAGAAAATGTGAATCTAAAGTTTAGATACTATGTTGGGAGCAAGCATAAACTGATGATGTTTTCATGGTAACAAATGATGATTGATTAAGGATGTTCAATCCAATCTCATTTTACTATGTTTGCCTCATGCAAATCAAGGATGAGGCTCACAAGCAATCAATCTTTTGTGTATAATGCATCAAGAATTTATCCTGTGAATGGATACTATAATGTCGTAGTTGTGACTTTTCCTAAAGATAACTCATTTGCCTTCACCATGGAAACATAATTGAGTTAAAAATCTTGGCTACCCAAAATTAATTCTAGTCTAATGATGGGTAGGTTCGTGTCTGATTTGCATTGCAAAAATTGGATCAAATTTTGAAATTTGGCTAATATTGTATGGGGGTGGCCTTAGATTCTAGTTTGAAATGCAAGTCTATAGTTTTGAGGTTGAAAGGTTGAAGGGTGCTCTAAGGTTTTTTCTTGAAGCAATCACCTTTCAATTGGAAAAGTTGGAATTGAAATGCATTTTTTTTTAAGGGAATATGGTCTTGGCTGGTAAGACTTCAAAGCATAAGCCAACATGCCAAGGGCAACTTAACATATCAGGGGACATTGCCTCGCCCAAGAATGAGTTTGAGTTGCCCTTACATGGCAGTGGGTCCATGCCATTTCATCTGCCACACTGTGTCAAGTGCATAGTGCATGTTAATGTGAAATAGGGGAGTCCCATTCATTGCCCCTAAACTGGAGAGCTCCATTTTGAATTTGGACTTGGGAGTCATTGTGAAATGTGCCCCAAGTTCCCTTGGCCTTCCACCTGGGTTTGTTGGAGTCCCTCTCATGGTGGCCTTTGCCCCCGAACTTCCAAGAAAACAAACCCTTTCTTGCAAACGAAAAGACACTCTCTTGAGTGGTCCCCCACAACTTTCAAAGTCAGTCAGCTATGCCCAAGACATCCACATTTTTCACGACAATAATATTCTGACTATAATTCGGCCGCAGCCACTGCTAGTTACAATAATATATTCTCGGCCCACTGCTTTGTTTCTTTCAGTGATCACTGATATATAAGCTTGCATATTGAATATAATCAAATTCATGTACTGCTTGGTTAGTGTAGTAGCTGCCAATTGAGTACAATTTCTCAGCTCTATAGGTTCCCAGCTTAGAAGAGTGTGTCAGAATGTGCCTCAAGGTAGAGTGAGCCCAGATTCCTCGCTAGCGACAAGACCAATATTCAGAAGACCTGAGAGAGCTTCACTGTTGCTTTTGTCTCTACATGGACAAACAATCAGTTCAGAAGATGGAAAACAATGTCGCCACACACCCATCTGCAGCTGGTTACCATGGAAAATTCAGCCGGATCATGAGGAAATCGGTTCACATTTCAGATAAGGTCAAAGTTTCGATGCCTAATCAAACTGTGAATCTAATGTGGGACAATCAATTTTCATTGTTCCTGATATCGTTTTTGCAATCCATTGCAATCTACCTGCATCAAACGGGGGAGCTCATTGAACTCTGTCTGAACACTATCTATATCAACGGAGGCTTGGCAAAAGTCGCCTTCCTAATCTTAACTGGAAAAAGTAAGTAATTCCTGATCAAAGCTTTGCTGCTTTTATTATCCATCTAAAGGCCGTGAAGATTGCTGTAGCTTACAGGCTTGGGTGAAGCAGGTTTGAACCCGATGGAGAGAAGTTCGGAGAGCTATATTTTATCTATAGGCCACCTTGATTTGCGAACAGATCTGGATAACTCCAATATACTTACTGGTGACGATAGTGACAGCAACCGCCATTGTGATCGTGGTGCCATTATTCGTGACCATCCTGAGACCAAGTGGGCAGCAGATTTATGCATAATGGCTTCGAAATTGGCCTATGAGAACTCAGCTGTTATTCAAAAAGTAGTAACAACTTCCTGGAAAGTAAGTCCAGCAAGTGAACGGATCAAAATAAAAACTTAAACTCTCTCTTTCTCACGCACACACAACCGTACACACCTATTCATCTTTCTCTTTCTTGTGTCTTGTAGATGAGCATGGTGGACTCGTACAACTTCTGGAATGGTAATTAGCTGCTTTTCCTTGTTAATCCTCACCAACACGGCACTTATAATCCTGAGGAAAAGAATAAATTATAGTGACTGGTTGAAAATTTGGATAAAAGAATTTTCAGCTGAATTGATGTCTTCATACAAAATATTTGTGCAGATAGATTACAGAGTCATTCAACTCAGGCATTCCTGTTTACTGATAGAGAAAAAGATGCGCAAATTATAGCTCTTTCTTTCCGTGGAACTGAGCCTTTCAACGCCCACGATTGGTGCACTGACTTCGACTTCACTCCGTTTGAACTTTGCCCTGAAATGGGGCATCTTCATGTGGGATTTATCGAAGCGTTGGGTTTCGTAGATCGCCAAAAGGTGGATACTTTCACATAGATGAAGCAACGGAAAAACGATGACGATCTCAATTCTAAAAGATGTAATGGCTATTCTGCATCAGGACTCTCGAAAGAGGTAATTGAGGATAAACCTCTCGCTTATGATGTATTGACTGTCATCAAGGAGCTCCTAGAATCACACAAGAATGCCAAACTGCTGATTACTGGGCATAGCCTGGGGGAAGCCCTGGCAACAGTTTTCACAGCAATGCTTTTCTTTTACAAAGAAGATGCGATAGCCGAAAGGATCTCAGCGGTTTACACCTTCTGACAACCCCGGGTTGGCAACGAGAAATTTGCGAACTACATGGATGGCAAGCTCAATACTCCGGTCTACCGATACTTTAGAGTAGTGTACTCCGATGACATTGTTGCACGAATACCATTTGATGATGAGCATTTTCAGTTTAAACACTTCGGAAGGTGCATTTACTACAACCGGCGATACATGTTGCAGGTATCATGCCTTCCTTCTTTTCTCTCAAACTCATAGATACATCACAACAAGGTTTTTACCTTTGGATCAATTGAAAGCTGTAAGGTTTAATCTAATGATCACCCAACGTATTGACAGACGCGTGCGGCGGAACCCAACACTCATACCTCGTATCGGAGCTGCCTGGGAGCTACTCAGAAGTCTCACACGTATAAGAGATCAAGAGTCGACCTTTTGTATAATCTTTCGATTGATGGGACTGTTGCTACCTGGTGTAGCTGCCCATAGTCCTACAAACTACGTCAATGCAGTCAGATCTGGACCAACCATCATCAACACTCAAGTTTCCGATCCATCTTTCATGAATCGCTTAATGTCGAAGAGCTTATCCATCACACGGCAGAGATGGCATGGATTTATTCTCAGGACCATAGGGTTGCATTAGCAATAAATCTTGGCCAACACTGATGGATCTCGAATAAGCTGTATGCAATTGTTAAATCTGGATCATATGATGAAATTTTTGGACAAAAATTACTAGTCTAGCAGTGACAGATCAGATCATTTAATCAGCTCATGCAACTGCGCCCAGCAGTGTTTCTATTGAAGTCACTACCTAGGTGACACTTATAGTCTCCACAATATACAATACCTGGCATTGAATTCCTGTGCATTTTTCATTCCGAGGCACAATGATGTAAAGCATTCAAGCATTTCACTAACCTGCTGTTGGTGCAGAGTCAGCCACAGAGGCTGATGTGTAGGCAGTTATTTAGGTGTTAGGTTATAGCTAAATGTTAGCTAGTTATTGGTAGGCAGTTGAGTAGATTTAGGCTTAACTTAGAAGGCCTCTTGAGCCTCACTTAGCCTTTGCAAATGTACATATATCTGCATAACATAATGAAGAAGATAGAACATTCTGTTTATCATCTCTTGTGCTCTATTTTCTAGTGGGTCTTCTTTTCATGGTATCAAAGCCCTAAGTTCTGAAAAGTGATTGTGGTGTGTGATAGGATGGAGAGTGATGGATTAACATCAATGTCAACATCCAAGTTGAAACCACCATTGTGGAGTGGAATGGATTCTATAGCTGGAAGAAAGTTATGAAGCTTTGTTTAAAGGCAAAGCAAGTTTATGACATAGTTGATGGAAGGGAGCCCAAGCCATTTATGCCTGAGACAGATGCACCAGCAATGATTGATCGACACCAAAAGAATTTGTTGCGCTGTATGGCAAAAAATGACAAGGCTCTGGCAATTATTGTCGTACACTTGAGTCAAAAATCTATAATGGAAGCAAATTGTGACCAGGGAGCAAAAATTTTGTGGGAGTGGCTGGAGCAGAAGTATGGTCCGTATACAACAATGGAGGTCATGCGGCTTGAGAGTCACCTAGACATTTTGAAACTTGTTGAAGGTGAAGATTTGAAAACATATTAACATGTTAAAAAAAAAAATTGATCTTTTAGCTGCTGCAGGTTCAGAACATCAAGTTAGCAATGTCGGTCAGAGACTCAAGTTATTGAAGTCGATGTCGTATTCATGGAAAGCACGGTGCAAAACTTGATGCTAAAAAGGAACGATACATAGGATGAGACAATTGAAGACTTGCTACACATGGAGTTAATGCGTAAGGAACGTGGTGTTGGACAACCAAGTTCTGAACAGGCATTGTGTCATGTGCTACATGTATAATTAGCCCATGAGCTTACTAATGAATTGCCAAATATGGCCATGGAGCTAAATCATACTAGAATTAGTCATTAGGACAATTAATAAAGTGGCTCAAACAACCTTGCTATGTTTGTGAATAACGGACCTTGTAATAATGGTTATAAGGCCCAAATTAGCCAAATAAGGTCCCAAACTCATAGTAGAGGCACAAATGACCACTATCTAAATTTTGAGGCTATCGTTCATTTTGTGATTTTGAGTTTTAAGAGATCTTGGAGCTTCTCTTTGAGAGCTTTCTTGATGGAGAAAGTGGTTCATGTGCCTAAAATCACATGAGAGCTATGATCATGCTCTAAAATCAGGCCCCTATCTTGTGAATGATCAATAATCATGAATAATGATACCTTACTTTGCCTATTTTGGTGAACTTTTGCTGCTTTTAGCTAGGCTTCTTGATTTTTGGCTTACTTTCTTGTATTTCCATTGTGATTTGATGTTAATGAATGGATTAGATGTTTGAATGCTAAGTTTGGCACATGACAATTTTGGTATCAGAGCATTAGATCCTTTCCTCATCAGATTTGGTGGTTTTTGTTAAAATTTGGTAGAGTTTCTTGTTTTTTCAATTTCCAGCATGTTTTGGTTCAATTTTTGATCAACTAATCTTTATTTATTTTTTCTATGATTTCTTGTTGTACATCAGTAGATCTCTCTTTTGGCTTCTTGGAGGTACTGAGATTTTCTGATTTGGAGCTATAATGACCAAGTTATGGCCATTTTTGTGCTTTCACTCCAATTTTAGTTAGTGATAGTTTTTGCAGTTTGTTTACCTCCATTTTGGCTGAATTTTTGGCCAAACTTTCTGACTGTAATCTTATAAGATTGTAGATCTCACTTTTAGGTTGAATCTGAGCCAATTTCCAGCCAAATTGGTTGAAAATTGAGGGAGATATGACAATTCTTGTAAGGGAGGTCTAATTTTAGTTTTTGGTAGAATCACTTCAATTTTTCATTCTTGAAGTCTTGCTCGTTTGCAGATTTTTCTCAATTTTTTTCATTTTGAAGTTTTTGCCAAACTCAATTAAAAAAAAAAACGCACGTGTGGGCGCCAGAGTTCAAAATCTCCCCTCTGAATTCGCACCACTGGGATTCACAAACTCACAAAGTCGCACACCTCCATATCTTCACAATTTCTTACCCTTCATGATTTCTTCTCCTTCACAAATTCTTCCAAAACTCGCACACCCAGATGTCACAAGCACACCTCAAAAAATCGCACACCCAGAAGTCGCACACCCCAAACTCCATCTAAACTCGCACATAGGCCCTCTAATCTTTTACGAGCACAAATGTTTCATGGATGTTCAATGTTTATTTTTATTTTTATAAGACCCTTACTCCTAAGTTCGTACAAATGTTGCTTTTTACCAATTTTTAAAACTTCCATATCTTTTCTGTTTGACCTCGGATTTTAGTGCCGTAAAAAGCAAACCTCTACAGCTCACCAAGATTGACAGTGTGGAAGTCTTATTTGTACCAAAAATCGACCTCTTCAAAAGTCTTTGTATTTGCTCTAATTGAAAAACCCATGCCTATTGTCACCGTTTAACTGCACCTTGCTATATTTGATTTTCATATCACTTCAAAATTCTTCCCAAGTTTGCAATCCACAATTACAAATTCAGTTATTTGACATCCATTCCAATGGATTGGGATTATGAACAAGAGGATGACAATCAATCATATTGTTATGACCATTATGACTGGTGTGGAGGAATGTTGGGATCAAGGTGATGGTTACAACGAAGATTATGATCAAGGTGACGATAACATTGAAGATTATGATCAATGTGATGACATCCCTGATGACAATCAGTATCAAGACCAGAATGATGATCAGTATCAGGACTACAACGACACTTCAGAACTTGACCATTACTCTAAAGATTTCAACAACGATCAACAAAGTGAAGAACAACATGAATTAGTCATTGAGGATTGCTCTGCCGATGAAGTAGTTGAACCATTCGATGGTCAGGATGAAATAGAGTTCAATGATGGTAATTATCAAGATCAAGATCAATTCCAATTTACTACTGAAGATTAGTTTGAAGCCACAAGCGTGGATGAGCAACAACAGGTGCAAGGTGGAACAGAAGATCACTACGAGCCCATTGATCAGTTCTATGATCTTGAAGAACTCAAGAGATGACATTACCGTGGTACAGAACAACATTTCGATCATAATGAAGATTATAATGTTGATTATGAGGCCTATGAAGATGCCTATGAAAGTGAAAAATTTGACGAAAATGAAGGATGTTCTCTCTATGCCACTACAGGTACGATTGGTCCTTCTCTGATGGGTATATCATTTGTTGACACAAATGATTTTAAGGAGGGAAGGAATATTACCGCGGCAAGTGGAGCGACAATTTCTAGTTTGTCAATTTGTGGGAAGTCTAATGCCATCAACTCAACAACAGTGGGTTAGAACTCATGCAATATCAAGTAATAATGTAGACCCTACTATCCGTCTAGTGACCAATGGAACAAAAGAAATATTAGGTACACTTTTAACTACCGTACAGGATAGTACTAAACATGGCAACAATTACAAGAAAGGTCAAAGCGAAGATGGGAAGAAATGTACCAGAAGACAGTCGCTCGTTTGGACTCTATTTTGCAATCGGCTGGTATTCCACAATAGCCAATTGATATTCAAACTACTAATCCTAAATGGTGTACGACTGTTGATGTTTATAAAACAACGTTCCCTCTAGTCCAAGGGCAAACTTCCATGCCAAAGGCAAATATCGATCAAGATGTTTTGAACAAACAAGATTATGAATCTTCTTGATGAAGCTAATGATTTCAAGGAAGAAAGAAATATACTTAATATCAATCTATCTTCCACGAAGAGCTACAGGGTCCTCATTTTTTAAGGCAAAAATGCTTAAAGTAGGGGGAGTGTCATGTGCTACATGTAATTAGCCCATGAACTTACTAATGAATTGCCAAATATGGCCATGGATCTAAATTAGACTAGAATTAGTCATTAGGATAGTTTAAAAAGTGGCTCGAACAACCTCGCTATATTTGTGAATAACAGACTTGTGATAATGGTTATAAGGCCCAAATTAGCCAAATAAGAACCCAAACTCATAGTAGAGGCACAAATGACCACTATATATAGCTAAGGTCGTGCTAAATTTTGAGGCTATCATTCATTTTGTAATTTTGAGTTTTAAGAGATCTTGGAGCTTCTCTTTGAGAGCTTTCTTGATGGAGAAAGTGGTTCATGTGCCTAAAATCACATGAGAGCTATGATCATGCTCTAGAATTAGGCCCCTATCTTGTGAATGATCAATAATCATGGATAATAATACCTTACTTTGCCTATTTTGGTGAGCTTTTGTTACTTTTAGCTATCTTCTTGATTTTTGGCTTACTTTCTAGATTTTTTGTATTTCCATTGTGATTTGATGTTAATGAATAAATTAGATGTTTGAATGCTAAGTTTGGCACATGACACATTGTACACATAAGGAGGCAAGTCTCAAAGCAAGAAGAATTCTCAAGTCACCAACGAAGATGGTGATTCCAAGCAGCAAGGCAAAAAGAAAAGAAGATTCGCCAAGAAAGGTCAGTGCAAGAGGTGCTTCTGAGTTTGGACACTGCAAAGCTGAATGCAAGATGTCCAAGGAGAAGGCGAAGGAAGTCGCAAAGAATTCTGCAAGTTTAACAAAAAAATGTGCTGATTAAGGGAGAATTGTACATAGCCACAGTACCATCAACTAAGAACCAATGCATGGTAGTAGTAGAGAAGAAGATATTGATTGTTGATTCTACTGCATCAACTATCATGCTTAGGGATGAAGCCCTTTTGAGAGATCGTCAAAATGGAAAAGTGACAATTTTGCTTGGAGACCATAGTTAGGCTTCTTTCAAAGGAGTAGGTAATTTGCAGCTGAAGCTTCTCAATGGAGATATTGCAAAGATTCTAGGAGCATTGCTTGTGCCTAAGTTGCAGAAGAATTAACTTTCGATTGCTAGTGTGGTTGATGCAGGTGTAAAGGTGGTCTTTGACACCAAAATAGTTTCTTTTTCTCCAAAGATGCGTATGTGGTTGGACATATGCTCGCACAAGGCTTCCGTAATGGAAATCTCTATGAACTAGAGCTTGATGATGATGAGGCCATGGCAGCAGTTCACAAAGACAATTTGGAACTATGGCATAGGCGCTACGGGCATGTGCATTTTCAAACATTGCTTGACATGCAGAAGCATGAAATAGTGTTGGGAATGAATTTTCAACAAGGAAGCATGGGCACATGTGAAGGATGCATGTTAGGAAAGCATCACAAAAGATCTAATTCTGCCGAGACAAGAGCAAGTCATGATTTGGAGCTGGTTCATTTTGATTTATGTGGGCCTATGGAGCTGCCAAGTAATAGCAATGCAGAATATTTCATCACTTTCGTTGACGATTTTAGCAAGAGAGCAATTATCTACTTTTTGAAGCTAAAAGTGATGCTTTTCAAGCCTTTAAAATTTTTAAAGTATATGTAGAGAAGCAGATAGGAAAATTGCTTGAGAAGCTACAAACTTACGGGGGAGGTGAATATCTTAGCAATTCTTTTCATGAATTTTGTGAGCAGCATGGAATTGAGCGTCAACTCACAACAAGGCATACTCCACAACAAAATGGAGTAGCAAAGCAAAAGAATAAGACCATTGTGAATGCAGCCAAAAGTATGCTAGTGCAAAGTGCTTTGACGAAAAATTTCTAGAGTGAAGCAGTAGCAACAGCAGTAATTTGTAGAATCGATTAATCACAGTTGCTTTGGAGGGCATCACACCTGAAGAGCTTTGGACAGGCAAGAAACTGGATGTGTCACACTTACGAATTTTTGATAGCACATCATATATTCATATTCCTAAGAAGCTCAGTGATGGTGGGATATGCACCTAAGCACAAAGCATATAGACTATATGATAAGGCTACAGGAGAAATACATATAAATGTCACATTTGATGAGCTTGATATCATTCATCCTGGGAATGATAATGAATTTGTTATGGACAGTAAACAAGTTTCAAATCCTATGATGGAGGAGCAAGATATAGCTTTGCAACTCAATCCTCTAGATCCTACCACAGTTGAGGCTGAAAATGATGAGCCATTTGCCCAAGTCCAAATCGATCCAAAACCATTTGGAGCACCTGAAGGTGTAGAGATTGATCATTTTGGAGATGAAAGGAGAATTGAAGTGAAGGAAATTCCAACAGTATCACCTCGGAAAAGGAAACCAACATGGAAGCTGATTGACAATGCTTAGGCCAGTATTGTTGAAATTTGTTGTCAAGCATTAGCAGATCCACATGAGCTTGAAACCCCTTCTGAAGCACTTGCAGGTTCTGAAAGTTCAAAGTGGCGTGAAGCAGCTAACGAGGAGATGGCTTCTATGCAACGCAATCAAGTTTGGACTCTACAACCTCTAGCTATAGAAATGAAACATCTTCATTCTTGGGAGTATAAGTTAAATAGGGTATTTTGTCCCAAACTTTCATTAGGGCATGTGGCGGGCAACAATAGAGAAGCCCATGGGGATGCGTCAATTGACAAGGTGTCTCGCGGCCAAAGGAGTCATGCTAGTAAGAGATCAAGCAAGTTATAGAGCTTAGAACAATGATGATATTCACATGCCATAGATTATGTTGGTTAAGGCATGACTAAGAGTAGCCAAGTAATTCATACTAATTCACAAGGAACTTTTAATCACTTCCTACATTCCACGTGAATTCTCGAGAGTGAATAAAACAAATCCAATCCAAGTGCTCACTATGTAAAATTTATGTTAAAAAAAATTCACAGTTACGCATTACACAATGGAAGGTGTTGGGCACAAGACATTTTGCCCGGTTCGGCTTTTCAAAAAATTTAGGCTCGACCCCTCCAGGCCTCGCCTAAAATTCTGAAAACCCTTACTAGGTAGAATGACCTATGTCCAGCACCTTCCATAATGTGAAGGATTTCAAATGAATGATGATCCAATCCATAAAAAGATCTTGGGTTACAAAAGAAGCTACTCTACCAATCTCACCAATGTAGAAAAAATCAGCATCTACACACAAAATGAGATGCAAACTCTAATAGAACTTGATCCAACATGAATCAACAAATAAAGTATTGTTGCTATCTGTACAAACCAGCAAGATACTATATTTCACACGTGTGGATCCAAAAATAGCAAATATAGATCATTCTACACATAGAATTGCATGTAATCACAAGTATAGTGCACCAATGGATAGTAGAACCCAAGAGAACCATGTATAAGCATGAAATGAGATAGAGAAGAGAGAAGATATGTCTCTCCATGAGTTACATCCTTTTATAACAGGTCCAAACCCTATTTGGCCACTTGGCTTTCTCAAAAAATGCAAAACCTACTATTTTTGGGTCTAGATTCAAAGTACCCAACATTCAAATTTGAATCTACTCAAACTTAACTTTTAACTTTCCCACACTTTAAAAAAGTGTCTATTCAAATGAAATTTAGACTAATGAACTTTGAAAAGTCAAACTCTAAGTCTAAAACAAAGTTGGCCTCAATTTGCCAAATATAAAAATGTAGCAAATATGATCAAACTAGTTGAATCTTTCACACTCCCTCTTCGGCTAGTTTTAGCATAGACTTTGATAACACTCCAAGTGAAGTCCTATGCTTCATGAACAAGTCCTTTCCCAAGGCTTTGGTGAAGATATCAGCTACACATTCCCTTGAGAACACATGCTGAAGCTTCACCTCCTTTGCAATGACTTGCTCCCTCACAAAATGATATTACACCTCAATATGCTTGCTCCTAGCATGAAAGATAGGATTGGTTGCCAACCTTTGGGCTGATTGATTGTCACAAAAGAAGATTGGGCTATTTGAAAAATCCAGCGAGTGAAGATCCTTGATCATCTTCTTGATCCATACCATCTCCTTTGTGCAATGTGTAAGAGCTTTGTACTTGGTCTCATTAGATGGCAATGAGATAGTGGCTTGTTTCTTCGACATCCATGATATAGCTCCATCACCTATGAGAATACAATGAGCACTAATGGATTTTCTATCCATTACATATCTAGTGTAGTCCAAATCTCAAAATCCAAAAAGATTAGATGATGATCCCTCATACAATATGCCAAAATCTCGAGTTCCAATGATGTACCTCAAAACTCGTTTTCCTAGCTTCCAATGTTCCTCAATAGGATCTTGCATGCATTGACTCAATCTGCCAACACAATAGCTTAGATATGGTCTAGTAATGGTTAGATAGATGAGTGAACCAACTAGCTTTCTATAGAGAGTAATGTCCTTGAAGGATCTTTCACTACCTCTTATAATTAGCTTTACATGAGACTCCATAGGTGTATCACTAGATTTTGCGTCTACCATATGAAATCTTTCTAGAATAGAATTAGCATACTTCTCTTAACAAATGAAAGTTGATTGAGAAGATCTAATGACCTCTATTCCCAAAATGTAATGCAAGTTACCAAGATCATGCACCTCAAATTCCTTCTTAAGAGCACTCTTGATATCCTCCACATCTTAATTGTCTCCACCACTCAAGATGATATCATCCACATAGATTAGAAAGATGATAACATCATTTCCAGAAAACCTATAATAAATTGAATGATCATGATTGATGCCACTTAAGAAACTTGGAAGACCTATCACAACCTTCTTCCTAGCCATTACCTCCAATGACTTGAAGTTGAGGTGTCCCATCCTTTCATGCCAAATCCCTAACCCTAACATCTACCCTAATAGGACATTGGATCCACCCTAAGATCTCGAGATCCAAAAACAATGTAAAACATGTTATTTTTAGATCCTAGAATTTCTCTAGCCTATCCAAACACATTTTTGCCTCATTTCAAAGATGCTATCACAATGTAATATGAGGAATGATCTTGTTGGAAAGCATCCTATGTGATTTGGCATGTGTGGCATCTATTTACATGGCCATCTTTGACAATGCATGTGACCAAAATTGGTCAAGCTAGAATTGTGAAATCTCAATACCATATTGTGACTATGACCAGTACTAATTGTTGACGGACCTCTTTTTTTTATCCATTTTTTCATTAATTATAGCTCTCAATCTCTTGGAAGCTTCTTGGGCCAAACGACAAGTACATCTCGCGATCGATGATTTGCTACTCCTACCTAAGAGATGTTCTCTAATTCTAGGAGCACCACCGGACTTTTGGAAGTGACAAAAGTTACATTCTTAATCCATATATTTGCCAAGATTTTTAGCAAATTGCCACTTGGGACCAGGTGACTTCCCAGGAAGTTTCTTTTTGGATTGCACCGATGTTCCCCTAGATGTCGATGGCACATTGACATCAGTGGCGATCTACGAGGTATTAAGCCTCTAGATCCGCCGACTGATTAGGGGGGCACGGAAAGGGTCCAACATTTTTTTGGCACCGTTGCTGGGGAGATGGTGCTAAACAGTCATAGGAGTGATGTTTTAGTTTGCACTTTTCTGTTATTTCTTTCTTTTTGACAGGTTTATTACTTACATACTGTGTTTTTTTCTACTTTTCTGTCATTTTCTTTCCTCGCCACTTTTTCAAAGAGCTAGACAAGTTCTAGGCTCTATTCTGTGAGCTCGGCAAGTTGTAAGTTATAAGTCGCCATCAGAGACATTACTCACCTAGTAGGCTATTACTCGCTAGACCACTTGTTTCCATTTTTTTCTCATCCACTTTACTCGCCATCAAAGCAGACTGATCGGTAAGCTCAGAGGCATCTTTCTGGTGATCGATGAGTTATAAATTTATTACTCGCGCTCAGAGCTATTACTCATCATTTTGAATTTTTTCGTCATTAATATGATTTCTGCCCTTTTTATTACTCGCCAGTTATAACTTGCCATCAGTTATTTATAACTTGCCATCAAAGATATTTCATTTTTTGTTCACCATCTTTACTGGCCATCAGAGTTGAGACTTGTACACATACTGATCTATCTTCTTACAGCTCGACGAGTTATAATTTATTACTCACCATTAGAGCTATTACTCACGACCAATATAACTCACCATCATTACTCGCCCACAATCTATTACTCTCTCATTGTCCATTACTTGCCCATTGACTATTACTCTCCCACTGTAATTACTCGCCATCATTACTCGCCCACTGTCCGTTGCTCGTCACTTATTACTCGCCCATTGTGATTACTCGCCCTCTTTTTTTTTTTTTTAATGGGGGTTTCATCGACTAGTGACTTGACACACCAATCACCTACTCAATCGCATACAAGTCCATATCATCGTTTCAAACCTCACCCGCCCGTGGCACCATAGTTTCCATTGTTCCTTCACAGCAGTTACCATCTGCGCCATCACTATGTTCATTTTTTTTCCTTCTCCATTCTGTGTAACCTTAATCTTGTTCATCTGTGATATCCATTTGTAAAATTCATCTGTTTGTAAACTCCATCTATTATATCCATTTATTTAATCCACTTGTTACATCCATCTATAATTGTGACTTTCTGTTTTTGTTATTTAGATTTTTTCATTCATATTGATGAATTTTTTATTTAATCTTTTTTTCTCTTTTTTTTTCTCGTTTTAAAGAAAATTGGAGTGCCACCATTGTATTGAACCTGAAATAATTCAACACTCCATTGTCTAGTTATGGCAACTCCACTTGCACAGTTGTCTGAAGTGCAGATGTTCTTTGATAAACCTATTCAACGATACACTTATAGAATTTACAACATGTGAAGTGTTGTGATCCACCTCTACCTATGGAAATCATAATGATGAACTACTATGTCAGACTGCTCAATGAGATCAGATCTAGCATGGCAGACTTGGCATCCGATACTTTATTTGTACAAATTTGTCAAGATGTTGCTCTTATGGAAGCAAAGATCTTGATGGAGGAAGTGGATCATCCCTATTCTATTGCTACAACATTTAATGGGACATCAGAGGAACCAAAATCCACAATGTTAGGCAATCATGCAAGAGAGAAAGACACGGCCTCACAACAGAGTGTCAACAATCATATAAGCAACATCAAGCATTCACCATAAGCATTACCAAGTAAGGAGACGGAAGAAGAACACTCACTATCACTCTGTTACACTGAATCATCCTAAATGTGAAAATGTACAAATAAACCTTGAACCCTGATAGAGAGAAAAAAAAAAAACTTATGAGTAGACTACTAGTCTAGCCTGCGGCTAGTTACAATTGGTAATAGTTGTCAGTAATAAAGTACATCATGAACAGTTACTAAAAAGGGTAACAATGAAGTTTATCATTGATTTCTAACACTCTCCCTCAATGATAAAAAAATTTTATTCCTAAGAGACTAAGAAGGTTCTCAGATTTACATTTACCTAAAGACTTAGTAAAAATATCAGCCACTTGATCTTCAGATTTACAAAAAACTAGATCAATGGCACCATCAATTATTTTCTCTCAAACAAAGTGATGATGTATCTCGATGTGTTTTTTTCGAGCATGTAGAATTGGGTTTCTGGCAAGATGGATGCAGCTTTTGTTGTCGCAATATACAGTTGTAGCATCCACATGTGATTGACCCAAATTAGTAAGTAGTCTTCGCAGCCATATTACCTCTTGTGTAACATTGCTAAGTGCATGATACTCAGCTTTTGTTGATGATAAGGCTACTGTAGGTTGCTTCTTGCTACTCCAAAAAATAGGAGTTGTACCATAGCTAAATGTATGACCACTGGTAGATCGTCTATCGTCAATATCTCCTGCCCAATCAGAATCTGTATAGGCTACCAACATTAGGGCTTCAGACTGATCATACTTCAAGCCAAAATTTAATGTGCCTCGAACATATCTTAAAATACGCTTAGCAGCTTTCTAGTGAGTCTAACTAGGTTCTTGTATAAATTGACTTACCACACCAACAACATAAGCAATATCAGGACGTGTGTGTCTCAAATAGATTAAACTGCCCACTAACTACCTATATAAGTATGTATCAACTTTCTCGGCTTCATCATATGCAGAAAGTTTCGTATTGGCCTCCATTGGAGTACTTAGTGACTTGCAATCTTGCATATTGAGCTTATACAATAGATCTCATGCATACTTGCTTTGCGTAAGAATAACATTGTCTTCCTTTTGCCAATTCAATACCAAGACAATAATGCATCAACTCTAAACCGCTCATGTCAAAGGTATTAGAAAGGTATGATTTGATTTCATCATTGAGCCCATATTACTTCTAGTAATGATCAAATCATCGACATAGAAGACAACGAACACTATATCTGAGTTTTGCCTAAGAATGTAAAAAATAAGCTAAAAATTGAGTTTTCTGAACAATCAAAATTTTGGATATTTTTTCGTTATCTATAAAATGAGTTTAGATTAGTGAATTGACTATACTGAATTTATTAGTCAAAGTTAGTCACAGTGTTTTCACTAAAGCTAAAATATTTTCTGATTATAGATAATTTAAGATTGACAAAAGGAACCGCAACAAATTTGTTGGCAGTTTGTATTGTATGATATTTTAACTTTTGGAGCATGGTACTCCCAAGTTAAAAATCAATATTGAAATTTTTTTTTTTTAAATTTCATTAGGTTAAAATTTGAAATTAGTTACTTGTTTGATATATTTCTAATTATTACTGATCATTGAAAATGATTCAAATGTTTGTGCTAGATACGCATCAAAATTATATTAAAACCATCAAACAATATGAAATGACCAGACAAAATGAGTGGTGATAGAACTCTTTATCCAAATAGTAAACTCGTGTTAGATATAGTTTAAGAGTTATTGAAATTCTATTGGTAGGATTTCAATTCATGTAATTTCATATTATGAGTTTGGATAGTTTTTGTAATATTGGCGGAGTAATGCCAAACCAGTCAATAAAAAGAAAAACAATCCAATTTTATTAGAAAAATTGTAACTGATAGACCAAAAGTAAAGTGTCGTTGTCTAGGTACCAGCTATCACAATCTTCGTTGTTGTTGTTGTAAGCCATTACAAATGTGTATCTTGCTCCTTGAATTCCACCGTGTTGGAGGAGTCTGGCTGCTGTTGTTGTTGCTTCTTTGCCTCGTTGTAGATCCGGTTATGACACTCCTTGATGTCGTGATTGGCTCTCTTGCAATATCTGTAGAAAAGCTTCTTTCGTAATCCACTATTCTCACCTTGAGTATGAGGCTTATGATGTTACTGCTGCAATTGATTCTTGCCCTTGGAATAGTCTTTCTTCTTGGTGTATAGAGCCATGGATTTGTCTTTGATAGACAGGCTGCTAGTCTTTCTCTACATTTCTTCTTGAAGTAGGTGACCAATCACCTTCTGAAGAGTGAGATTGGGTTGTGTGGAGATCATCACCACAAAGTGTTCATATGACTTTGGAAGAGAAGAAAACAAGGTCATGATGGCATCATCATCTTGAATAGAACATCCTACAGCTGATAACTAATCCAATAAAGACTTGAAGTTGTTGATGTGAGAAGTGATGGCAATAAAATTAGACATGCTAAGAGTAAAGAAATTCTTTTTCAGATGTAATCTAGTGGTTACATCATGAGTCTCATAGAGAGATTTGATAGCAAATCTAATGCATCCTTAGAGGTTTTGTGGTAACATGGGATATTTGGGAGTCAGCCAGATTGAGTGTGATGCATGCTAAGGCCTTCTGATCTTTGATCTTCCATGCCTTCGCTTGATCACCATCTTCTGGCGTCAAGTCAGCACCTTCTACTACATCCCAAAGATCTCTATCTATCAACATCATCCGGAGTTTTAGCCAGTGTTGGGCGGGTATATAGGTGCCCGGTTGGTATCAACAATGGTATGAACAATGGTATCGTAGACTCATACCCGTTCGGTATATGATTTTGTGATACTATGGTCGATACCTGACCCGGGCTGGTTTTAGCCAGTCACTACACATATCAATACTTGGATTAGGAGCAAAAAATTCAAATTTAACATGATATCAATATAGTATCCATTTTTAGTTAGTTTCCAAAATTTACATATGTGATAAATATTATTCATGGTGTTTCAAAGAGTGGTGGGCACCAACAAAGTATTGGCCTTTAAAATCATATGCATATTACATTTAAAAAAATCATGCTTTTCATTAAATGCATCCTACCCTTTATATAAATTGGCTAATTTTAAAAAATATATATATATACTCATACCCAGATTTATACTCGGCTGGTATCACCCCTGCAATACCCAGGTTAGTTGATATCAGCCACCAATTTACATGTTGATATTGATACTCGACTGCTATCAAATTTTTCAAAACAGTAAAATACCAAGACCCGGCTGGTATTAAGAATATCAATACCCGCCCAACACTGGTTTTAACTTCCAGATGTAGAAGTCAGAACCATTGAACTTGTCAATGATTCTAGCTTCGTTGGATGATGAAGACCAAGAGCTACCTATATGAGACATGCTAACATTAATACAAATAGAACACACTTAATATCTCAGTTTATATGAGCTACGCTCTGATACCAATCCGATGGGGCAAGGGAGATAGAAGAACGTGAACGGAGAAGAGAGCAAGAATATTGTGGGACAGCTCTCCCGTTACAATCAGCTGCTAGGTGCAAATACAATCTAATAGAAAGCTTATGCTAAATACAATCACAACTTTTAAGTGTTCTAATTACCCAATATGATCTTAAAAATTAGTTCATACTCACAAAAACGAGAGTACAGTCCACCAAAGAGATTAGAAATGGTTTGTGTGTGGTATTACTGAAAATCAGATTCAATATGAAGATTAGTTCAGAAATAGATTGAAATAGCAGTGTGATAGCGCAAGTTCCTCAGGCGACAAAGACAGTCATCATCTAATCATAAACTGAGGAGTCATAGATGTCCGTGTTCTAATCAGAGTGAGTGAACAAATGTTATCAAATAGCAATAAAAGTCATTCCCTCACAACAAGCATTCATCTATGTTATACACAGATAGATAATATGTCTCATGGATGGAGCGTCAAATAATCAGTGCTGGGATGATCTATTTATAGATTGCATCCATGTATTAACTACATTAAATATTTGCCGCCTAATTAGGTAAGCCATTGTACTTGGAAGTATATGGCTTTTATGACAGCTGTATATAGTGTATACTATCAACGAATTAGGAATGTTGACGCGGACAAGGACGTCGCAAATTCTCTCACTTCGCATTTTACGTGAAGTGGTTTTCTCTCACTTTGCAAATTTTGAAAAGTGGCTGGAACGTTCCTCGTTCAAAATAGACGACCTTCGTTTTTTCTCTCTCTTTGGGTTTTTCTCAAAAAAGTCGAAGGTGCCCTAAAATAGTTCAGTCTTGAAGTAGATGACCTTCGAAATTTTTCTCTCAATTGTCCTAAAATGGTTGAACTTTGAATTGTGCCTAAGTGTCGCATTTTGGGGAAATGCGAAAAACACGAAGCTGTTGCAAAATAGTTTAAACTGTTGAACTATGCTAGTTTCGCATTTCGGGAAAATGCAAAAAAGCCGACACTATGAAAAACATAGTTCATTTTTGCAGATTGTCATGACACTTAGAGTATTTTTGCAGACCGTGGGGAAAGTAATGTATTTCTGCAGACTTGTTCGAAATGCTAATTTTGTGGAAGTCCTTGAAAATGGCCAAGTCTTCAATGACTTCAAATTAGTGAACTTAATTTCTGAACTTAAAAATATGATAGGATTGGTTACCCTTTGGTGGAGATCAGCCAGAAGCTCGTTGTAGACGTTCTTCAAATAAATTGGCTGTCTGAGTTGTAATTCCAAGGAGAGAACTATGGGCTTGATTTCCAACACCTTCATGATTGCATGTCGAAAGAATTAAGACTTATGAAGAAAATCCTATGCTTCTGATAAGCTAGATTTGGAATTAAGACCATTGAAATGAACTAAGTTTATGTTCCTATTTTGAGTCCCTTTGTGGAATCCAATGTATATGCAATTGGTTTTGCATAATGTAAAAAAAAATCCTTTTGGGGGGGAGGGTCCTCATCTTGACCCCTCGGTGCTTCTGCTGTATGTGAATGAATTTATGTGAACCATTGTTTTCAAGTCGAATTTGATTTCATTTAAGTCGATTCAAGAATAGTTAATAAATCAATAAGTCTACTGGCCTTTATGACTTTAGGAGAGCCCTTCCCTTCAAGTTCACAATTTGGTATCAGAGCCAAGGTTTTATATTTTGTGAGCTTGATGTGAAGACCTTGTATGTTCATGCATGCAGAAGACCGTAAAGCTCCATCCGTTGTTTAAGAGGCCTTTTGCTTCAAGAAGCAAGTACGACATGGAAAGAATCAAGAATATCTTATGCCTTTCATCAAGGAGCACCTAACATAGCACCAAGACTTAGACCAGCCCCTTAGCAACAACAAAATGGCACTACCAGCACCACCAAGGCCAAACAATCCTCAACCAGCCCAGGTGAATCTCACGGCTACGGAAGTTAAAACATTTTTCCAACGAGAAATGTAACAATGGTATGGACCTGAAGAATTTTTCATTGATCTTGCCGTTAATGAGTATTATGCCACATATGTTGCACAACCACAACGCCTGCTGCGAGTGCAGATATGGACATTGGTACAAGAATTGTCCATTGAGAGCCATCACAAGCACCCCATTGAACTGGATTGCAGTTCAATTAGTAGGCACGAGTATGAGTCCACACTCTATTGCATCAAGAAGACCTCCCTATCCCAATGTTCCAATGTTAGTTGTTACGCGAGTACAAAAGTGCAAGGAGGTAGCCCCATTGTCACCACACTCTGTAACAGTGCCAATTGATTAACCTTCAACATCAGGAGGAGCATAACTACCTTATCCTAATGTGATGGAAGAGGAAAGACGATATCAGAAGATCAGACATTGGATACAAAAAGCACATGGCGAGGAGAAGCCAGCAATGTTGTAAAAATGGGAGCAGTTGGGAGAGTCAGCAACATAATATCACTCTTCCTATTAAGCACAAACTCTTCGAAGCTGCAGTAGTAGATGGAGGATCATGTGTCAACCTTATCTCCACTACTTTCTATGAGAAATGAGGTCTATAAGGCCTGAAAATTGCCAAATTCGCCATCAAGCTAGTTGATCAATCTTGTGTGCAATCGAAAGGAATTGTAGACAAGATTTCAGTAAATATAGTAGGGATACAATTGGTCTTCACATTTGTGGTAATGGACATTTTTGAAACACCCAGTGGCCTATCGGATTTTGTTGGATTGATCTTGGTTATGAGTTGCGCAAGTAGTTGATAATTGGAAAACCAGCAAAATCACCTTCGAGAATAGAGAGCAGACAATAAAGGTGGATTCCTCAACATGAGTGATGAAACCTTTACTACTTAAAGTTGATGATAATACTTCCACAACGGACTACACCATTGATCGCACAAAAGCTACAATGGGTGCTCACTATGATTCAAAAACTGACACTGTTTTGTGGATGGATGCATTGGCAATGGTTGATTGTATGATTGGGCATACACGTCATCCAGATCCAGATTATGATTTAGAATCCAACGAATCACCACCACGAGGATTCAGTTGGACACACCTATCTCATACGAGGTGAACATAATGAATGTAGCCATGTCAGGAATTATTCTGAATCCCACATACTAGACATGGACATAACATAGAGTATCCTGGCTCTTGAAATTAGAAAAATAAATGAGGAGATGGATGATTTCCTACCAAAGATATAGACCTTAAAACTAGAGGAATATTCTTTCACTTTCCAAAGAGATCAAGTCATGTGAGGCTTGTGCAATAGCAAAATCACATAAGAAGCCATTTCCTAAGTCTTCTATCAAGACTTCACATCCATTGGAGTTAATACACTCGGATGTGCACTTTTCATCATTTAAAAGCAAGGGTGGTGCCACTTGCTTTGTTACTTTTATTGATGATTTCACAATATACACTTGGTTATATCTTCTTTCTTCTAAAGCTATGGTGATTATTTCCTTGTTTTCAAAGCTTATGTTGAGAAACAATTTTCTTTCAAATTTAAAGCTTTGATATGTGATGGAGGTGGAGAGTATATCTCCAATAGATTGCATGACTATTATGAGCAAGAAGGGATCAAGAGAGAATTCTCTTGTGCTTATTCCCCTTTAAAAAATGGGGTTGTCGAAGGAAAAATTGATCCTTATGTAAGTGTGCTAAAGCAGTTTGAATTCAAGCCTCTTTACATATTGACTTTTGGGGAGAAGCTATAATTGTGCAAACTGTTTGTGCAATAGATTACCTCACAATGCTCTTAAAGAAAAATCACCATATGAAGTCTTGTTCAACATCAGGCCTAAAGTTGATCATCTTAGAGTTTTTGGAAGTACATGCTTTGCTCATATTCCCTTGAAAACAATGAAAAAAGATGATCCAAGTTCTCTCAAAAGGATCACGGTTGGGTATTCATCTGCAAGAAGGCATATCAAATTTTTATTCCCACTACCTCAAAGATAATTGAGAGTAGAGATGTCACTTTTTTTTAAAATAAAAAATTCAACTTGGATGAGGCCAAGTTCAAGTCATCTCAAATTGAATCACCTATTATCTCTCTTAAAGACAATTACGGAGAGATGAGGCCAAGAGATGAGGAGTCACCTCGAGTTCTCTCACCTAGAAGATTTTTGAGAGAAAGATTCAAGCCTAAGAGGCTTTTATATGTTGACAAAGGCAAGCAAGTGGATCTTGATTCCACTAACTATGCATATTTCATATCACATGATGAGCCAAGTAATGTCCAGGATGCACTCAATTCAAAGGAGTGGTTTGAAACAATGAAACAAAAATATGATGCATTGATCACCAATGGCACATGGAAGCCTGTGGATCCTCCATCAAACAGGCACGTTATTGGATGCAAATTGGTATTTCGAACCAAGTATAATCAAGGTGGCACAATCAACAAATATAAGACAAGCTCAAATCCATAGACTTGATTATGAAGAAACCTTTGCACCCGTGGCATAGATGGTGATAATAAGAATTATCATATCTCTTGCTGCCTATTTCAAGTGGAAGGTGTTTCAAATGGATGTATCCAATGATTTTTTTGAATGGTTATCTTGAGGAGGCGATTTACCAACAAATTTGAACAAATCCTAAACATCCATGGTTCTTTCAAAATTTTACATAACTGGGATTTTCAAATTCCGTTCAATTAGGACCAAAACTGTGAGAATCGATCTAAAGCATTGACTTGGCAGTTCCACAGTTACCATCACATTTCAAAAAGATTCTGAAACATCCGGCATGCATAAGACTTGACATGCAGTTATTTCTAAAATATTTTTTTACGTAAATCGACTAGTAATTAGAAAAACAGCTTTTTTGAAATAGAATTGCTAAAAATAGCTTCATGCATGAGATTTCTCTAATCAATCTATTGAACACCCATGTATCATGCATCCAATCATGCATACAGGTCTATCAATACATTTTCAACAACAAAAAAGCACTAAACTGAGTTGCATGCATGCATGCATTAGACCAATTCGGAAACTTTTCGAATTTTTTTTTTAGTTGAAAATTTGTCAAACTTCCGATGGCCATAACTTTCTCTACATGACACCAAATTGGTCGCTATAAAGCATGGTACGGAGGGAGAGTAGATCTACAAGACACATGCCACATCAACCTAGGCTTCACATGTGCAATCTGTAACTATCCAAAAAATAGGTTGGAGGGCGCACTTTTTCAAGATGGTATCATAAAAAATCCATCTTCAGCCTAATAAGCATTCAATAAGAGGTTACAAGCACTCTTCTAAGTTTCATCACAGAGGCATAGAGGCTTCTATTAGGTCCAACAAGCTCAGATCATGAAAATTTGTTTTGGACTTTAACATAATGGTGCCTAAGCCTCACACAACCAAATTGGATGCATGATGGCTCAAATCAGAGGCAATCCATCACAAGATCCAACAGGTCTAGACCACCATTTGAGAGTTATTCATGCTCAAAAATCCTCAAAAATACACTATTTTTTTTACTTTTTGAGACCCTTAATGGTGTCCAATCCTAACCAAACTTCATGAAAGCCTTAGGACATAATCATTACACCTCTGAAAACATGCATGAAAAGTATTGGCCATGAATTTTATGAAACTTGGAGTAATTGACTGATGAACCATTCTTGGGACTTATTGCTGGGTAGCAGCAACATCTTCGTCTGACTCGTTGTCAAGTAGTGGATCGACGATGGATATGCTTGAGCCTGAAGCTCAGATTGACGTATCAATGGCAGGCATTAAAGGTTCTCTTGGAGCAATGCCTTTGCCTTTGATGTCCTCAATAAAGATTGTATCTTGGTTGAACAAGATTTGCTAGGTATCGAGATCGTACAGCCTGTATGTGTTGTTAGATGAAGTATAATCAATCAAGATGGTCTTGAGTCCTTAGAAGTCAAATTTCTTCCTCATCTCTTTTGAGATCTGCATGTAGGTTATGCATCCGAATACTTGTACGTTCTTCACAGAAGGCTTAGAGCCTGTCCACATCTCATGGGGTGTTCTGCCTGAGAGGGCCTTGCTTGAACATCTGTTCTGGACAGAAGCTGCAATGGAGACAGCTTTGGTTCAAAAGCTCTTGGGCAGTGATGCATGCGCCATCATACATTTAGCCTATTCAACCAGGGCACGGTTCTTCCTCTCGGCCAAGCCATTTGACTGAGGAGAATAAGGAGTGATAAATTTGCTACTCAATGTCTTGGCTTTGGCAGTACTCCTTAGATTTTGTAGAGATGTAGTTGTTAGACCTCAGGGCTTTGATTGTCCTTCCATTCTCTTTTTCTGCATGCTCCTTAAAGATTATGAAGCAACTAAAAGCTTCTAATTTTTTCTTGATGAAAATACACCATAGTTCTTCTGGAGAATTCATTAATAAAAGTTATGTAATATTTTTCATCCTTCAAAGGAAGATTCTGCATCGGGCCACAAATTTTTGTATGTACAACATCTAACAATCCTCTAGCAGTATGCTGATGGCTTGATCTAAATGGTTTCCTAGTCCGTTTACCAACTAAAAAATCTTGACAAATAGATCAGGGTAGTCTAGATCAAGAACAATAGAATGTTTAGACATTTTCTATTCAGAAGCATGATTCAAGTGAAGAAGTCTATAATGCCAAAATAAACTTTTATTTGCTTGAATAGAAGTACTGAGTGCTTGACTAGAGACAGAAAAACAATGACTTAATCTATACAAGTATCCATGTCTCTTTTCGAGTGCTAGGATCTTGCATGTCCTATCAACTACTTTGCATTGATCACATTCGAATTCTACTTTATGTCCTAGATCTATGATTCTGCTTACAAAGAGCAAATTTGTAGACTATAGGACTTTAGAAAGTAGCTTAGACCGATCATTTGCAAAGCTTAATCTTACAATACCTTCACCTTTAATAGCTTGTGTGCTATTGCCGCCAAGGTGAACATACTTGCTGGTACTATAGGGTGTATAGGACTCGAAACAGCCAATGAGACTAGTCATATGCTAAGTGACATCGGAATCCAGAAACCAAGAACTGTTGTCGAATGCTCTTCGATGGTTGGTCATGAAGGCCAGACAGAACATAGAAAAGCATTGAAGTATCTGAACGCAGAACCAAATAGAGCTGTAATCAAATTAAGTATAACGAAATATACAGGTCAATAAAGTAGGTGAGCACAAAACAATAGCAGACGTAACCATGTGCTTCACAAGGCTAATCATAATCTATAAAGGTTATGAACCTATTACTGACAATTTGTCTGAAAGAAAGAATCAATGCATGAAAGCATCTACAATGTCTATCTCACATGTTACAAATCATGCTTCGTTATTTGAATACTGAAACAGTATACAAATTTTACAAGTGTGCAGATGAAGAAGGTACAAAAGTGGTTGTGCTGTCTGTAGGAGATTGTGGGTGGCTGTTGTTGTTGTCAAATTTGTTTGTACAGTAGTGTAAGGAGGTTGTGACATCAAGTTTCCGCTCGAATTGCATGTGTTTGAAAACGCAAAAAACGTGACACTCTTTGGCTTTTGGCCTTGTCCTTACCTAAAGGCAACCTTTGTCTTTTTAAAGATGACCATCACATTTTTCGCCTGTCTAATTTTACAATTAAATATGCAAACTGTGCAACTGTCGCATTTTTTCGTATTTTTCGCCTGTCAGAAATTATGAGTAAACATGCAGTGTCAAATTTTTTGCCTATCAAAAATTGCGAGTAAAAATGCAGGTTGTTGAGACAAATAGTTCAAATATGCAGATTGTGGGACAACACAAGTAAAAATACAGCAACATGAATGGAGGCAGATTAACTTAGGATTTAGGAGAGGAGGAAATAAATCCAACAAAGGTAATGTCTAAGATGTAGTAGCTTAATCAGCCAAAACCTTGCACAAAGTACAGTGGGAACAAATCATCTGGAGTGTCTTGAATCATTACCATTGCAAACAACTCAATTTTTGTGCATGGACAATCCATGTGTTTTGCAAGATTGTTGTATCCAACATGGCATGACCACTAGAGTTCATAAGCTCAAGGTATTCCTCTCCAATACAATGGCAATAAACAACTAAGTCTACCTTTAAAGCCATGTAACTTATATCCAAAAATTAACATGGTTACAACATATATGAATGTTAAGGTTTAGGTCATTTGTGGAGTAAAAATGACTTCTACAAAAAGAATCACAAAATTGCCCCTAACACGAAAGATAAAAGGATAGAAATTTCTCAAATTTTGCAAAAGAACCATCCTACTAGATTAGAATTCAGTAGAGCACATCTTATTGACATCCCCACATGAAACCAAAAGTGGTCAATGTGGATAAACACATTCGATGCCATCACATCACTAGATTAAGTGGCAAGTATTCTAATATTTTTGAAAACAAGTATAGAGTTTTCCAAATCTTCTACCATTCAAATATAAAGTATGGCCTCAAGCAATTCAAGTTGCTCAAAAGCACAAGCAACCATACTAGAAATTGGGATGACAAAATGTAAGTACTTATTTTAGAATCAACACCAATTCTTAAAACGTAACTAAAAACAATAGAAAACGTTATCATATTATGTAGCAAGACTTCGAAAAGTTATAGTAACCTTGTAGTTATTGATTATTTAAGAATGAAAAGTTACCCCAAAAAATATTGCAATCCAAACAAAGCAACCTCTTATGTATTTCCTTTAGGTAGAAAATAACATCAATAGGGAGGGAAATGTTATAGAATTAAGAAGTATGGGAACAAAGAGAAGAGGAGGTAAGTGGAAAGTAGCTTGTTAATTGCAACATGTTGTAGAGGTGGATTAATCCAATATAAAATTTTCAAATTCAAAACCGAACGAATTACCACCACGAAGATTCACCTTGGACATGCCTATCGGGGTAAACATGATGAACATAGCATGGCTGTCAATGGAACCTATTCCGGAACCTGTTGAAGATGATTTAGTTACTTGGAAACATGCATTGTCCTACAATGAGAGAGCTAAGCTGACGGACGAGTAGATCCTACACCACGTGGATCCTTCCCGCTATGGAGTTCGACGAATACCAGCTCAGCCACCTTAGAAATTTCCACATGCTAAAGTCTCCAAGACACCACCACCGAAAGCAAAAGCACCTACACCGAAGAAGAACCAACAAAAGAAAAGATACAATCAGGTAATCAAGTGGAGCGCTTTACCCGAAGAGGCCATAGCAACGTTGGATGCAAGCATTCGGAACCATGTCAAGAATGTCAAAAAACCTCACCAGAAAGCAGCAAAGGATGCAACAACAGTCAACGATGTACGAGGAAAGAAAAAATTTGCTGACAATGCCAATATATAGATTAATTTTCACCTATAAATTACAATAAATTCTAAACTTTTAACAACAATACGAGACCCTAAAATTTGATAAACTCTGGTAAGCCAATGGCTTTTGCATCCTTGACCATAGAAAGCATAGATTTGAAATTGGAATGTCCCAATCAAGCTCAATAAGAACCTGATCAAACATCAAACATATTATATGATGAAGTTGATGTCCGTACAAAAACAATAAGCTATTGTATTTCACATGCGTGGATCCAAAAATAGCATAAAATAAGCATTCTACACACAATATTGCAAGATGTCACACATATAGTGCACCAATGGATAGATGATCCCAAGAGAACTCATCTATAAGCATGAAGTGAGATATGAGAGAGAGAATGTGTCTCTTCCCATGAGTGTACAACTATATATAGCAAATCCATGACTAATTAATGAGTTTGGTTTTCCTCCATAACAAAAACCCTAGCATTAATGTGGACTGGATTCAATGTCTCCAACATCCCATTGGGGTGATTTGTAGGTACTTGTTTTGTGTTTCGCTTTTTTTTTTGGGAGATAGAATTTGTTACATTTTTTTTTTTTGTGAGGGGGGGGGAATAAAATGAGAGAAAAAATTGTTAGAGAAGTGATGATTAAAATAACAGTGTAAATAGATAGATAAAAGTGTAAAGTAGATACTTACATTGTTAGATGGTAAAGAATAATAATGTATAGATAGAAATGTAATAGATAATGTATAATGATAATTGAATGTTAAATTTGTAATTTGTGTGTGTGTGTGTGTGTGTGTGTGTGTGTGTGTGTGTGTGTGTGTGTGTGTGTGTGTGTGTGTGTGTGTGTGTGAGAGAGAGAGAGAGAGAGAGAGAGAGAGAGAGAGAGAGAGAGAGAGAGAGAGAGAGAGAGAGAGAGAGAGAGAGAGAGAGAGAGAGAGAGAGAGAGAGAGAGAGAGAGAGAGAGAGAGAGAGCTTTGCATTTTGGTTTAGGGGTTTATGTGATAAATGAATAGATAGTGTATGATGATAATTGAATGTTAAATCTGTAAATTGCTAGAGAGAGAGAGAGAGAGAGAGAGATTGTTAGAATCTTATACAAAATACTACATTTGTGGAAACAAAATATAAATTAAATGATGAGAGAGCATTTTGATTTAGGGTTTTAGGGTAATAGAAGAATAGATAGTGTGTGATGATAATTGAATGTTAGATATATATATATATATATATATATATATATATATATATATAATTGAATACATAGTGTATGATGAGTTACATTGTTATAAAGTTAAATCTGTAAATTGTGAACAAAATTAAAATAGAATGAAAGATTTAATATAATGAGAGAGAGAGAGAGAGAGAGGTGATTGTTAGAATCTTATTGAAAAGATTGCATGTGTAGAAATAAAATATAAATTAGATGATGAGAGAGAGAGAGAGAGAGCTATATAGCATATCATTAATATATGACTTTATGCCTTGAGTCTAGTGAACTCGAAATTTTTCAATCTTTATATAATGTATTCACAAGCACAATAACATATTGCTTGTAATAATGGTTAATTGTGTAATAGTGTTATTTTTTAATCGCTTGTGTATGTGACAAAGATATCAAAGAAAAGAAAAGAGAACAAGTGTTGAAAGAGCAAGCAAGCTTGCACTTAAGCTTCGAGCTTACCGGTGAGTTTGTGTTGTTTCATTTTTTGGATTTTTTGATTACGTTATCTGACATAATCAAGTTGTTTAGTTAACATGGTCAAAATTTATTATTAAAAAATGTTTACCTAAAAAAATCAATTGCAATTCATCACTTTCATTTTGTTCATAGCTGTAAGAGACACCCCCTCAAGATTCCGCTTACAAGACAAAACAATATAGAACAGACTCTTGGAGAAATTGCCCAACCAAGTAGTAGCAACCAATCAATCTCTACAAGCTTCACCCTCGAGCCAAGGAATATGAAGCCTGAGAGCAGAGAGAGATCCCTAGAACCCCTTGTGCATGTGAAAATGCAAGATCCTAACTCCTCTATACATAGATTCCACTAGAATAGAGTCTCTATGCATGGATCCTCTATTCATAGATTACTATTGATACTCTACACATGGATATATGGTCCCAAACCTTGTACTAACTCTAATTAGTGTGTCTAGGCCTCACAAGGTTATGAATTACTTGCGGGTCACATCCGGTATGATGTGGAATAACTAATAAGCTTGAGTCACTAGAGTACCGGATATCCAAGTCTAGGACTATACTGAGTCCTATGCAGGATGTGAACGTGACATTCTCCCCCCCTTAATCTGGTTTCGTCCTTAAAACATGAAAGAATTAATAAACAATTCTTTTAACTTTCAATATCAATCGAGAAAATCATTATCTTTAATCTGACTTACTTATCAAACAAGTACTAGGAGATAAACCTATTTTTGATCATCAATCTCTGTTTTGGAGTACAAATTCAAGTTTGGAAAGTATGCTAAGCGATAAATTTTCTCACTTGGGCCTCACTCTCTATCGGTTAGTAACATAACCTTCATGTAAAACACTTACATGAAACACTGAGTAAAAGTATTACCTAACTTAGGAGATTAAAGTTAAGGAAATAATAATGGTAGTTTGAAATCATTTACAAACTCTGGCAGACAATTCATAATGAGAAGTGGAGTTACTGTGTTTTGCATTAACAGAATCACCAATATTTTTGGCTTACATCAGTGATTTTTTTTTTTGAGTTGTACTTGCATGGAGAGTGAAGTGGTTCCGTTGTGGCTTGGCTTTATTTTTTTTTTGTTTACAATAATTACACAAAAATATTCACCAGAATAAATGAGAGATTGTGTTTGCAATCCAATTGTTTTCAACATTGGCTATATCCCAAATGATGGATACTATTGATAATTTATCCGAAAGAATGGAGATAATTTAGAGCACACTAGCATCGATTACCAAAAAAAGAGTGATAGGAGACGTAGGATGTGGAAAAGCAGTGAGCTTTTTGAATGGAATTTGTTGTGGGGCTATTTCCTACCCTAGCCTCAACCCAAGATCCAAGCACACAAGCATCAAGAGGCGAGGTTAGATGTCATATGGAGGTTCGATCCCAAGAGAGCGATAGCATAGATCAAAATCCAGCATGCATAGATGATTCACAATCAACACTAAGCATTAACCCTACATCCATTGACACTAAGTCCACAAAGATAGAAGCTTACTCTTCTCTCTTTCCCTTTCTGTCTCACAAAAAACATAAGAAATAGCAATCCCAATAAGAATCAAGCCCAACAATTAGCAAACACAAAGGAAGCATGAGAGATGGAGGAAGAGAGATAGAGAGCAAGGACATTCCACATCCATTTTATAGGCATATTGTATGAGAGATCATCATCTAATCTTTTTGGATTTTCAGATTTGGACTATGCTGGAGATGTAATGGATAGGAAATCCATTAGTGCTTATTGTATTTTCATAGGTGATGGAGCTATATCATGGATGTCAAAGAAACAAGCCACTATCTCATTGTCATTTGGTGAGGCCGAATACAAAGCTCTTACACATTGCACAAAGGAGATGGTATGGATCAAAAGGATGATCAAGGATCTTCACTTGCTGTATTTTTAAGAGAGCCCAATCATCTTTTGTGACAATCAATCAGCCCAAAGAATGACATCCAATCCTATCTTTCATGCTAGGAGCAAGCATATAGAGATACAATATCATTTTGTGAGGGAGCGAGTCATTGCAAAGGAGGTGGAGCTTCAACATGTGTCTTTAAGGAAATGTGTAGCTGATATCTTCACCAAAGCATTGGGAAAAGACTTGTTCATGAAGCATAGGACTTCACTTGGAGTATTATCAAAGTCTATGCTAAAACTAGGGGGAGAGGGAGTGTGAAAGATTCAACTAGTTTCATCACATTTTGCAATATTTTCATATTTGGCATATTGAGGCCAAAACTTGTTTTAGACTTAGAGGTTGACTTTTCAAAGTTCATTAGTCTAAATTTCATTTGAATAAACACTTTTTGAAAGTGTGGGAAAGATAGAATGCGAGTTTGAGTAGATTCAATTTGAATAAGTTGGGTACATTGAATCTAGACCCAAAATTGGTAGGGTTAGCATTTTGGTGGGAAAGCCAAGTGGCCAAATAGGGTTTGGACCTGTTATAAAAGGATGTAACTCGTGGAGAGAGTCATCTTCTCTCTTCTCTATCTCATTTCATGCTTATACATGGTTCTCTTGGGTTCTACTATCCATTGGTGCACTATCTTGGTGATTGCTTGTAATTCTATGTGGAGAATGATCTATATTTGCTATTTTTGGATCCACACATCTTTCTCTCTCTCTCACACACACACATATCTTTCACTCTCCAATTTCCAATCTCTCTTTCAGGCCCTGCGACATTAAAAGCCTGGCAAAAAGGCCTAAAGTCCTTTTATTGACTTTTTAATTAATCAAATCTCTATGTGATCATTGGATGGACTTACACACGTAGGGTGCCAAATCCCTCTCACTTTTTAGCTAGGGTTAGGGTTGCCTTGATATCCGCAAACCCTCCAACAATATCCCCCACCAAAATTGATGGCGGCCCCACGACACCTCGCAAGATTATTCATTTGAGGCTCTAGTTGGCCTCTCTTCTAATCTTGATAAGATGGTACTGCACCTTCTCCATGAATTCGAGACGCTCCGTGTTGAAATCCTTCTTGTGCGGTAGAAAGCACTTATTCGTCCCCACAATCCAGTTCAACGTTGTCGAAGCTGTGAATCTGGACTCTCATGCTCTGCCTAGCATCGTAGCTCGATAGTATAACCTGGCTAGTGGCAACTGATCTTGTACTTTGTCGAATGCCATCTAAACATTTGGATTGAAAGCCAACGTTGGAAGGCAATTATCCCATCGTGGTGATATGGACGCCAACATTGTCAAATCATTTGCAAAAAGCGTAGATTGCGTAATAGTTGGATCTTGCGAATCTCTATACTCAGCAGCATGAAACTGAAGGGCACGGTGGAAATCAACTGAAATCTGCCAGTTGCACTTTTGGTATATGATGGACCAATTTGGGGTGTGGATGCTAACTTGTCCCACTGGAATCCCCAAATCTTTCCATTTAGCTCATGATGGAATCTCGAGGAAGATTTGAAGGTTCGACAATTGTAGTTGAAGTTCCTAATTTATGAGGCCAATGAAATTCTTCAATTGTTGATGCATGTTCAAATTGAGCAAACTGATTTTTTGTTCCTCAAAAAAGTCCATCCACCAATGCTGATCAAACTCATCAAAAAATTGATAAGCTGCTTGAATACTTGATTCCAAAAAATTTAATGAGGCAAGTGGATCAACCTCACGATGTTCTCTTTGCATCTTTTGTTCTTCTAGCATGTACTTTAAAGGACACAACACAATAAGCTTCATTTAAGTTGATGGAATGTTAGAACTCCTTCAAGAGTAGCCATGAAAGTGAATTTGACCCCATAATAATATAATGCCCGATTAAGTTACATTTGATTTTAAACTGATGCTAAAAACTAATATCATTAATATTAGATACGCGTCACTCTGTTTAATTGAATGCCTTAATATAATCACAAAAATCATATGTGTGTCTGCCATTAATGACATGTTTAGCTTTGGCATATACGATTTCTCGACAATGCTTTGAAGCACTGGTAAATAAAATGCCTCCTTGCATCTCAACCTCTTAGAAAAGCAACTAAATATTTGAACAATTTGATCTGGGTGTTGCTGGAAAATAGGAGGATTGAGCGCAAAGGATCTCGAACAATCGGATCGAGATGATCCTACTACTACTGCATGAAGGCAGCATTCGACGAATCTCTTGGTGCGTGCACTACTATTAACAGTAGGCAAACACAAGATTAAGTTAGAGTTTAAATGCATGGTTGTTTGCGGAAGCAGAAGAGCAGACAATCAAGACAGTAAGAATGTCAAACAGGAAAACGTAGTAGCTTAAATATACAATATTGACAAGCACTCTAAATGCAATAAAGACAACGTTTGATTCAAATTAGTATATAAAAATACACGTTAGTTTGATGTTATGAGCACAAGACAATAGCGGGCAAAACCACATGCTCAAGATGCTAACTCCACTTTGTAAGAGCTATGAGCTTATTATTGACAATCAGTCTGAAGAAAGAATCAATGCATGAAAGAATCTACAATGTATATCTCGTTGAATGCTACTTGATTATATAAAAATTGATTATAATGGTCAACTATATACAATTTATATTTGTGCAGATGAGTGTGTGGGAGATCGTGGTGGCTGTTGTCATTGTCAAGTTAGTTGATAAGTGAGCATGAGGAGGCTTTGACTATTTGGATGTCGAGCAAGTCGTTGACGTAGCCAATCAAGTCGAGATAGTTGATAAGTCGATATGTCGGACACGTCGAGTAAGTCGATATGTTGGACTTCCCGATATGTCGGCCAAGTCGGGCTTCTTCGATAAATCGACTTAGCTCAGTAAGTCGGGTGCCACTCTCTTGTTTGTTGTCTTCAGTTATAGAGGACTGTGCGGCAATTCATGTAATGTTGTAGTGATGAATGGAACTAGATTAACATGGTATTTAGGAGAGTAGAGGGAATAAATCCGACACTCCCTCTTAATCTGGATCCGTGAATGTCTTGATCTTTAAACTAAGCAATGCACAAAATTTGTTGTGTGCAATGCTCAATGCCTTGGTGGACACATCTGTAACCATGTCCTACATTTGACAGTACGTTAATAAGCTTACCTCTCTGTCAAGAGTCTTGCCCCTCAAGTGTCAAAGATAGCCATCATCTGATCAGAAGCTTAGGAGTCGTAGGCGTTCGTGTTCTGATCAGAGTGAGTGAACAATTGTTATCAAACAACAATGAAGTGCATTCAAATCACGCTACTATATTACACTAAAGCACAACAAAATAGCAGTTACAACCAGAATGATGGCATAACTGGGAGGCTCAAAATCATTCGTCTCATGGACGGAGCATCACGTAGAGTGTGCCTGGATGAAATTCATCCATGTATTAATTATAGTAAATATTTGTCACCTAATTAGGTAAGTCATTGTACTTGCAAGTATTTGGCTTGTGTGACAACTATACATGGTATATACGGTCAACGAATCAAGGAATGGTGATGCGGACGAGGATGTCGCAAATTCTCTCACTTCACATTTTACATGAAGTGGCTTTCTCCCACTTCACAAATTCTAGAAAGTGCTTATAACGTTCCTCGTTGAAAATAGACGACTGTCGAAATTTTTCTCTCTCTTCGAGACTTTGCGAAAAAGTCGACAGTGCCCTTAAAAAGTCGACAGTGTCTTTAAAAAGCCGATAATGCCCTTAAGAAGATGAAGGTGTTTTTAAAACAGTTTAACTTCTTCAAAATAGTTGAAAGGAAGAAGCTGAAGGCAAGAAGACGACATTGTCGCAAAAAGCCAACACTATCGCATTTCAGAAAAATACGTTGTAGACGTTCTTCAAATAATTTGGTTGTCTAAGTTATGATTCTTGCAGATATCAGATGAGCAAACATAGAACCAAAGTTGGTTTCACCTTACCCTAGATCAATGATCAATAAATGTGTAAGAAGAATCTTGAAATAGAAATAGTCATTCACCAAGGAGACAATTGTGGGCTTAATTTCCAGCATATTTTTCCCTGATAAAAAAAGTCAATAAAAGTCGATTAGTTGATGGTTGGTGAAAAGTTGACAAAGTCGGATTTCATGGAGTTAGTAAAAATGTCGATGTCGAGCAAGTCGAGTACATCGATCTTGAGTTTGAACATATGTATATATTTACATGAGAGAAGTCGAAGTCAATGTTGTCGATGATTTTGATATTTTTGATGACTTCGAAGTCAATGAAATCGAACTTCGACAGATTTTCAGGATGCCCATTATTGAATGGATTTGAGGCTGAGCATAAAAATCCAACACTCCCCCTTAATGTGGATCCTAAAAAAAATTAATCTTCAGATTTAATATGCTGTTAAATCTGAGATGGTGGTCCTTTGATAGAGCCTTTGTGAAGTAATCTGCTACCACAAGATCTGTCCTGCAGTAAACTAGTGACACTTCCTTGCCTTGCACTTTTTCTCTAAGGTAGTAATACTTGATTTCGATATGTTTGCTTCGAGAATGAAATCTCGGATTTAGAGATAGTGCTATTGTGCTTTGGTTGTCACAATAAATAGTCGTTAGATGTGACTGAGCAAGGTCGATATATGCAAGTAGGTGTCTTAGCCAAATTGCCTCCTTGGTAGCATTCCTGGCAGCTATGTATTCTGATTCGGTCGATGATAATACTACTAAGGTCTAAGTTCGACTGTTCCAACAGATTGGGCCTTGATTATATAAATATATAAATCTAGAAGTTGATGAGTCTGGTATTGATATCTCCTGCCCAATCCGCATCTGTGTATCCTTCAAGAATATTGGCAGGTTGGCTACCTACATAATAGATGCTGAGATTTTTGGTTGCTTGGGCGTACTTCATGACCTTCATGAGTTCTTTCCAATGGGTCAGACCCGAATTCGATAGAAACTAGCTGAGTGAACTGATCGAGTATGCAAGGTCTGGTCGAGTGTAGAGCATTGCATACATCAGTGAGTCGATGATGGAGTGAAAATATTGCTTTACTTTTTTTTTTTTCTGTCTCGGTTTGAGAAAATTGTTCCTTTGATAATTTGAGACCAGGGACGAGTGGAAAGTAGCTCGATTTGCAATTGGTCATTCCATATTTTTCCAGTACGTTGGTGAGATATCTTTGCTAGTTGATAAAAATCAGTTTGTTGGGTCGAATTTGAAAAATTTCAATTCCGACAATAATGAGCTGGACCCATATCAGTCATTTTGTACTCCTGGGCTAGCATGCATTTTGTATCCTTCATTAGATTTAGATTGTTACTGAATAGTAATGTATCATCTACGTAGAGAGTAATGATAATGAAGAAATCTGACACATGCTTGAAGTAAACAATCAAGTCTGTCGAGTTTGGAATAAAACCATTCTCGATTAGAAATGCATTGATTTTTTGGAACCAAGCTCTAGGTGACTGTTTCAGCTCATAGAGTGCCTTGTGAATTTTGCATACAAGGTGCTGCTTACCCTTCAATTCATATCCCTCTAGCTGTGACATGTAGATTTTCTCTTCGATAGTTCCATTGAGGAAAGCAGTATGGACATCCATTTGGTGGACTTCGAGATTGGTTGCAGCTGCAAAGGAGAAGTATTCGAATCGAAACATGTTAATGACAGGGTTGAAGGTCTTCGAATAATCTAGATATGAAATTTGGGAGAAGCCTTGGCGACTAGGCTTGTCTTGAATCGATTTAGTCTTCCTTCAGCATCATACTTCGCTTTGAGTATCTGTTTACATGGAATTGGACTTCGATCCTTTGGCAACTGAGTTACAGTCAAGTTTGATTCTCTATAATGGAATCGAATTCGGTGTCCATTGTAGCTTTCCACTGGTCAGCATCAGATGTCGACATTGCCTCAGAAACAATGGTTGGTTCTTGCACAAAGTAACAGGTGGATCATCCATAAATCAGGATGGAGGCTGTCTAGATCGGTTCAATCTTCTGGGTTGAACTTCAATCCTCTGATGTGGTTCGAGTTGTCGAGGTTCAGACTCATTGTCGGAGTCCTAAGTTCAAAGTTGTCGACTCTGGAATTGGGAGTCAGTTTGTTCTTTCTCAGAAATTGATTGTTGATAAGCAGTGGAAATTGGCTATAAATAGTCTGTCTGCATAAATGAACCAAAACTGTCACTCTACATAAATGAACTAAAACTGCCACAGGCGACAGTGTCGCAAAAAGGTGACAGTGTCGGGATTTGCGAAAAACCCTCGATAAAGCCTTCCCCTCTTGGGAGTTAGTTTGAAGTATTGATAGATCTTTAAGCCAAAATTTGACAAAAACATCATTAGACATCAATAACTTCTATCTATGAGAGTTACCTTTGACACTTGATACACAATAAGATCCATACCAGATCTATCGTCGGATAAGAGGGTGATAGTTACTTCCCAGTAGATCTCAAGAAATCAGAGTTCTTGTCTGCGAAGTTAGCACTAATCGAAACATGGGTGATTATTGATAGAATGTATTCTTTATGATAATGTATTTTGGCGATACATTATTTAAAGGGGCTGAACAATTGGCAGAACTTAGATCGTAGATTGTTAAAACCCTTCATGACGAATTTTCACAAGATGTGGAATTTGACACTATATAAATAAATAAACATATGAGCACATCATCGTGATACAATACGACAAGCTTATAGGGATGGGGCATCCAAACCCCACTGGTGTTCAAGAGTAGAATGGAATACAGTAAAAACCGAAGCAAAAACATCAGAAAAGTACAAGCTTCAAAAAGATGTCACTATAGTTAGGATGCAAGGAGTAGGCAATCCTAAGCTGGGATCGAGCGGGAAGGCAAGCTTGCAAGCAAATATGGTAAGGAATTTAAAATCTAATAGTTTGTCTTTGATTTCATATGATTTCCTTTCTTAATATGTATTATGACTAGCTCCAATCTAGTCCTAAACTGATTTAAACTTAAATTGAATGGATAGTTGGCAGACTATGGACGTCTACCAACTAAAGAAAAGTACGACTATGCCTTTAGGAAATCCTATAATTGAAGAGCGAGGGTCATCCTCCAGGCATAAGTTTTTTTGATACATTTCAATTTTGTATTCATCGTATATTATTGTAAAAACGTGTTCGCTCTTAACCATAAGCATTATTTACTAAGTGTCTTTTATTGTATTCATGCAAAGCGGACGTAATGATGACAATGACAAATAGATTAGATGAGTAGATTAGGTTTAAGTTATAGTTCACTTGTAAATATATCAAGTTAGGAAAACTGCGAAAGCAGCAATTTTGTAATACATTGATTGACATTATCAATATATTATTGCAATTTACAATATTGTTATTGGTCTTTTATTATGTATAATGTAGTTTGCATTGTGTTTTTGTATGTGCAATGTTGCACCAAGAAGCAAAACATGTAAAATGTCGGATTTCAAAATGTGCAATGTGCAAATGTGTCGGATTTTGAAAAGCAATGTCATATACACGAATCAAAATGCAAAATCTGCACAATGTAATAAGGTATTGCAGTTCATAATATGCAATGAAGTAATGTAGAAATACAAAGTACCTCATGCTAGTTATTGGATCTAAATGTCAAATGCAATCCAAAAATGTTGTCTCAAAAGCTCTCCAAGAATAGCTTGATCAAAATTAGTGCACTATCTTTTACGCATTTTTTTTAATCTATTTAAGAACGTCAGAATCTAACATTGGTTTATCCCTCGCATTCCGACGAATATTTATCCGTCGTAAATTCGTCGGTATTTGTAGGATGGCCCTAATCACTGTTTTGTTAACATATGTCGAAATTCGACATTTACATACCTATCACCTTCTGACAAATATTTATTCATTGGTGGCAAACGGCTCCAAAGACTGTTCTGTTAACAAGCATTGGACTCCGATGCACTAAAATTCATTGAATTATGACATCCACGTCAGCGCATCCAAACCGGTCCACGTCAACTGGAATGTGGAATCATACGTCTAAATTCGACATCTAGCGTGGACATCGATTTGCGATGATGCTGGATGTCGGATTCTGACATCCAGCTGGCTGTCGACCTTTGTCGTCCGGGTAAGTTTTCTGACAAAGCAATTTTGAACAGGTGTCGGATTGTGACGGATGCCTCGGTGGTCGGAATTCGACGACCTCATTCCAATGTGTGTTGCGACCCCGCGACGAACGAATAAAAAAAATTAAACCCGCTATTATTCGTTGTAGATCACGTCGAAAATCACGGTGGGTGTTGTAGTGCGAGTTCATGACAAGAAACAAGTCAAGTATTTTGATGAACTTGATCAAATGGATTCATAATTCAAGCAAAAGAAGCAAATGTCTTAAAAGAAGACTAAAAGGGCAAATGTATGTTTTGTATGCAACAAGTCTGGACATGTTATGAAGTTTCTACCCAAAGCAAAAGAAACTCGCAGCTCAAGTCATCTAGATATTAGGTAAAGAAAATCTAAAATTGGAAATTAATAAAATTGATTGTGAGTGTGAATGTTCGTTTAGTACTATTTCGTTCTTACCTAATTAATTGTTTTTTTTAGAAGACATAGTTAAGGGACATAAAGTCAGTATTTTGGTGGATAGTGGCTTAACTGATAATTTCATTAATTTTTGTCTCGTGCAGAAACTCGGCTTGGAAACTGAAGCCAATGATCATAGATATAAGATATATCTAGTTTAAGGTGTAGAGTTGGAGACTTGGGATGTCAAAGTTCCGAAGCTCCCAATTTGGATTCAAGACTACAAAGAGTTAATCCATTTTAATGCTTTTAAATTAGATTCATTTCAAGAAGGTAATAAAGTAGCTACACATTGTTTGGAGATAGATATGTACATCCATTTAGCATGAATTCAACAGCTAATGTAATGGAAATTTTTTATTTTCAATATGAAGCTTATTCTTTGTTTTCCAAATCTATTTTGGATTTCTCTGAAACTCAACTAAATAGTTGTGAATTTTCTAAAATCCTTAACTCAGTAGATCAAGAGCAAATAGAGAAGCAAGTGATACGGCAATAGGAGCGGTTCTTTTACAAAATGATAGGCCGATAGCATTTGAGAGCAAGAAACTTATTGGACCTCAATTGCATTATACGACTCATGAGAAAGAGTTATTTATGTCATACATGGACTAAGAACCTGGAGGCATTACCTTTATGATAGTTGGTTTATAGTGTATATAGATCACCAGCATCTAAAATATTTTTGCAATCAACATGATCTGATAGGTCGTAAAGCTCACTGGGCTGAGCTTATGCGCGAATTTGATCATGGGTCAAAGGCAACTCTAACTAGGTTGCAAACGCTGTTACTCAGATTGGTAAATAAAATGAACTTTCATTCACCCAGATTTCTACATATCTATATCTTTCATTGAGAGGAAAGTGCAAAACAGATTTTCATTTTGGTCGCATTTGGAAAATGGTTGAGATTGGAAAAAATGAGAACGGAACAGAGATTAACTCACAAGGATCTTAGGTCTATAAGAAAGATAAGAAGATTGTGGAATAGTTTGCCATTCGAGGTGGTTTGCTATTTCGGAATGGAAAAGTTTGTGTACCAAGGGATGATGAGTTAAAAAAGAGAATTCTTTATGAATGTCTCGATGCACCCTACGTAGGTCATCCAATTGTCTTGATGCACCCTACGTAGGTCATCGAGTTGTACACAAAACTTTCGACTTGGTCAGAAGAGAGTTTTATTGGCCAAAACTCAAGCCGTTTGTTGAGTCTTATGTGGTTGAATGTAAACTTTGTCAACTAGCCAAAGCAGAATGCTTAAAGACTTGAGGGTTGTTACATCCCTTAGATATCCCTTAGAAATGATGGAAAAGCATATCTATGAATTTTGTAGTTGGACTACCCAAGACCCAATTCCATAAGCTAGAAACCTCACTTAGTTTTAGTTCTACTGATCATCCTGAATCGGATAGACAAATTGAGAGAACTAATCGGACTTTGGAGGATTTGTTGAGGAGATGTGTTTCTCACAAGCAGTCTCAATGGGAAGATTATATATTTTAATTGAGTTTGCTTACAATAGTAGAAAACATTCTGCTACAAGTTATAGTCTGATTATGCTAATGTACAGTTTTCAACCTAAATCTCCTGTGAATGTGGGGACAAAATCTGTTAAGATCCATAAAGTTGCGAGTAACCTGCATGATATGCAAGAAATATTGCAACTGCCACGTGATTGTATTTGTAGTGCTCAGGACAGAGCTAAGCATTATGCCAATGTTAAGAGGTCTACTAGAGATTTTAAAGTTGATGACTGGGTATAGCTTAGAATTCCAAAAGATTCTAGGACTATGCGTACATGGAAGCATTATAAGTTGTCTACCAAATATTGTGGACCATTTTAGATTATAAAGAAAATTGATTCTATAGCTTAGGAACTTGATCTTCAAGATAAGTTGACTACTCAACCAGTGTTTTATGTAAGCCGATTAAAATTAAGTTTACGTGAAAGTCGTACAGCTGGTTCTAATGAATATCTTACCAATTTGGAGGATTTATCTCTCAGTGTGTCTTTGGAACTTGAAAGAGTACTTAGAACCAAAGATAAACAATTGAGAAGTCGTTCTATCTCTGAGTGCTTGATTATGTGAAAGGGTCGGACTGAGGATGACGATTCATGAGAAATGGTTGAAAGCATAAAGAATACCTTCCCTAGTTTTCACT
>CM055094.1:64925392-64986292 GCA_029204225.1 Diphasiastrum complanatum | reverse complement strand
ATCTCTAACTGATAAGTTGATGACATTTTGTGCTTTCCGTTTTCTCCAGTCAAATGTCTGCTGATCTTCTTCAATCACTAGCCTTGTCTCTTCACCTGTCATGATCTCCCATAGCTCCTTTTCCATCAAAATGTTTTTCAGTTTGAATTTCCAAATTGCATAGTTGCCGGTTCCTTCCAATTTGCTTGACTCATTGAGGACACTCTCGCTTAGAGTTGCCATTACTGAATAGATGAGTCCGGATCAAGTAATTTATCACACCACAGAACTGTATATTTTTCTGGTGGTTGTACACCTGATATTGGAATGGAGCATGAAAGTACAACTGCTCAGGATCCTCTTTAACTTGTGCGCGTGGATCCGATATTGGAGCATGCAATATCGGACTGGAGTGTGGATGTACAACTGTTCGAAATTTTCTTTAGCTCGTGCGCTTGGATCCGATATCGGTACGGACAATATCGGACTGGAGCGTGGATGTACGACTGCTCGGATTTCTCTTCAGCTAGCGCGCTTGGATCCGATATTGGTATGGAAAAAAGAGAGAATATAAGAACTTTCAAAGGAAATATTCTAGATTCCCTACTTTGGCGCAGCGGCTACGCCGCCTCCTCTTTGCTTATATTTTGAAACGAGTGATCGTTCAAATAGATAGATATTAGTAATGTGAAAGGTATGAAGCCAGAAAGCTCTAAATGGTAGTACTAGACACTATCTGGTGTGATTTACAGTACCCCAAACAAACAAATGAGAGATTTCTTGGCACAACTCTCTGACAAATGAAACTTTTCACAAAGACAAAAAAAATATTGTAAAACTTTTCCCACTCAACAGATTTTCAATCTGTCTGATGCTACCCTGGCCTTTCCGATGCCTCCGGGACTGTGTCTTCATTCCTCACTAATAACTGTGAGCTCCAAAACCTGCAAAGTACATCAAGAAAGATTTCTTCTAGCCGTTTTTGTCTTTCCAAGCTTTCACCTCCTGTGAAGGACTTTCTCACTTCGTTGCGGAGCCTGTGACAAGCTGTATCCACTGATCAGGCACGCAGGACTATCGTAGCTCTGATACCATGTTAACAATCAGAAATGCAACATCAAGCATTCATCATAAGCAATCACCAAGAAGGGAGACGAAAGAAGAACACGCAATATCACTCTATCACACTAACACATACTGAATGTAAAATGTACATATAAACCCTGAACCCTGATAGAGAGGCAGAACCTAGGAGCAGACTACTAGACGAGCCTACGGCTAGTTACAGCTAGTAATAAAGTACATCGTAAATAGTAACTAGGAAGTGTAACAATGAAGTTTATCATTGATTTCTAAAACAACCTAGATTATTGCTGGGTCAAAATAGATAGATTTGGGTCAATTTATTGCTATCAGTTGTGTTTGATTGCTACTAAAATTGCTTCTTCTTCTCATTATTATATTTGAGTGTTTTGATTTTTTGATGACACGACTTGTTCTTTTTGCAATATTGCAAAAGAGTTGCTGTTTTGGTTGAGAAGATGATGGTTCTGAATTTGCTCTTATTCATTTTATGCTCTTTGATTGTGCTGCTTGATTAGACTTTGCTAATTTCCTAGATCTATATTTTGGATTTTTTTGAATACGAAGCCCTGAATTAGAAGATAATCCATTTCTTCTGATCCCTAAACCAGAATCTATGATTAAGATAGACTCATTAATAGAGTCATAATGGCATCATAATCATCTATGATTGATCCAATGATAGTCATTTAGTCCATAAGATTTTAGAACTTGTCAAGGTGAATTGAAATAGAGTCAAAATTAGACATTCTAATAGTAATTTTTTTTCCTCAAATGAAGCTTGGAGGTTACATCTTTAATGTCATAGAGGTAGCTACTATGTCCCCAAGCGTCCTTGGCTCTCTGAGCTGATATGATATGATTGATCTGAGTATCATTAATATTGAGAGTCATAAAGACAAAAGCCTTTCCATCTCTTTGTCTCCACTTGATAGTGAGAGATACATCAAATTCTAGCTTGGCCTCAGTGCTTTCAACTATGTCCCTTAGTTCCTTTGCAATAAGAACTACCTTCATCTTGAATTTCAAGAAATGGTAGTTCTCTCCATCGAGTTTCTCAATGAGTGATGAACTAGAGTTAAAATTCATCTTGGAGGTCAATCTTTGCTAGAAACCAGAGACTAAGTGATGCCTTCTGAACATGCACGTCTGTAATGTCTTGATAGAAACAAGAAAATATCTAATAATTCACTTTGATATTGAGCTGAAATAGATAATCAGCTTTGATACATGTCATAAATCGAATGAAACAAAGAGAGTGACGATGGCTAGTGACAATGATTGCATAACAGTAGTGATGGACATGCAACCAGTGATATGAGACAAAAATTTGATTTTAGGTTAAGCAAAAATATCTTGAAACAGATTAGAGTTTTCAAAATGATTTGTCCTGATCTGCCTTGCCTTGGCCTTGAAAACTGATGCACACTTGCCTTGACTTTATAGAAGTGATCTACTACTTGTAAGTATGGATAGATAATTACCAACAATTAACTATTTCTACGTAATGTGTTATGTAGTAGATTACCATCATGTTGAAAGATAATTGCTTATAGATATAGTCGATAACTGTCAATGTCATTCTTGGATCAAAGGGAGATTGTGGACTTGGGTTGAAATAGATGATAATCGATTTTTTGGAATCAAAGTAGATCTCGATTTTTAGTTTCGATCTTCTCTCTGAGAGCTTGTAGTTCTCAAAATTCCTTAGGTATTTACAATTGTAGAAAATACATTACACTTGATCTTTGAAATCCAACATCTACAAGTGTCAATGTTTCTTGCCCGTCTTGCATCTATGTATCCATTTCAAACATGGAGTTGATCTGCGTCGGCTCCTCCAAAATAGATGCACAGGTTCATGCTTGTTCGTACACACCTCATGACTTTATGAAGATCATTCCAATGGATGTTAGCCATGAATTGCCTTAATGAGCTAACAACAAACAATGTCATGATGTTTAGGCTGGTGCAAACCATCACAAATACGAGAGATTCAAAAGGTGATGAACCTTTGAAACCATGCTCAAGCAGATTGCTTCAAGCCATAAAGTGCTTTGTGGAGTTTACATACATGATTATGTTTGCCTTCGATGTTATAACCTTCAGGTTGCATCATGTAAATAACTCCATTAAGATATGCTGTTTGTACATCCATTTGATGTACCTCCAAATCTGTTGCTGCAACAAATGACAATAGAAGTCTGATTGAAGAATGTTTAGCTACTGGACTGAAAGTCTTAGGTAGTCGACATTATGTACTTGAGAAAATCCTCTCGTGACAAGTCGAGCTTTTCTTCGATCGATGCTTCCATCTGTCTTTTATTTGATTTTGAATATCCATTTGCAATCAACTACATTTATGCTGATAAGTAATTTGAAAATGGTCCAAGTCTAGCACTTGATAAGAGATGAATACTCTTTATCCATAGCTTCCTTCCAAAGATCGGAATCAGGCTGACTGAGTGCCTCTTCGACAGTACTCGGCTCTTGAACAAGGTAGGTTGCAGACTCGTCGATATACCTTATGTTAAAATTTTGCTACAAGCAATAAATGATCGAAACTCATAGCGTAGAAGTCTCTGTAGGCATGAAGAAACAATGTAGCACTAAATCGCACCTCAATCGGATGCCTATAGGTTGGTTCACAAATAGAGTAGGTTTAGGTCATGGCATTGAAAAGTTTTGTTACATGTCATAATGGTCGAAACTAACAGCACAGGGATGTCTATGGGCATGAATAAAGTTGGTTTAGAATTAAAAACCGCTTGAATACATTGCCTTTAGGCTATTCACAAGCTAGTTTGGACCAATTTTGGTCATATGTATTGTAATTGGCAAGATGGCCATGTAATTGGATGCCACACGTGCCAAATAGCATAGGATGCTTTTCCAAAGTTTTATTCTACATGTTATATTGTGGTGGCACCTTTGAAAAGAGGCCAAAAAGTGCATAGATAGGGTAGAGAGAAAATAGGACCCAAAAATAGCATGTTTTTCATTGTTTCTGGATATTGAGATCCAGACCCCCAATTAGGGTGGATCCAATGATCTATTAGGTTATTTTGAGATCAGAGAAGCCCTAAAATGCCCAGATCCGAGCTACGTATGTATAAATATGTGATGAATTCTTCATCAAATCAATGAGTAAAAAATAAGAACAAGTGGTTGTGAAAATGTTGATGACGATGTTCTCAATAGTGGAACGTGAGCGTAATGTATGCTCGCGTGACACTACCTCTCAAGTGTGCAAAAAGTTTTAAGAAAATGTTTCGTCTGCCGACGATGTTAGGTGTTGAATGGTTGGTGATGGGGCTCTATATTGTGATCAAACCATGATGGTGGAAACTCGGTGGAGGTAGAGTGTAGCCAAGGACAGATGCATGTAACAGGAGAGCGCCAGAATCGAGCACGGAAACAACAAGATCGCCAGCAGATAGTTGCAAGAAACTCCAGGATTTGCACTTCGCTAAGGTATGAATGGCATCGTTGTCAAGGTATTTATGGTCACCGTCATCTTGCTTCAGTTCCAGATTTGACGTGATGGCTCTTGAAGAACTTTAAACCCTCCAGTCGAGATCTCAGTGAAAATCCTTTGGTCGAGATCTAAGTGAAAACCCTCCGGTTGAGATCTGAGTGAAAACCCTCTGGTTGAGATCTGAGTAAAAACCCTCCGATCGAGATCTGAGTGAAAACTTTCGGTCGAGCTGAAAATCCTTTGGTCGAGATCTGAGTGAAAACCTTCAGTCGAGATCTGAGTGAAAACTTTCAGACGATATTTGAGTGGAAATCTTCGGTCGAGATTTGAGTGGAAACCTTTGGTCGAGATGTGACTGAAAACCCTCCAGTCGAGATCTGACTGAAAGCCTCCAGTCAAGATATGACTGAAAGCCTCCGGTTGAGATCTGACTGAAAGCCTCCGGTTGAGATTGTAAGCAAGTCTTTATTGAGGAATGGATTTCTGTGATGTAAGTGGAGAACTTCATAAGGGAAAATATGACTGTGGCTCAAATTAGAAGTTCTCATTGGAAAGAAGTATCTGTGAAAATTGTCAACATTTCCTAGCTAGTTTGAGGCCTAAATTGGCAATTTTTGTACATAGTTTTGGATCTAACCTTTCACACATGTGAAAGAGACCTAGATACTTTTATTCTAGTATATATTTCATGTTGAAGAAGTCTCAAACTTCGGGACCTTCTAAATGACACTAAAATCATGTTATTTGGACATATAGGCCAAAATTGGCTATTTTAGGTTACTGGTGTCCTAAAATTGGGTCCTAAGTTCTAGAGAGAGGAGAGAGAGTCATCTCTCTCACCTATATTAGGCTGAAATTCGTGGAGAACAGGTTGGAGAAACCTTTTGTATGCTTCATTGAGATCAATAGATCATTGTCATTGTTTCTTCCTCCATTGAGAGCATTGTTGTGTGTATTGTCTTCAAGCTATTGTGTATGATCTTAGGTGCTTTCCAAAAGTGATAGGCTGATGTATTATGGACTGTATAATGCTATTTTGGGCCGCACTTGATGTTTATGGAAGTTTCCATTTGTGATAAATGCTTTTTTATCAAGTTCTTTGCATTCTAGGTAGCATAGAATGTGTTGCCAATTCCTAGCTTATGTAGTTTGGAGTGCAAGCATTCAAGCCAATGATCTTGGAGTTTAGATCCACTTAGGATCTGTATTTTTCACATGGTATCAGAGCTGGTTGGCTTCTATTTACAGTAAGTATTCCATTTTTGGTGATATTTGGATGTTTGATCAAGTTCTAGCATGATTTTGCATTGCTTTGTTGATCAAATCTTACTAACCTTTGTTTTGTGAGTTGAACTTGTGGATCAAAAGCATATTTCAGGTCTATTGAAGATCGGAGGCTGAAAAGAAACTATTTTGGATCAGATCATAACACCTAATCATTTGTGATTGTGAGGCTTGTGCATATTCAATACTAACAATGTTCTTTTCAATCCTATTGTTGACAATCTCCATTCTTGGATGAACACTCTCCTTAAGTGGATGAAACTTCTCCTTAAGTGGATGACAAATGCTCTTTTGAGTGAGTTGTAATTCTCCTAAAGGCTGAGCAAAGCTCCCATTTGGATGAAAGATCCCCTTTTTTGGGTGAACATATTGTAAGCTCCATTGTGAAGAGCATATTGTAAAGATTGTCATCAATTTTGGCATAATTTTTGGTGTACTTTGTTGAGCATGTAAGTAACTCTCCTTATGTAATTTGATTGGAGCATTTGCTGGAAGGTGTTAACCATTATGCAAGTGTGTTTTCAGGTTCTTAACAGGTTGAGGAACATTCTCATGTGAAGTGATCTTAGATCTACATCTAAACACCAAGATTTGACAAGATAGTGAAGCTAGTCTTGTGATTCACTAAGTGTGCTCATTCATTCACCTCTAAATCTTGTATTTATCACTTGCTGGAGTTTATAAACTTTTAGAAGTGTGGTTTACATGTGGTTTTACAGGTTGAATCAATATCTTAGTGTGTTGATCATATGTTGATCAAGTTTGTTCATTACTAGGTAATCTTGGCATCCTAGTTTTGGGTATTTTCTAAGAATGCAAGTAACTCTTCACACCATAAGTTGATTTGGTCACTTGCTGGAAAGTTTGAGAGCTTAAGCAAGAGTGTGTTCAGGTTGGTTTGATTTTGTAATCCATTCTTAGTGTGTGCAAAGTGTTGCATGTGTTTCAATCTTCCTTTCTATGCTTGGAAACCATCTAGGTTCAAGATAGAAGTGTTTTAGGGTCCTAAATCTTCATAGATCTCTTTATCTATCATTTGTTGAGAGAAAAGTGAGTGCTAAGTGCTTTAGGACAAAACCTAAAAGTTGAAGAAACATTAGAATCATGGCTTCCAATGGTGGGATCATGCTAGAGTCTAGTGAAAGGTTGAGTTCATCAAACTACTCTACTTGGAAAGTGAGGATGGAGTCCTTACTTGAGTTGAATGAACTCATGGACATAGTTGCAGAAATTGAAGAGAGACCTCTCACACTTCAAGAGCAACAAAGGTTTGATAAGAAGGCCAAAAGGGCTCTTCATATCATTAAAATGAATGTTACAAATGAACTTCTCAAGGAAGTTGGAAAGTGTCAAAGTGCAAGTGAGGCATGGAATGCCTTAAAGAAGCTCTTTGAATCAAAGTCCACATCTAGGGTATTGACCCTAAGGAGACAAATATTTTCTAGTAGGCAAAGAGAGGGTGAAAGTGCTCATGCATTTATCTTGAGAGTTAAGTCCCTAAGTGATGATTTAGCATGCATTGATGAGAACATAAAAGATGGTGAAATAGTCCAAGTTATGTTGAATGGTTTGCTAAATGAACATGCTAACCTTGTGCAAAGTTTTGCCATTCAAAGAGTCTTGCCAAGTGTGGTTGACTTGCAAGAAATCTTATTGGCTGAAGAACATAGGTTGCAATCAAAGCTTGATGGTGCATCCTTGCAAGGTGGAGGTGAAGAGGCTTTCTTCACAAAAGGCAAATTCAAGGGCAAAGGTAAAGGCAAAGGGAAATGGTCCAAAGGTGGTAACTTTGATCATGATGATCACTCTTCCTCTTCCTCTTCTACTAAGAACAATAAGTCAAAGTTCAAGTGCTTTTATTGTGGGATAAAAGGTCATTTTGCAAATGAATGTTATAAGAAGAAAAGAGAGCAAGGAGAGAGGCAAGGAAATCTTACAATAGATGAGGAAGAACATAACACATGTGAATCACTTGTTATGACTTCAAGTTTGTTAGCCAACATAGATGATAATGATCCTTGGTGGATTGATAGTGGAGCCTCATCTCACATGACAAGACATAAGGAATACTTTACATCCTTATTGTCTTATGAGGGAGAAGGTAACATCATCTACACTGCAAATGATGGTCAATGTGACATCAAAGGCATAGGCACTATTCCTATTTCCCTTTCAACAAATAGGAAAGCAAATCTTGAAAATGTTTTGTACATTCCTTCAATCACTAAGAATTTGCTTAGTGTAAGTCAAATGATTGACAAAGGACTTGATGTGGAGTTCATTGGAGATGCATGTTTGATAAGTAAATGTGGATCCTTGATTGCTCAAGGTAGGAGGCATGGTAAACTTTTCAAGCTTGATGCACGTGTGATCTCTAATCATGAAGGATGTATGGCTAGGGAGCAATTGACAAACCAAGAAGTTTGGCACAAGAGGTTGGGCCATCCCAACTTCAAATCTTTGGAGGTAATGGCAAAGAAAGAGCTTGTTCTTGGTCTCCCTAAAAGTCTTGTTGCAAACAATAGTGTTTGTGAACATTGTGCCTTGTCCAAATCTCATAGACTTGCTTATTCTAGATCTACTTCTAGATCTAAAGAAGCTTTTCAACTTGTGCATTCTGATATTCATTCTTCTAGTACAACTAGCAATGGTGGGGCAAAGATGTATGCAACTTTCATTGATGACTTTAGTAGGTATACTTGGATCTATCTTCTTAAAAGTAAGGATGAAGTGTTTGCTGCATTTGTCAAGTTCAAGAATGAAATGGAAAACCAATTCAATACAAAGATCAAATGCTTAAGATCTGATAATGGAGGGGAATACACCTCAAATAGGTTCAAAGACTTTTGTATAGCACATGGGATTAAGAGGGAGATGTCTAGTCCTAGGACTCCACAACAGAATGGAGTGGCCGAGAGGAAGAATAGAACCCTTTGTGAATGTGCCAAGGCAATGAGACTACATGCTAATCTTGCTAAGTCTTTTTGGGGGGAAGCTTTAGCATGTGCTAACTATCTATGTAATAGATGGACAAGTGCTTCCTTGGATGGTAAAACTCCTCATGAGGTTCTTTATGGTAGAAGGCCGAGTGTCAAGCATTGTAGGATCTTTGGATGTACATGTTTTGTCAATATCACACTTGATGATAGAACTAAAGAAGATCCTTCATCAAAGAAGGGTGTGTTTGTTGGCTATAGTGAAGTAAGCAAGGCTTACAAAGTGTACATTCCTTCTACAAAGAAAGTTGTCATAAGTAGGGATGTCATCTTTCATGAAGAGAATGTTTCCAATGTTGTTGATGTTGATGTTGATGTGCCTACTAATCATCATGATGTGCAAGATGTCTTGGATGAAGATGGAGATGCCACTCCAAAGCAAACTTCGAGGAAGACTCAAAGGCAAAGGGCTAAGCCATCAAGGCTAACCTATGATGAAAAAGGAAAGCAAGTGGTGGACAACTCTAACTTTGCTTTTCTTACCTCTTTTGATGAACCAACTTGTGTAGGTGAAGCAATTCAAAAGAAGGAATGGATCCAAGCCATGGATCATGAGCATCAAGCACTCATCAAAAGCAACACATGGAGGTTGGTAAAGCTTCCAAAGGACAAGAAGGCAATTGGTTGTAAGTGGATCTTCAAGATCAAGACAAATCAAGATGGATCAATCAACAAGTACAAGGCAAGGTTGGTGGCAAAGGGGTATGCTCAAGAATATGGTATTGACTATGATGAGACCTTTGCACCCGTGGCAAAGATGGTAACTATTCGAATCCTAATCTCTCTTGCAACTCTTTATGATTGGGATATGTGGCAAATGGATGTTACTAATGCCTTCTTGAATGGTGATCTTGAAGAAGATATTTACATGGAGCAACTCAAGTGGCAATTTCTTCAAGGCAAGGAAGATCTTGTTGAGGTTTGGTTTGAGCTCAAATGGGCTGGTTTTATTAGGTTTGATACTCAACTTCATCTACTCTACTTCATGTTGGATAGAAGTGTAGAAATCTATCTTTTGGTTTATGATGGTGACATTGTTTTCACTAACTATAGTGAAAGGTTGAAATCAAGCAATGATGAGATCTTGTGGGATGTTAATCATGTGTTTGAGAGGGAGTATCTTCAGAGGTTTAGATCTGAAGATGTTTATAAATGCAAAGTCCTTGATGTTTTATTGGAAGATCAAGATGTTGATCTTGAATTGCTTCATCAACACCAAGAGGCAAGTAGCAATTGGAAGCTAGTCAAAAGCATGAAAGGGGAGCCACATGGGCAAAGCATCTTGGATCTGTTTTTACAGGTCCTTGAAGGTTCAAGTAAGGTTCTTGGAGCAGCAAGGAAGTGTCCTTTTACTCTACCTTACTTGTTTAATCTCATGTATGAACATTGTCATGTCAATGTGTTGGAATTGTCAAAATTCAATGAAACTAGTTCCACAGTTTTGCATCTTTTGGATCTTGGAGATGGAATAGTTATCATTGCTGGTTTTTATGATCAAGTAAATGCATTCATTCAAATCTCAAAAGATATGGAAGTGGTCAATATGTTTACTTTTGAGCAAAGTTCAAGATCTAGCATCCTAGTGTTGGCAAATTGGCAAATTGTTGACAATGTAGGATCAAGCGTTATATGCAAATCTTGTGGAGATACTTCAAGTATTTCAAGTTCAGGTTTTGCTCATTCAAATGGAACAGAGAACACATCATTTTGGCATTCATTCACTCAAGGGCTTTCGTGGATTGGAGATCTACAAAGGCAAGGTGGTGATGGAGGTTCATTCATGGAGATACATGGTGCATTCACTATGGGCATAGTGGAATGTGGACGAGGCATGCAAACACCTGTTGGTTACTTTCACTTACAACTTGTTTGCTGCTGTTTTACAGAGAACTCAAAGGTGGATACATGGAGGAATCCTTTCATTGTTATTCTATGTTCTTTTACATGTATCTTGTTCACCATTCTATGTAAAATTGATGTAAGAAATAGTGAAGCATCCTATATGGGCACTATTATCTATATCAATTATGTTGTACTTCATATTGTACATATTAGAACACTTGAAAAGAGATCTATCATCATGATGGAGATCATTCTTAGGTTGGAGCAAAGTAGTGTTGTAAAACTAGCAAGTTAAGTTGAAGAGGGAGTGTGAAAATTGTCAACATTTCCTAGCTAGTTTGAGGCCTAAATTGGCAATTTTTGTACATAGTTTTGGATCTAACCTTTCACACGTGTGAAAGAGACCTAGATACTTTTATTCTAGTATATATTTCATGTTGAAGAAGTCTCAAACTTCGGGACCTTCTAAATGACACTAAAATCATGTTATTTGGACATATAGGCCAAAATTGGCTATTTTAGGTTACTGGTGTCCTAAAATTGGGTCCTAAGTTCTAGAGAGAGGAGAGAGAGTCATCTCTCTCACCTATATTAGGCTGAAATTCGTGGAGAACAGGTTGGAGAAACCTTTTGTATGCTTCATTGAGATCAATAGATCATTGTCATTGTTTCTTCCTCCATTGAGAGCATTGTTGTGTGTATTGTCTTCAAGCTATTGTGTATGATCTTAGGTGCTTTCCAAAAGTGATAGGCTGATGTATTATGGACTGTATAATGCTATTTTGGGCCGCACTTGATGTTTATGGAAGTTTCCATTTGTGATAAATGCTTTTTTATCAAGTTCTTTGCATTCTAGGTAGCATAGAATGTGTTGCCAATTCCTAGCTTATGTAGTTTGGAGTGCAAGCATTCAAGCCAATGATCTTGGAGTTTAGATCCACTTAGGATCTGTATTTTTCACAGTATCCCCGTGATAGATGTATACTATAATTGGAAGTACTGAGATATCATATAGACAGAAATGAGGTGGGCCTAAAGTGTGACAAATCTTGTCCTTGTGATGTAGTCTATCATTTGTTGACCTACAACACGCATGGCAAATGGACACATAGAAAAAAGAAGATGCACTCAAAGTAAATAAATACATGATGAATTATAAAACAATAAAAGGATACAAAAATAGGCATGCAAAAAGACAATAACAAAACAAGAAAAAATGTAAAATATATACCATGGAATTAGAGTTAAATGGGGTCAACAAAAAACAACCCCTTGTAATACCGCCGTAGACGACCACCGTTGACGACAGTGTCTAGGAGTATTCTTTCAAGTGTTTGCAGCTAGACTGCACCATTAGGAAAGATTTTATTGATAACTTAAGGACTCCCACTTTTGAATTTTAATTTTCTGGGGTGCTTCTTAGATATATAAAGAAGCACTTGGTCACCTAAGTGTAAATCCTTGTTGCATAAGTGACGGTCATGTCAGGCCTTTTGGCGCCTTTTGTTAACTAGTTGTGCGTGGTAGGATATGAGTCTAGTTTCGCATAACTGCGCTAACGTAAATAGCCTGGTTTTTACTTGTTGCTCAATTGTAGCTTCCTCATAGAGATCTGTAGAGAAGGCTTCCATGACTCTTAGAGAAGGTACTAAGAACTCAACAGACATTACCACCTCTTGACCATACACGAGATGGAAAGGGGTAACCCACCTGTGGCTTTCTTTGGAGTTGTGTGGTAAGCCCAGATAGCTGAGAAGAGTTTTGTTTCCCAATTTGAGCGACTTGTCTCTACTATCTTTGTCAATATCTTACAGATCGTCTTGTAAGTGGACTTGGCCTGGCCATTACACCTAGGATAGTACAGTGTACTCTTTTGGTGAACTACAAGGTAATGGCTGAGCAAATGATCAATGACGACATTTAAGAAGTGCGTGCCATGATCACTAACTAGCTCAATAGGACAACCGAAATGTGTAATAATGTTTTTGTAAAGAAAACACACTACAGTCTTCGCGTTGGCGTCCTTTGTTGCTGACCCTCAACCCATTTAGTGGCGTAATCTATGGCTATTAAGATATAACGGGCCTGAGTGTGTTTCGTTGCTGGGCTGATTGGTCCAACAAAGTTGATTTCACATTTATGGTAGGCTTCGCCTTCTATAATGGGAGTCAAGGGTGTGAAGTCTGCTTTCATATTTTTCTTGGCTCGCTGACAGACATCACATGTTTTGGTGTCTTTAAATAATGATGGCCACCACAAGCCTGCTCGAAAAAAAAACTTAGCTATCGCTTCAGCAGAGAAGTGACTGTCGTCAATGCCCCCTCATGAGCTTGAGATATGATAGACCGTATCTCAGATTTATAAGCGCATTGTTGGATAATACCGTCAATGCCCCTTTTGTAAAGTTGTCCTGCTATTAGTTGAAAGGGCACTGCTTTAAGCAAATTTTTTTGTTTTGCAACTGTTTTCAGGCCTTCTTTGAGTCTGCCTATTGTTAGGAACTGAGTGATTTCCTCAGCCCGTAAGGGTGTAGCATCAATTTGAAAAAGACATGCATCAAGTCCCTGTAGGGTTGCTCTTTTTCGGGGATTGGAGCGGATAACAGACCGTCCGTATTTTCTTCCTTTCGCAAAAACTCATCTCTAAATGCCTTTGTTCCACTTTTGGGTCTAGGTAATCTTTGGATAAAGTGGAAGCTGTCAATGGGCTTCCTTGATGGTCAGCTGATTTGTTAATGTGTTGCTATTGTTTCTGGTGTTGGCGCTGGGCTCTAATAAGAACTCGAACAGGTTTGGATGATATATGATGTGCTGGAAGGATCCTGTTAGGTTGTTTAGGATAGTCTTTGAAATTGTGTTTGCAAACACATTCTGGACACTCCGCATGGTATTGGTTTTTAACTTTACAATCAGCCATGAAGTGGCCAGTTTGCCACACATAAAATAGCGGTTGCTCATTGGTCCCGTGGCAATAGCATAACCATCTTGGATGGTGAGCTGCGCTTGGCTTTTTGAGGTCATGGAATACTCATCTCTGTTGCACGAGAATGAGTTGTCACTTGGATATGGTTGAGAACTAGCAGATGGGAGTGTTGTATCGTGATTATATGTGTGATCGTAGGAGTTGTCCACAAGATGTGTTTGTGCAAATTCTCGAGGGTGTCTATGTTTTTGTGCTCCTGGATCAAGTTGTCCCTTTGGAGGTGGACCTAAGAGTGCCAGCTACTGCTGAGGTTCATGTCTAGGCCGTCGGGGCAACTCTTGTATATGGATTTGGTTGTTTCGTGGTGGATAGTGCTGATTTTGGTTTTGTGAAACAAACTGTTGTCAAGGAGGTTGATAATGGCCCCTTGACTGGTTGTGAGACTGGTTCCTCGGGTTATGATAGCAATATAATGAGGTATGGCCCATAAAGTTGCAGATGTCGCATTTGATCAAGGAAGTATCCGAGACTGGTTGGTATGATGGGCACTCATTGCTAGTGTGTGCACCTCGACAGTGAGGGCACCAAGTATTCTCTCGTTGATGATGGATTTGGCCAGTAGGTAACTGACCCGACATGGAGCTCTGGATAGACTTGAGAGTATTTTGAAACTCTTTCGTGAGTTTCTCCATCTGTTGTTATTGTTGCTGCTGGTTAAGCAACTCCATTTGTATTTTTTGTAATTGTTCTCTTGTTTCCTCATTTGGTCAAGCTTCCTAGACAACAAGATGTGCTCTCCGTTCACGTGGCTCATCGACATCTGATCCCTCATCTTCTTCTTGAATGGCATCAAACATGGCTTGTTTCAATGATTTGTATTCATCATTGGAGCAAAGTTCATGTCTTATCCATCGTGGGAGTCCAACGAGGAACCAAATGATGAGCATAGATTTGGTTGGTTGTTCATGTACCTAACTTTTTAATCTTTTAAATCATTTTATGTAGTCACGTACTTTCTCATCTTTTGTCATTTTGATGTTACTTAGCCTGACAAAAGAACTTTTGATCAGACAAAAGGACTTGAATCATCTAATGAATGCTTTCTTCAAGAGTGACCAGTCTCGTTTATCGTCGCAATCAAGGTTAAAAAACCATTCTCGTGCTCAATCGATCATGGTCATCGAGAAGAGCTAGACCGTGGCTTTTGGTGATGTCTCGCCATAGACATCACATGCATTCTCAAAGACTTGAAAAAATCTTTGAGGGCCAGTGCTGTCGTCATACTTAGGTAAATCTAACTTTGGAGTACGTTTATCGTTCAAATGGGATAGTTGAGGGCTCATGGATTTGGGACTTCATCCTAGAATATCTATTGAATCGAGCTTGTTCGGTAGATGGAGAGACCATCTCTGGTGGATAGTCCTCTGCAGAATTTGGATCATAAGGACAATCGATAGTAAATCTAGAGTACTTGAGGATTAATGAAAAACCCGAACGTTTTGAATCCCTAAGGGTTTAGGGTCAAAACGAAAATGCGACAATTGATGGTTATGCCCAAAAACCGAAAAGTGCGACAGATTAGGGTTGTGACAAAGCGAAAAACTTGAAGGTGGGAAAAAGCGAAAAATGCGAAGGTTGTGAAATCCCAAAAAAATGTGATTTTTAGGCTTGAAAAGGATGGAAATATTGTTTTTTTTTTTTTCAAAAATTAAGACAGAGTGAGTGCTACAAAAAGCGAAAAATGCGAATGTTGCAAAAATGAAAAATGCGATACAGTTTATGGTTGTGACAATGCGAAAAACGTGATGATTTTGTGTTATGGATGAAAAATGCGAAGGTTGAGGTTCGAAAAATCCGAAAAATTTTGAGGAGCAGAAATGCGAAAAATTTTGTGGGCTATGGAGAAAGCCGATGAATGCGAAGGTCTTGGGTGGGGAAAAAATAGACAAAAACAAAGGTTTTAGTAGCAAAGCGAATAATGCGAAGGTATTGGGTGACTGAAAGATCGAAGAGCAAAAAAAACGAAGGTTTCTGGTGGTTGAAAAGCCAAAAATAGCAAAGGTTTTGGGTGGTTGAAAAACTGAAAATAGTGAAGGTTAGGGATATGATGTATATGGTCGGAAGGAATGGCCACAGTCGAGATTTGGACAAATGTCCTCGGTTGAGATGTGATAGAAAATCCTTGGTGGAGATCAAATGACCTCAGTTGAGAGTTGATAGAAAATCCTCAGTTGAGATTTGAACAAATGGGTGCGGTCGAGATCAAAAGGAATGCCTTTGGTTGAGATCGTGACGGAAGACGTCGAGCGAGATTTGACAAAAGTCTCTGGAGGACACTCTATCAAAATGATAGAGTGTCCTCTCTATTAAGCATGAAAATATTGTACAAATGGTGCCTTTTTAAAGAATGGGAAAGGCCCTTGCCCAAAATCCTATTGGCTAATATCTACATTGATCCTATCCATTCATCTTGGGCCCAACTTTATCCAAGGGTCCACAAAAAGTACATTAAAGTTCACAAGATTCATGTGAGTCCCAATTTGGACCCAACTCTAAAAAGTAATCTCTAAGTTTGAAAATGACTTTGGGCCTCTAGTTTTATTTTAATTCAAAGGCCCAAGTCTATTTTATTTTATTTACACTCAAGCTTGCGTGCTCATTGGGCCATGAGCTTATACGCGCAGGATGCCATGCCCTTGCAACACGTTTTATTGGTCGATTTTATTTATTTACATTTCGTTGGGAATACCCCCAGCAGGACCCACGGCCTGAAGTAGTGCCGATCCCTCGGCACTCTGCTGGTTCAGTAGAGAGTCTTGTTGGCCCACCTCTGTTGGATCAGGTAGGTTGTGACGTCTTCCATAAAGTTGAGGCGGTCCAGTTTCTTCAAGTCCTTGGGCATGTGAAGGGACTTGTGGACTCCTGTAAGCCAATCTTGGTTGACCCACGTTTGGAATCTGCGTGTCCATGGATCGCCAAGAAGGGCAGCTCGGTAATACACACGAGCGACTGGCAACTGATCTTCGACTTTGTCGAAAGGTAGCGCCTTATTAAGATCAAGGAATATGGGGGGGAGAAAATTGTCCCATTTAGTTTCGATCCCCATTAAATGCTCTAAGTCCCGAGCGTAAGTGGTTGCCCCGCGGACTGTTGGATCAGGGCAGTTGAAATAGTGATTTGTGAATGTGGTGAGAGCCCTTCTGGCATCTACATCCATAGTCCAACTGTACTATGATGGAATGATCGGCCAATTGAAGTTTTGAATTGTGATTTTGTTCAAAGGGGTGCCGCATTCCGCCCATTTGGATTGTCGTGTACATGGCGGGAAATGCGCATTCACCCATAATTGTTGTGGACTTGTCACGTAGGCCCTAATGGCCCAGGGGTCTCTTTCAAATAGCTACTGACGCCACTTTGGTTGTGGTTGGAGGGCGGGTAATGCTTGCAGCTCCTTGCCCTTTATTGTTTGAGCTGAAAACGATATCTGCCAGCCGCCTCTTGACGACTCGTGGGGATACTTTGATAGGAATTCATTTATTTTCTCCTCCACGGACTTTGGTCTTCGGAAGGCCCAGTTGGCAGATATGGTGCACGAACCTCTGGATGATGTTACCTGTCATTCTTCTTGGCTTTGGATGGTACTTGCGCCTTGCGCCTTGGTCTCGCGTCTCCACGCCCGTATTTGTTGGTCTTTGGTCTTGGCCTTCGGACCCTTGATCTTGGCTAAATCTCCCTGCTGCTTGTTGGCTTTGGTCCTGGCTTGAACTGGAATGTGCAGCGTCAAAAACAGGTGGCGGTGGAATTATCACAGGGGTGGACTGGGCCTTTTTCTCCATGAACTATTGGCAAGCCTTGAGGGCTTGTTTGGCCTGGGCGAGCTCGTGAGTTGCGCTTGTTCGATATTTATTGAACTCTGCCTGGTAGCTGTTTAAGGTTTGGCTATAGACCTGTACCTGATGCCAAAAGAGATTCATTTATGATTCAAATAGCGGCCTTGAGTCTGGTGCAGGTTGAGCTAACCAGACGAACTTTTCATTTTGTAGGACTTTTCTGCTTCTTAAATTTGTAGTTGCGCCTAGAGTGGAGCAAGCCGTTGGAACGCTTTGGATTGAAGCTCCCCCACCTTCGTGGAGGCCTCTGTCAGCACTTTGGAGAGGCTTTGGATGTATAGACTGAGGCCCTCCTCCTTCTGTTGCAGCTTGGCAATCTCCCGTTGCCCTTCTTGTTCATGTTGTTGAGCTAGAATCAGCTTGTGCTACAGCTTTGTGAGTTCCACTCGCAGCTGTGTGTTGCTTGTTGCTAGGTGTAGTACCCTGCCTTCCAAAATAGCTTTGGCCGCTATCGCCTCCAGGATGTATTTGCCCAGAGTCTGGTATGCCATCGTTAAGTCGGTGGGAGCAGCCGGTACACTAGCACTGGTAGGGGCTTGTGTTGTATCGGCCCCGACGACTTGTGGAGTTCCCTTGTCATCGTCTTCAGTGAGATTCTTGTTGGACCTGATGTCATCTGGGGCGGTGGGATCAGTTCGATCTGGCGATGGTATGAAAATGGTTTGAACAAATATGTCATCAAGCAACGGCTAGTTGCCCTTGGCAACCTTTGGTGGAGAAGCAGGTGGGGTGCGAGAAGCAACATTGGAAACGAGGTTGAGGACGGTTTGTCCAAACGAGAGAATGGGAGGTACAGAGGGGAACTGAAGGGTGGTGTGGAGTATGGAGGAAGGCGAGGATGGAACAGAAAGGGTCTGGCATGGGGGTGAAAAAATGATGACTTGCATCCACGCCAGAGTGTCGGGAGACAACTGAGAATCGGAGAGATTAAACGTGAGGGGAGCGATGGTGACGGCAGGAGTGATGGAGGATGCGATGGTGATGGACGAAGTAGTGGATAATGGAACAGAAATGGAAGTGGTATCAACAGAGGAAACGAGGATGGACACAGAAACAATTGTCGATGGAACAGAAGAGAAGTAGTGAAAACAGAGACCGGAGTGGAGGGTTGTACGGAAGAAGTGGCGGTGGTTGATGGAGACGTTAGTGTGGTGGTGGTGGTGCGTCTTCGGGTAGCAGGTGGAGATGAAGATGTAGAGGTAGCGCCACACATTCGTTTGTTGGCTGTTGTGTCAGTAATTGCAGGTTGGGAGGAGGTGGATGCTTGAGATGGCGGATAGAGGTTAGTGTGCGGCACGGTGGAAGACAAAAGGGATGAGCGGTGGAAACCGTGCACTTTTGCCTTGAGAAGTGCGTAGATAAAATTACACAACAGGGGCCCTGCTGCGATACGCTTACGGTTGTTGGGTTTAATGGAGATGGTTAGTTTGCGAATGAGGAAGCTATGCCAGTCCTATGGCACAACTGAGGGGCCAAGGAATTCCAAAAAGGATTCCACTATCTGACTCAGCAGCTTGGACTGGATTCTATCCTTGCGAAATGTTGAAATAACCAGAAAGTTATTCAACATATGCGCAGCCGCCTGAATGATGAGTTCCGTGATAGCATCTATCAGGTAACCATTGTTAGTCTGGATTGGAATTTCTGGTGCAGTTTGGATGACGAAAGGTTTGATCAGAGTTTTGGCTTGACGATGGGAGATGGGCTGACGGTCACCGGACATAATGCCAATGGTGACCATCGAGTTTGCATTAATCCTGACCTTGTACATGGTACCTTGGTATAGGAATTGGAAGAGTGTCTTCGGCGCTTCCCAGGTGGCGTAAGCATGAAGGGCGAGGCCCATGTTAATCTCAGAATGAAAAAGTGTCGGGAAAAATCCCATTGCCTCAAGAAGTGGGCCGGCTGTCCGTAGCCATGAGAGTCTTCAGAGGATGAGGAGGCCATGTTAGCAGTGATAGTTAGAAGACGAAAAAGTAGAAAAAATGGTGGAAAAGGTAAAAAGGTGTGGAAATGACAAAAAACTGTGAATAACGAGTGTTGGATGGCAAGAAATGTAGTTCAGAGCGTAGATCTGTGTTCAGTCTGAGCAGATGATAGCTGGTAGGAAGTTTGGTTGCAAACAAAGAACTTGGAAATTTCAGTGTAAATTTCAGCAGAGCTTCGCCAGCAAAGGTGACAAATTACTCGAATTCAGCCCATATATAGCGGAATTTAGAGTGCGTATTGGTGAAATCCACTTTACCTTGCTCAGTTCCACCCAAATTTTGGCAGGGACCATCTTCACAAAATTCTAAGACCTCAAAGAAGTCTGCGAGAGTTTAGAGGGTGATTTGACTGCCATGCAAAGGTTTTGCGAGGGTTAAGACTGTTTGCGAGGATTCAACTCTCGCAGGAAGTGATCTCCGCACAACATGTTCCTGTGATTGTATTTTCAAGATTAGACCATGCAGGCAGGCTAGTTTCACTACTCTGATTCCATTTAGGCACCTTGCGAGGGTTGGTAGGATAATCTTGATGCCTTGCAAGGGTTCTGAAGATTCAGATTCTGGGAACCCTCACACACACTAAAAAAATGATGATTCCTCCATCAAGAGCTCTCATAGAGACTTTTAGAGATGCATCTGGGTCAGATCTAGTGACTGTCCAAGTTTCAAGAGCTATCTCCCAGGGGATCTCCAAAAATCATGAAAAAAGTGCCTTTGAATTTTCTTATTGTGTGGGAGCTCTTACGAGATCCCAGACACTCGACTACGCATCACATAACATATTTTATTCTAGCAATCAAGAGACACAGCACAAGGCCAAGAGATACACAAAATAGGACGACTATATTGTCAGTTTGGTTTTAGAGCGAGATCGTCAATGTCTCGCTCATTGGCGGATTGACTCTCTACTCTTTCGATGTGTTCTGCTCGTTGGCAGACTTTCATGCATAGCTATGGTATTTTTTTTTCTTTCTTACTCTATTCGCTACGTCTCTCTCTGTTTCTTATAGATCTTTGTATTCAGTATCTCTCTTCTTCTTGGTTATGATCCAGAGAGGATCGGTTATACCTCCATTGTGTGGAGTTTACAAGATAGCTAAACGTAGAATCACAAGACTAGTTAACGCTAATCAACTAGTTAGTTAGTCTCCGTCGTTGCTATTCGTTTCAGCTAGGCATGAAGCCTGTTGAGCTGCTAGTTGACAGCGCAAAAGATTTCTCTTCGTGTGTTTTTGTTCTTTTCGCTGTTTTCGTTTTGCGTCCATTCTGCGCTTTGCGGTCCTGGAGGTGTGTCTACGATTCGCGATTGATTCGCGAATCGTTTGTGCTTTGAGTCAAAGACACGTTGACTGTCGCGAATTATTCTCGTTCGACCTTCGTGTCTTGTTTGTACTGCGAGAAAGTTGTAGGAGTTCACGATGAAAGTTTGAATAAATCAAACTAATATTAGTGTCTTCAATTGGGATTGTATCTGATCTATCTACTAATAGAACAGTATTAGCTCTGATTGAACTTGCATGTAGAAACTATATGCGGGAGCCAGAGACAACTTAAGACAATTTTTAGACAAATAGATACTATTGATTAAAAACGAATTTATAATTCTGAATTTGAATAAGTATACATCTCTTGTTGTCTTATCTCGCTGTTGTGTCTCTAATTGAGTGAATTTGAGAATCTCTTCAGTTTGAGTGTCTGAGAGTTTTTTACAACGAATAGTGCACATGTATTTATATTGTTACAGGACAAGTCTTTTGGCCTTTTATTTACAGGCCTTTTTGGCCTTTTAATGCTGTAACAGTAGATATCTAACCAATTTTAGGGGTTTTTTTCCTTGCCTATCCTCAACCCAAGATCTAATCAATCTAGCATCAGGGAGATGAAGCTAGTTGTCACACGTAGATTTGTTCCCATGAGAGCGATAACATAGTTCAGATTTCAGCACGAATGGAAGATCCAGATCTAACTCTAACATCCATTAACCCTAAGCATTAATACTACATCCACAATGAAGATAGCTTACTCTTTCTCTCTCTCCCTTTCTCTTTCACAAAAGGTATAAAAACATGCAATCCCAATAACAATCAGATCCAACAATAAGCAAAACACAATAAAAGCATAAGAGATGGAGGAAAAGTGATAGAGAGCAAGGACATTTATAAATCTATTTCACAAGAGAACCAATTTGCTTTATTGAAATGATGATATGTACATGTGTAGGAAACTCGAGTTGGTTCCTTTTTATAGTAGATAGGAGGACCCTGGCCTCTGAATCTTATTGGTCCATTTATGCCTTCCTAATTATTCAAATTTAAAAAAGAGTGAGAACCATCCAAATTGGAGGGAAACCCACTTTATTCACTAACTTGACATTTAGGCCCTACGAAATTAAAAGTCTCGCAAAAAGGCCTAAAGTCCTTTTATTGACTTTTGACTACTCAAATCTCTATGTGATCATCGGATTGGACTTACACACGCAGGGTGCCAAATCCCTCTCACTTATTAACTAGGGTTAAAGTTGCCTTGGGATCCGAAAATCCTCCAACAGTATCCCCCACCAAAACTGGTGGCGGTCCCATGACACCTGCAAGATGCAGTTACTGTGGCCTTTTGTTTGCCTCATGTTGATAGTAAATGATACTGTACCTTCTCCATGAAATCGAGTCGGGTAGTGTTGAACTCTAAATTGTGCACCAGAAAACAACGGTGGGCTCCGGCAATCCACTTTGAAGTTGTCCAACTTGTACAATCTTTTTTTATTCTCTTGGTTCAACAAGATTCATAGCTTGTGTCCTAGCTGGGCCATCGTAAACATGTTTCGATTCTGGCATCTATTCTTCGGGTTCACGATGTGCTTTGGGTAACATGATAACCACATCATCCAGTGTATAATGTTTAAAATGTTCAGGCATATCGTGCTGGACTACATCTACTTATTCTCTATCAAAAGGACTTGTCTTGGATCTTTGCTTAGCCTTCTTAGCAAGAATTGATCGTGGAGGTGATGACTTCTGAGAAGATAAACTCTTCTTCGAAGGTGAAGACTTCCTAAACGATGATGTCTTGCTAGAACTCTGACTTGTAGAATCATCCTTGACTTTTCCTTTGCCTTTATTCAGTAAGAGTGGCACATTCATTCAATAAATCTTCTGAGGAGGATTGTCCCATTTCAGGACTCTACTATAATGTTATTTGGCTTGTTTCTTCATCATTGACCCTGTGATCATGTCTTCCTTCAATATAACTGCTTTTGGCGGTTTTATTGTTGGTTCATCGAGAATATTACGCAGCACTCCAAATCTTGTCGGATCCATATGATTTAGAATATGTTCATCAGTAAGTTCTCAGAGAATCTCAAGATCTCGTCAAAGAACACTCTAATGCAAACCAGAAGAGAGGACGAACACGAAATAGGAAAAAAACTTCCGCGACATGGTATCAGAGCCAACAGGTTATCACTACTGATATCCCAACAGTGATTCTTCCAGACAACACAATATGACTACGACAATCCAGACCAGAGTAACAATCAGTCTTGATGGTGCAAATTTCGAAATCTGGAAATTCAAAATCAAAACACTCCTGAAGGGCAAAGGCATCTGGTCGGTGACCGAGCTCTCAGAGGTGCAGCCTCCAGAGGGAGACTCGAGGAGAGCTGAATGGATCATAAAGAATGGGCATGCAATGGCGATCATCGTTGCATCCATAAATGAAGATCTACTCATGTAGATTGAACACTGCAAAAGCAGCCATGCAACGTGGGAAAGATTAAAGCAGAAGTATGAAGTGAGGACTGCAGCTTCAGTCATGCACCTTCACAATCAGCTGCAATCCATTCGGTGGGATGGCAACCAGTTAGATCAGCACATTGAGAAGATCAAAACGATCTTCGTTCAACTCGTTGCATCAGGACAGGAGCACCAGGTCCCAGCACCACAACAGTTGATGTACTTCATGAAATCTCTATCGACGTCCTATTAGTCGCTGAGAATGCTCTACTGAGTCTACTAGATATGACATTCGACAAAGCAGTCAATCTTGTCGCTAATGAGAGACTGATGAGAGACAAAGGAGAGGGAAGCAGTGATCAAGAGAAGGCTCTCTTCACCAAAGGAAAGAAGAAGAACAAAAACAAGCCAAGATTCGAGAAGACGAAGTCCGCGAATCAACAATCTTCATCCTGCGATCACTGCCACAAACCAGGCCATACGGCCAACAAATGTTGGTTCAATCCAGCAATACCTTTCATGCACTGCAAGAAGAAAGGACATTCTGCATATGACTGCAGATTCAACCCAAAAAGGAAAAACAAGGCTGAAAAGGCAAACGTTGCAGAGTCATCAAAGGATACTGAAAGAGGTGATGAAGCCTTCATGATACTCGACGAAGCTTCAACAAGCTACTCTGAACACGACTACAATGTAGTCATCGATTCAGGAGCAACATCTCACATAACTTGCAACAAGAAGATCTTGATAAACTTTCGCGAACTCGAAAATGATAGAGCAGTGATTCTAGGCGATGGAAGCAGACACGATGTCAAAGGCATCGGCTCTCTACAGCTACGAACACTGTCAGGCCAAGCAGAGCTGCCAGGAGCACTCTATGTGCCCTCACTCAGAAAGGATCTGCTATCTGTCTCCAAGATGGCAGATCTAGGCATTCGAGTTTTGTTCGATGACAACACTTGCCGTATGATCGAGAAGATGACAAACAAGTTGCTGACGGTCGGATGCAGAGAAGGAAATCTCTACCAGGCCAAAATAGTCAGCAACTCTAAAAGCATATTAAATGCTCCAAAAAACGAAGATCAGCTCTAGCATAGAAGAATGTATCATGCAGAGCCTATATGACATGAGCAGAAAGGACATTGTCACAGGTCTCAAGATTTCAAGGCCAGAGGCTGAGTTCTCCGAAGCTTGTCAGAAAGGCAAGCAGCATCGAACCATTCACACATGAGGAAAGAAGAGCCAAAGAAGTTCTTGAGCTCGTCCACTCTGATGTGTGTGGACCGATGAAAATAGATTTGCTCTCAGGTTCGAGATATTTTCTAACGTCCATAGATGATTACAGCTGAATGACCACGATCTACTAGTTGAAGAAGAAATACGATGTATTTGATTCTCTCAAGAAGTTCGTGGCATTCGCAGAGCGACACACCTTGAAAAAGATACAAATCCTTAGATCTGACAATGGAGGTGAATACAAAAGCACAGAATTCTCAAGATTATGCGAAGAACAGGGGATCGAACACCAGTTCAATCATGCATACACACCAGAATACAACGTTGTGGCATAAAGAAAAAACTGAACACTAGTTGAAGGAGCCAGATGCATGATGGCACAGGCTCAATTGCCAGGTCAATTTTGGGCCGAGGCAATAGCTGCAGCTGTACACCTGTAGAATAGATCTACAACGACAGCGTTGGAGAACAAAATACCATACAAAATGTGGACCGGAAGAAAGCCTAATCTGTCATACGTACGAGTGTTTGGATGTGCAGCATACAAGCACATTCCAAAGGAAAAGAGAAACAAGCTCGATGACAAATCCAAGCAAACAATCATGGTTGGCTACTCGAACGGAACACATGTGTACAGACTCTACGATCCAACCACAAAGAAGGTTGTTTCGAACAGAGATGTGAAGTTCGACGAGTCCACATTCCCTGGACTGAAAGACCAAAGAGACCATGAGATCTTCACACTGCTACCTATTCAAGAGGGAGATCGAGGACATTCATCAAATCAGAATGCAGAGCCCTAGATTCTAGAGCAGCAGGAAGCAGAGGATGGACCCCACGAACAAGAAATGTTCGAGCAGCGATGAAATGAACCTCGAAGGTCAACAAGACAAAGAAGACCTCCAGACTGCTATTTTGACAATCTTCAATGGAGCGAAGACACGCAGTTCGAGTACTGCAGCTTCACAGAAGAGCCAACAACATACCAAGAAGCTATCAAGTGTCCAGAGGGAGAATTTTGGAAGCAGACAATGTCAGAGGAGATCGAGTCGATGAGGCAAAACAAGGCATGGACATTAGAGCCACTGCCTGGAAAATAGGAAAATAGTCGACTACAAGTGGGTGTACAAGAAAAATCTAAAATCAGATGGCACTATTGGCCACTACAAGGCAAGGCTTGTCGCAAAGGGCTACACATAGAGATATGGTGCCGACTATTTCGACACATATTCGCCCATGGTGAAGATGACAAGCATAAGACTACTCCTTGCATATGCCACACAGTACAATCTGAAAATTCACCAGATTGACGTGAAAACAGCCTTCCTCCATGGAGATCTAGAGGAGAAAATCTTCATGAAACAACCTGAAGGCTATGAAGACCCCGACAACAGACAATATGTTTGTCGATTGAAGAGATGCATCTACGGTCCAAAACAGGCATCATGGGCCTGGTACAAAAAGCTTGATGGTCTTCTGAAGTCTCTAGACTTCAACCCTACTCAACCAGACTGTAATGTCTACATCAAAAGAGTAGGAAAGGATTTTGTAATACTGACCATTTTCGTGGATGATTCGTTGATGATAGGAAATTCCTTGATGCTGATCAAAGACACGAAGAGTCAGATTTCTGAAAGCTACGAAATCACAGATCTTGGAGAAGCAACAAATTGCCTAGGGCTGGAGATAAGAAGAGATCGAACAAATGGTGAAATGCACTTGAGTCAGTCAGAATACGCCAGAAAAGTGTTGAAGCAGTATCACATGATGGACTGCAAAGAGAAAGCCACACCAAGGATAGCTGGAGCTAAGCTCACGAAACATGATTGCCTATAAACAGAAGAGGAAGAACAGAAGATGGTAGGTATACCCTACCAGAACTTAATCGGGAGTCTGATGTACTTGACAATTTGTACCAGACCGGATCTGGCCTTCTCTGTTTACGCATTGAGCCAATTCTGTTCCAATCCTGGTCTAGCACATTGGCAAATGGCCGAACGAATCCTACAGTATCTGAAGGGTACCCAGAATATTGGATTAACCTACAGAGCTAGAAACGAGGAGAAAGGATTCGAGCTGCATCACTACAGTGATGCAAGTTGGGCGAGTTGCAAGGATGACATCAAGTCCATTACTGGAGGATGTACAATAGCGTGCAGAGTTGCAAATAGCTGGATATGCAAAAAGCAAACCCTGGTAGCTCAATCCTTTTGCGAAGCTGAGTATGTCGCAGCCTCAAAAGTGGCGAATGAGGTAGTGTGGCTATGGATGATGTTGGAGGCAATCGGGATACCACAAGAGGGACCAAGCACGATGATGATGGACTTTCAGAGTGCCATCTATCTATCCTAGCATCCTGTCTTCCATTCAAAGATGAAGCACATTCGAGATTTGATCTTGAAAGGAGTGCTCCAGGTCCAGTTCATAAAATCAAAAAGTATGATTGCAGATCTCCTCACGAATTTGCTTGACAAGCCACTCTCTCACAAGCAAAGAGAGGCAATTGGATTGAACGAACAAAGCTGCAAGGTTCAAGAGGGAGTGTCAGAAATGGTGAACTCTTGCAACTTTGTCGCAACACGAACAAGACACAAAGGTCGAACAAGAACAATTCGCGACAGTCAACTTGTCTTTGACTTGAAGCACGAACGATTTGCGAATCAATCACGAATCGTAAACACACCTCCAGGATCACAAAGCGCAAAATGGACGCAAAATGAAAACAACGAAAAGAACAAAAACACGTGAAGAAAAATCTTTCGTGCTGCCAACTGGCAGCTCAACAGGCTTCATGCCCAACTATAACGAATAGCAACGACGGAGACTAAGTAACTAGTTGATTAGCGTTAACTAGTCTTGTGATTCTACGTTTAGCTATCTTGTAAACTACACACAATGGAGGTATAAACGATCCTCTCTGGATCATAACCAAGAAGAAGAGAGATAGTGAATATAGAGATCTGTAAGAAACAGAGAGAGACATAGCGAATAGAGTAAGAAAGAAAAAAAAAATACCATAACTGTGCATGAAAGTTTGTCAACGAGCAAAACACAGCGAAAGAGCAAAGAGTCAATCCGCCAACGAGCGAGACACTGATGATCTCGCTCTAAAACCAAACTGACAATGTAGACGCTCTATTTTGTGTATCTCTTGGCCTTGTGCTGTGTCTCTTGATTGCTAGAATAAAATATGTTCTGTGATGCATAATCGAGTGTCTGAGATCCCGTAAGAGCTTCCGCACGATAAGAAAATTCAAAGATAGAAAATTGGTCGCGAAATAGAAGAGAGGACGAACACGAGACAAGAAAAAAACTTCCGCGACAGAGCAGATTAAAATTGATACAATGGTATCAGAGCTTACGGAATTAAACCATTAGCAAGCCGTGATCTGGAGTGATTCATAAAATTAGAAGATGTCGCCGATCATCAATATTCAAGCTAAGATCACTACAATCTTGGACCCAGAAGATTCAAACTATTTGATTGAATATTAAAGACTTAACTCTTATTGAAGGGCGAAGGTCTATGGCAATGGGTAGAACCAATAGAGGAGAAGCCAATAGCTACTCCTGGCAAAGAACTTCGAGAATGGATATTATGCATACAAAGACTGCATCTTACAATTGGCAAGATAAAAGTAGTTCGAGATGTTAAATTTGATGAGTCGAAATACATAGCAGACAGTGATCTAGTCGACTATGAAATTCTCCAAAACTATTATGAGCTACCAACGACGATAGAAGAATAACAAGCAAAAGATGAAAGAGAATTACCAGATTCAGAGGGAGGTCAAGATCGAGTACTTGACAGACTCGAATCGCCCGCTCAAATTCCAGCAGAAAAGCTCGAATCAAAATCGAACTTGAAACCTGCAGAATCGAACTCGAAACCACCTGTGAGAAGATCTGACATACAATGAAAACCACCAGAAAGATATAGTCAGGATGTTTTTAATACAACCATCGAATTTTGTGGTTTCTCGGATGAACCTCAAACTGAGAGGAGACTGTTGATGGACCAGACAAAGATCGCTGGATTCAAGTAATGGAGGATGAAATGTCATCCATGTATAAGAACAATGTATGGAAACTTGCACCAATACCTGATGGCAAAAAACCAGTCAAGTGCAAGTGGATCTACAAGATCAAAATAGGTCCTGATGGAGAAAACATTAGATACAAAGCAAGGTTAGTTTCTAAAGAATTTTCACAGAAGTATGGAATCGACTACACAAATACTTTCTCAGCGGTAGTCAAACATACATGAATTCGCTTGTTATTCATGTATGCAGTGGCTCATGATCTAAAAATCCATATTGTGGATGCGAAAACTGCTTTCCTGCACGCAGAATTGGAAGAAGACTTATTCATGAACCAACCACTTGGTTTTGTAAACCAAAAATATCCAAAATATGGATGTCACATGAATAAAAGCATTTATGGTCTGAAACAAGCAGCCAGACAATGGTACAGAAAGAAGGATGAAGCACTATGTTCCTTAGGCTTTAAACCTTTATTTGCTGAATCAAATGTCTATATCAAACATGTCCAAAATGAAATAATCATTCTAGCTGTCTATGTAAATGACACACTTATCTTCTCAAGAAGAGATAAGTTAATTTTAGATGTCAAAAGAGACATTTTTGAAATATTTGAGATCGTTGACCTAGGAGAAGCTAAAATCTATCTAGGCTTGCAGATCATGGAAGACTTTGAAGGTGGAGGTAGATGAGAGAAAATGTAGGACATTTTGTGAGATTGTGCATTTGTCTTACTTTGGTGAGGATATTGGATGTCTCAACACTTGGTGGGCACTCTTAAGCTTACATTTGATAAATGACCTTGAAGCACACATAATACAACGGGTTTTAAATTTACATCCATGGGCTTTTGACTTCTTAAATGGCAAAAGACTATTAGCCACTTTTAAACTACATAGTCTAAGGTTATTTGCATTTTATTTTATTTAAGCAAGACCTCGACTATACAAGCGTTTATCAAAATGAATTTTAAGGAGGCAAAGAAACTTTTTCATTTGTAGGTCAATGGTTCTTTAATTTGTACTTTGTATAATGTCATTACGGTTAAAATTTCTCGAGAGAAAAAGAAAAAGAAGTTTTGCAATATTTTGCCACATTGCTTGAAGGCATTTATATTACTTTACAAACTAGATTCAACTAAACAACAATCCATGGTGCATCTAGCTTACATATATCTAGCGTTGCGCACTGAGTAAAAAAATATACTGTTATGTGACTAACTTATTCAAATACTTATTTGTAGCTTGCATGAGGTATTTGCCTGAGGTTTTGATACTAAAAATCGTTCATTGAAGCATTGGAATCTTCCAATAGTGATAAAATTAGATTTTGCTCACTAAGCCCACTCTCTTCCACAAGTTATAGCCTCTATGCTATGTCTAAAACAAGTTTCTCTCCAAGAGCACTAATGAGGTGGATGCAGCTCCCATGACTCAAGATTTTTTCTTGGTAACGTCCAGCCATCAAAGCGAGTAAGGATTTGATCACACTCAAACAATGTTTCTAGCGATGCCTCAACTAATTAGCATGCAATTTGATTAGATCACTAGCATTTTAAAACTTTTGACCCCTTCATACACCCTCTCAAAGTTTATACTAGCTTATAATCTTAGCCCTCCTACAAATATGGTACAAGTTAGTCATGCTTGAAATTGGTTACAAGTTTGACGTCATACTTAATGTAGGCCGTTTTGCAACCACGATAACTAGATGTTTTGCAACTCGAAGATGCATTTTTTTCAAGCATTTATCAACACATTCCAAAAGGTTGAATCCAACCATAAATAGAAGTTCGACACACTCAAGTTCAAGAAATATAAAAATCAGACCTTGATTCTTTATAGCCCGCCCATCATCTCCAAGTATGACCCAAAGATAGCTAGATATTTTGTTTTGTGTGTTTGATGTTTGTAAATAAAAGCTACTTCCTTGTCCTCTAAGTAGGGTAGAAATCATCTTACTTGCAATTCCCACTTCAATTCACAATCATATTCTTAAAGCATGTGTAAATCTAGATAAAATGGATAGTAGCTCTTCTCCACAAGCTACTTTGTAGTTTGCATGGAGGGGAAGAGTAACATGTGCCTTTAGAATCTAGATTCATGGCTAACATTGGCTCAATAATTTAGTCTAAGACTTACTTGAAAAGAAAGGCTCTTAGCTTAAAGAGGTTTGAAAGGTGGTTACTTTTACGTGCTGGGTGGGCAAACCCAACCCAACAAACAGGACACCACGTGGCCCATCACGTCTGTTGCAGGACTATGACTTATAAAACACGAAAGGGCCCAGATTCATGCTGGGTTTCAGGATGGAGCTTGGAAGTGTCTTTTTTGGCATGTCACGCTACCACCTAACATTAGACGTTGGACGGTGAGCAGTGATAATGATTATGACGCCTCCGATCCAGACGAATAATTCACTTTACAGTGCACCTCTCTCTTGGAACCCATCATAATCGCATTTCAAAATTGTATGAGAATAAGGTACGCAATCCAACAACCGGAAAACTGCTATTCTTTCACCTGAGGATAGTGTTCGTCGATGGGGCTACTGCTTCCTTGGCTAACCTCATCGAACCCCAAAACTGCATAGAATCATTGAAGGCAAATTTTCTGAAAGAAATTAGCCAAAACATGCGGCATGTCCACAATTTTTAGATAATAAGAACACAAGCATAATATTTTAAAAAATGTAGAGAGTACAAAAGGAAGGGTCCCTCATCATGTCAGAGACCAGTTGTTATTACAACGAAGAACGGGTTGTTAGACAACCCGTTTCTATTGTAATGCCAGTCCATCTTGGCCTTTCTCAATTGCTCATCCTATTCTGGACCCCACTGAGTAAATGCACATGGCTTTAGATCTTTACTTATAAGGCCTTTGCCATTTGGCCATGTGAAAGTGCCGTCCTGGAGGTTTTGACTTTTGACTGGATGCCTCACCTAGCTGTCTAGATTTGGCAAAAGAGTAGGATATCAGCGTATTCTAAATTTAATATTCTAAGCGCTTAAATCTGCTTCAGATAAGTAAGGTGACGTCCAGGGCCCACGTCATTCACCCACATGCATGAAGAAGTCACATAAATCCTTTCAGATTCAGAGGCAGATTCAGGTAAGTAACGATTAGTTTTCAAAACTTCTCAGGTAAGTAAAGATCGGTTTTCAAAACTTCTTAGTAGTAAGGTCTCGGGTAGGGGTCGTCAGTTGCTAGGTACCTATAAATAGGTTGGAGAATTGTGAGTCGTGACATGGTGAGTATAGGATGATGCTTTGTCACTTATATGTTAAAAGTATAGCTCCACATAAATAAGGAAATCTAGACAATATAGGTAGTGCCACATGGGAAAATATAAACTACACTGTTCCAATGAGTTGTGAGTTGATTCGAACTTAAACCTCCCTTTTGTCTGCTTAAGGTCTATCCTCCACACAAATACAGACATACCAGAAAAAAACTATAAGCTGAACAGCGTAAGGGTGAGACACTGCTTGTTTAAAGATAAGAGCTTCAACTTCCAAATAGAAAATTATCAACAGCATCCCATTCTGAATGAAAGGAACTCAATTTTTTAAGCCACCCAATGTCTTGGTAATAAAGCATACACCATGAATTTATAAAATTTCTGTTAGCAGGACGTATAGCAGTAAATGGCCTTCAAGAATATATTGTGTTTATTCACATCCAGTATACACACTTACCAACTTCAAGCTTGGTTAATGAAGCAAGGACATAAGAGGAGCATTGCGCTGCACCTGATAACTAGAACACAAGGTGCTTTCAAGGCAATGCCAGCATGAAAGCAGAGATGACAAATTTACTTCGAAGTCAAAATTTCCTGAGGCGTCATAACATTATACTGACTATTTCAGATACCATGCAGCAATAAAATGTGATGCTTTCAAAAAAATTCATTTGAATTCTCTGGTAATATTAAGCAAGTCATTTTCCTGGTTTTGTATCCTGAACAAATACTACTACAGATTTGTTTCCCAAAGCAGATGCTGCAGATTCAACATGTTGAAGAAGAAATTCATAGATCTTCCGTTTTAATTTGGCTAATGTCTCGCTAAATCGAGACTCCACACTGTCTCCTTTGCCAGGACCAACCTGATCTAGCCAGTCATTTACTCGTTTTAGTTGTGACAACATCACTGCGAGCTGATCATTGTCCAATTGTGAAAGAGTTTTAGACTGCATGCCATCCTTAACAGCTTCGGTTGTAGTTGGCCCTTGAAACCCACTGTCCAGGGCTTCTTCCATGAACTTGAGAAACCAACTTTGTGAATCAGCATGTAGTTGCTTAGCTAGGACAGCAGTATCTTTAAGCCCACCTCCTTTGACCCATTCTATGGGAACACATGCTTTCACTGGAGAATCCTGAGAGCTACCTTTGAATGAAGCCTTTGCACTGGAAGATTTGATAGAAACAGAACGACGGCTAAATGGGAGAGTGGACTTTACAGTTGGTGTAGCCAACACTTCAGATCCATTAGGTCGCCTCCTCTCACTTCCAGTTTGTGTGACTGATGACAGAGCAGGCCTGCCCAGCACTTTGTTAAGAGACAACTGCTGTGACGCCTGTGTGGACATAGCTTTTGATGATGGTGTGGATTTGCGATCTTTAGGGAGACAAGAAGTGAGCAATGTTGCAGATGTGTCTAGAACAAGCACAGGCTGGTTATGCCTGACAATTCCTTTAGGAGAATCTTTCTTAATGCCATTTCTTGTGGCAAACTGCACATCCAAGCGACTCAGAAGAGAGAAGCTAGCAAGGTCTGTGGACAAAGCAGCAGTAACCCAAATAGTTGCATTTTTGGCCTTCTCCTCGGCAAGGTCACGATATTTTCCAAGCAAATCAGCCATAAGTTCAGGAATATCTGCTTCTTTATCTGGACTCATTTCTGGACTGTCAGTTGGTTGGATGTCAGAGTTTCTAGTCGATGACATAGCATCTGCAACATCCAAGGCACGTAAAAGTACCGGATGGAGATTCAGAAACTGCTCCACTGTGGATTGAGGGAGGTCTGGCTTTGACGAGGAGCACAGCTCAGCAAACATACTGCACACATGTCATCACATAGAACAGTCAGAATAAAGCACGACAAACAAGCGATTTTTTACTACAGATCACTGATTTCTCATTTATATATCTTGTCTGTGTTGTACGTGTGCCTATTTAATGTAAGAGTTTTCTTTTTTTTTTTTGCATGCGGAGGGTTCTAGGGGACGGTTGTGTTTGCACTTTTGAATAAGAACATTGCACTGCCACACTTAGGTAATGGAAATCCAATGTCCAGTCATCACTTCCAAATTGAGCCTAGTGCAATAGTTCTTCGTACGAATCAAATATGGTCATGCCACGATGCGAACTGAACTAAGCATATATCTACCTGTTGGAAGTTTAAAATACAACCACCAAATATTGGTGTCAACAAATGTTTCCAGATGGAAAAGACAAAAAGATACTCGTGAGAAAAAGTGTATGAGGAATAGAGCATTTTGTAAATAAAAAACAATTTTTTCTTGAGATGGCAAATGTCTAGATTCACAAATTCAACAAAAGTTCGTGATGCGATTAAGTAACCCTCGGAACAGAATATAATACAGTGAATATCAGCAGATTCTGTACTAAAACACCAGCACTGGAAAATAAAAAATCTTAGCCATTCAGCTAAGACCACTCTTAATTAGAGTGAGTGTCAATAGTACTATGTCCTGCCTCCTTCCAAACTTATTTTAGTGATCACGCACCTAAAAGCTCTTAACTAAGGCACCAAATTCTAGCCTGCCAACACGATTTAAATAACCATTTTCCCATTTGTTATCATGAAATAGGCAATGATGACAATGTCTCATAGCCATGCACAAGTGCATCAGGATCTCTTGTCAGAAAATTAGTCTCTTCCTCACAAAAGATCCAGGCTACATCTTTAGATCATGGACCTGTATTACCATGCAGCCTTCATCATGACATTGCCAAAAGTTCAAAGACGATTGCATACCCCAAGCACAGAAGCTTTAAAAAGATGAGTTCAATGATAAGAAATCAACGCAAAAGAAGTGATGCATGGGCGAAGAGGAGGTGAAGATCATATGACCTGCATAGAGTAATGTTTGGCAATACATGGCAATATCAGCACAAAAATGCAGCCTGGGATACCTCCATCCCAAACTCTCCAGCAAAGTTGTTTCCAAAATAGTTGTGTATCAATGCCAGATTACACGTCCCTGGAACATTCTATGTTCCACTGCTGGTAATACACTAGCCCCTGGAATCTGCTCTGAATTCCCTTGTGAGGTGTCACTATACTGTAAATACCAGGGTCCAAGTCCAAGATTTCAAATTTAGAGCTTCCTGGGCATCCAAACTTTCCCATCCAAGTCCGAACTATAGGATCATGATCCACAGAAAATCAAACAAGTTCAGATATGGATCACATATGGGAACCACTTCTGCCAGATAGGATCAAAAGACATCCTCAACAGAACGCTTCCACAGGAGGTTGTCCTTTTGGTTCTCCTTTGTTGGAACCATCTTAATCTACTCACATGCGATTCACAGGAACCACATCAATTGGCCCACAGACAGTAGTCAAGGGATCCAAGCCCAATCAAATCTCTGTATTCTTATAAAAATCTGCTCTGCAGAAACTAAATGAAAATCATGTAGGCAATTTCAACCTGATGCGGTTCTCAATACTACTTTCAAGAAACTCCAGAATTAACTGGAATCCACTAGAATGCTGGAAATAGAACTTTCCAGCCATCCATAGAACAAATTGTGCTGACTTCAGAGCCTGTGAACTTGCAATGGTATCACCGACCTGACTGCTGGACAATAGCCTTGGCATCCCATACAACCATAGCCCACCCCATTGAGGGGATGGCTCACATAGTTCAAAAGATCACTGAGAGCTCCCATCAATTCAGGCCGCAAATAGTTTGAATGACTCAACAGTCCCTAAGGTAGTCACAGCCAAAGCCTACATATCCCATGTGTGGATACATGCAACATGCTCCCATTATCGAATTTACGTCCACTATCTGACCCCAGGTTGCCACTCAAGTCATAGGCTAAACATAAGTGATCCCAAGTGTGATTGCCACTTGGAGCCATACCTCCCTGGGCTTCCATCAGGGACACTTGTCACTGACTCTAACAAGGACATCACACCCTCTAGATTTCTGTATAAGCAAGGAACATCTCTGACTTTGGTACATTCAGGCCACCTGACCTTTGGAGTCTATAGCATCTATGTAATAATATCCCACAGGGGATTCACTATCATATTTGGCTGTATACATCAATCATACATATACATTTGGGAGGAGACGCCTTTGGATGTTGAAGCAAATTTCAACTAGACATATTTTCTCCACATGAGATACATGTTACCACCAGAATATCAAGACCAATTTTCACATAGCCTTAAATACACAATGTAGTTGACGTTTCAAACATATTTTCAAAATGTCCTAGACCTCTTTAGATGGAACAGCCTTGCTCTGATACCAAACGTGTGGTTGAAATTTGGTTTGACCCCCCAAAGGCCCTTCCCAAACTGCCAAATGTATGGTTGATATATATACCACCAGATATAAGGTGGATTCGCTGTAAGATACTTATATGATTAATGTGTACTATCTTCTTGTAGGCACCAAAAATTGTACATACAACTAAAACAGTACATGCCTGGTAATTTTCCACCATGTGTCAATGCAATACACCTACATAACAAAAAGGGGCTGTAGTAACATTTAGCAACAACTGCTAGCTCTTTCTAGCCGAACAAATGTAATATACCATGAAAATTTGAACACTAACTAAATTTATCATAATGATCTCTACCCAGGAATAACCCTGTGATTGTCACCTTGAATGGTGCTATTTTTGGTGTGTACATGTCCTGGAGTGTTTGGAAGGGGGGATGTCTGATTGATTTTGTGAGCATCAGGTCTTGGCACGAGTTGTCGACCCATATGAGCTTTACAAGGAATGTTGATATTGGAATCTTCTAGTGAATGTAGATTGGAATGTGAATCCTCTCTAGGATCTCTTCTAGAGAGAATAGATGCAATCGCTGACTGGGCCATCGTGTTGGCAAATGGTTGCTTGTATGAGAGGTGGAACATTTTGTATCTAAAGGCAACTTGTGCTCCTTGTAAGCAATCTAGGATACTGCTTCATAAATAGGACAAGGTGTATCCTCTTCATCGTAACATATAGTGTAGCTGCATATGGGAAGTCCATTTTCTCTGGCAATCCCTTGAAGTATACTGTCTCCTTCCAAAGCTGATGTGATAAATCAAGGGTTCTACTCTTGAAAAACCAACTGTACAGGCTAAAGATTGAAGGCAACTGTTTGGGGAATGAACGTGCTATCATCACAAGGCTGCAGCCTATATATATATTGTCTATCATCAGAGTCTAGGTTTACTGTTTGTATTCTAACCATAATCAAAAGCTTGATAGATTTAATTGCAGTTGACAGGAAAATGAATGATGAAGATTTGGGTCCGACCCATAAGCAGTTTGGCTCCATCATTGAAAGTGTTTGTAACAGGGCTAAGTTTGGCTACAAGAATCAATCCTTCATCTTTTGAAGAGCTACATTTACAAAAGAAAAATATCAAAAGAATTTTGCAGCAGAAAAAGATATTTAAGATGCTCTTGTGACAATGGCCAACATGGTGGAGCAACAGCAGAAATGGAGGCAAGAAAATACAATTGAAGTGCTGCTTTGGGTTGTTGATACTACTGAAAGGATTTTGTGAATAGATTTGGGTGAAATAAGACAAGATTCCACAAAGAACGAACAGCAAACTTCAGTGAAGGGAGAAATGGAGAAAAGTTAAGTAGAAGAGATAAATGGAGAAAAGTTAAGCAGAAGAGATAAATGGGAAAAAGTTAAGGAGAAGAGATGACATGACAAAGTGAAATACACTGTCAAAGAACATGGCCTACACACAGCAGTATCGCCAGTACAAAGAATATCTCCAGCTTCAAGAGAGAGATGTTTATTACAATTTACTAGTGCCGAAAGTCTCATTATCACCTTAAAAAGGCGTTTTCATCACCAGTGTTGAGGAACAAAATGTTGCCATCACCAGATCTGAGATCATAATAGATAAGATTGAGAGAAATTTCAAGTGCAATAGGAAAGTACAAAACAAGTAATGATAGTACAGTACAGAAACAAATGAGAAAAATAAACAAAGGCTCATCATGCACATTGCATACTACGCTAATGGAGAGTCATTATTAATCTTTTACGATATTGATGTTGATGGCTCCCCCTGGAATGCATAGTCAACTTATTTTTGCTTTCTCCTCTTACATAAAGTGCTTTCAAGGGTTTGGTGTTTTTTTTTATATTGTTGTTTGTGTGACCTGGAACATGCTCTGTTCTAAAGTCCTGGCTAGCATAAGTAGATACTAAAGAGCATCAAAGCATGTGCAATCAGAACCAAATATTTGGTGTGAGATGATCAGGCAACGTTTTTGTGATCAAGAACCAAAGAAAAATAACAGCTGCAGAAACAGGGAGGCTGATGAGCACAATAAGAGTAGATACTAGAAATGATGGACGACGTACTATATAAATTCTATGGATATTTTCTTGGCAATAAAGTACATACACAGCTCTAATGATTATGCATCACGTTTGATGCTATCAACAGGAAGTATTAAAGTATTTGATTTCTTTACTTCGTGATATGATTTAAGAATATTCGCACCTACGTGCATAAGATAAAAGTGGACAATCTGACTCTCAAATTTCTGCAATATCGCACTAAAGACATCATAATTGGAGTAGAAAGATAAAGTTTATACCTTTGTGTTCATGCCATAAGTTCTTCTAGCAGCCCTCCTCCTGGCATTTATGTGAATTTTACGTAAGGGGACAGGGAAGGGTCTGTTTATCTAGACCACTATTTTCAAATTCATGTAGAAACTAGAAGCATGACCTAATGAAGCCCGATAATCAATCGAAAGGTAAAAAGTACTTACGAGGCTTGATTTTGAAGTAATCCCTGAAAGTTTAACTTAATCAGGCCACCTTTCTAAAATTTGTTGCTGTACTTCACTTAGTGAAACACGGTGTAAGGTATCAGTGAGTGTCCTTTGTAAGCTCTAGCAGGTCAAAATACATAAGGGCTTATTCCAGTCATGGATGCAGCGGATTGCGATCCACATCCACATTCTGGAATGTGAGCAACCCACGCTTTTCATTTTATTTAACCCTAAAACTACACAAAACAACTCAAAACAATAAAAAAACCAATAAAAACAACTTAAAAGCCCAAAAAACAAATTCGGCTTTCCATAGAGCCAGCTTCCAGAAGATTTCCATTGGTACTCTGTAAGAGTGGATTTGAATATATTAGCAGTTCTAAAAAAATCAATCATGAAAAGTGAAGATATTAAAACATATGTGCAAGTCACAAGGTTTTGATGTCATCACCGGAAGAAAATCTTCCAGGTTAATAATATATTGCCCTTCAGAGCATAAAAACCCATTCCGAGGTTTTGAGGACGGAACATTCTGTACATTCTGGAACGTACTAGTCTGTTTTTTTTATTGTCTAAAACTCAAAAGAAATCAGAAACCATCAGAAATTTAAACCCTACACCGTTAGCTCAGCTGTCAGACCTGTCTATGGATTCCATATATATGCAAATCCCGAAGTTCTGGCAGTTCCTAGATCGAGGCAGTTCATGTTTCTAACATTTCTGCAGTTGTGGTAGCATGGATAGAGGCAGCGAGGCAGTTCTGGCAGCATATATTGATGCAGTTCTGGTAGCTTGGATCGAGGCTTTCATAGTTCCCATAGCAAGGCAGTTCATGTCTCTAACATTTCTGCAGTTGTGGTAGCATAAATAAAGGCAGCGAGGTATTGATGCACTTCTAGCAGCATGGATCCAAATTTCCATAGTTTGCGTAGCGAGACAGTTTGTCGTAAAAGTCAGAATAAACAAATCTTTTACAAACTTTTTTCAGTAGGTATAAATAAAAATTGCTGAATCTGGAATGGTTAACACAGCTTCAGAGTTCATACTACAGAAGCAATTTTTGCATATAATGACCCAGGTAAGGCAGAAAAGTTAGAATCTGTAGAATATATATGATAGATTGAGGTTTCAAAAATACTTTCTTCTTCTATTTAAGTATTTTGCCTAAGCGACAAGAGGAGCCAACAGCATCAACTGGGCATGAGGTAGGTAGCCTAGTTCCTTAAGAAATTCTGAGCTACAACCTAGTTACATGCATGATTTTTAGCAATATGAAAGATAGTAAGATGCCAGAATCTATTTTCACTCTGGTTTTCTATACATGGATTCACTCTAATCAATCCTCTCAAAGAATGTTATCCACTTACATAATCCACCAAAACCACAGGAGATTGTCAACAATATTTAAGTATGGTCCTACTCAGAGCATAAGGCAAGAATAACAAACTAAAGGCAGATTAGAGTAAATCCTAGATATTCTGCTTTTTAATGGAAAAGATAGCACATATGACAATGCATCTCCTCTACCTCTTGGAAAGCCATAACTACCTAGTTCTCCGATATCTTGCTGAAAAATTGAGTGTCAGAAGTCTAATTTCACAAGCTCGATATTTATTACATTGCTTATTGAAAGACTTTGAAATAAATCTCTTCACAAGGTTAGTAAGTGCCACTCGCCTTAAGCTTCGAATAACACCTTCCGCTGCAGATGCTTCTTGTAATGCTTCAATGGCTGCTGCTGAGGCTGCATCTCGCCTTTGCATGGCTTCCTAAAAATGAGAAAGTGACAATATTTACTTCAAGCACAACCTCTTTCTCACAATGCCTGCTTATCTCCCAAAAAATATGACATCAGTTTCATACAACAATCACCATATTTAGATATAAATTTATAACTACCAACTACCTTCTGTTATAGATCTTTAAAAACCTTCAAAGGTGTATCCTGATCTTGCAATTTCACACCTTTGGCACTGTCAATTTTAAATTTCAGTAACTACGCCCAAACGTTTTAAAGCTAACTTTCAGCATGTGAAGTACCACGATGCTTCTTCAAGAAGGCACACTGGACTGACCTTTCCCATAGCAGCCAGACTTGCTGGAAGGGAATCCCAAGGGATACTACCATCTGTCCATCTTTTGCTGTTAATAATTGCTTGATTTAAAGTAGGTAAAGTCCTATCAGATTGTGAGTCCACAGTCTTCACAAGCGTGATACCAGGAGCTTTCTCAGCTATCTTTGCAGCTCCAGTTTTGGGCAACATATTTGTTTTTTCTTGAGCTTTTCGTGGCATCACATGGCTATCACTCAACCTCCTTGGGGCAGGAACCTGCAGTCCATGTTTTGCAAAGAACACACCACACGATTCAATCCTAAAATTCCAGTGTCAATTGTTGACCATAACAGGACGACACTTTTAAACTACTTCACCCCCCGGTAGGGCATACATATATCAAAACGAACTGTTAGTCAGTCAGTACGTATAAAAAAGTTATGTAGTCGGTCAACATAAGCTCTTTTGTGCTTTGTGATGATTAAGAAAACTCGGATATCTGGTTACAGACATGGAAGCAATATCTTCGCAAACCAAGGGTTTACTATCTCTTAAAAGAGGCTCAAATTTTAAAAACTTGCAAGCTTCCATGCCAACGCCAGCTAACGCAAAGTGAGGAGAAGGTGGCTGAAGTTGATTAATGTGAAGGAAGGTCAAACAGAATAATGTTACCCGTTAGTAGCACTTTTGAACTTGATATTAAGGAGGTACCTACAATGTTGCGGAGGGCATATTTACAATCTCCTTTCCTCTGTTTTCCAGCAGCACTTTCGTAAGCCTCCTTTACTCCGAACAATCCTTCCCAGCTCCTCCTCAGCGATTTAGAACTGGCTGAGACTAATTCCCTCACTTTCAACCCACTCGCATTTGTTAAAACAGAGGATTTTTTCTTATTTCCCTCCGCAATAAACAACTCATTAATTGGTCTTCCAAATCTAGAAACCTTTCTTGCGTTCAAAGAATCTTGCTTGGAACTCTGTGAGCTTCGGATGGGGAATTCTTTGTAAGGAACTTTCCTTTCCTCGGGGCAACGGATAACTCCCCTTCTTGCTGGCGCCCTCTCGGTGGATATACGCTTTTCTGATTGCAATTTTTCTGTTAAGGTGGATCCAGGAGCTAGAGAACTTTTTCTCGAGGTAAGGCTTGGCCGAGAAGCAACATGCGATGTGGAACACTCGGGGAGCCCCCTGGATTTGACTCCTCTTGCTTTTTGACGGATTGCACTAGAAGGTGTCACTTCTTCGTTTTTTTTATTTCCCGCTGCAGCATCACCAGGCTTTGCGCGTGACTTCTCCAGATGGTTCTGTGAGAGCCTTTCATTGAGCTTCGTAGCAAAAGCTTGCATTGAGCCTTGATTAGACCTATCAGAGACCCTGGTCAAAACATTAGATCCATTCACAACGGCCCGGTCGTTGTGCCTGTTGTTCGTAGGAATGCTATCTGATCCAGTTGACGATCTCTCACTAGATTTTACCGTAAGATTATCTACTGCGGATGCATCAAACCGTTTTGAAGAACTCCTGGACAGATTTTTCTCAGTAGCCTCCAATGATGCGTTAGGAGCAGGATGAACAGCGAAGGCATTCTTCCCGGATGGCACGACTGTGGCTACTAGGTCCTCGGGGGTTCCAACGCACTGGTGTCTTCCCGGAAGCGGCCTGACGCCTTTTAGAAGCGGAACTGGAGATCCATACTCAAGCCTATCTACGTGAATGAATTGTCCGAGCTGTAATTTGTCACTCAAGATCAGTTCGTCGTGTTCTTCCGCCAGGGAAACGTAAGTAGCATGGGAAGAGTCGGACACTTTTATATAAAAACCATGATTAGGCCACAGGTCAGCTCCTGCAAGGGCAGGAACAATGCTTATAACCTGCAAAAGAACGGAACGATGCTCTCCTGCCACCTTTACATCCGTATTCATGTTTTGTAGCAATTTCACCAACACCCCTGGCGTTAAGGTTGCCATATCTTGAGTTCTCGCAAAGATGTTAATTGATTGGGTAAAGGTTTGATATCTGACACTTTCGTCTTTGAAGGGCTAATTTGTGTTTTTTTCACAAGCTCATACACGATCTTTCTGGAAAGCAAGACTTGGCAGTACTCGAACACCGATCAAGGCTACTCGCGAATACCAGAACACCAGAAAAATCGATATTTGTAGAAATTTGTCATCAAAGACTAAAACTCATAAGGAGGTGACAAAATGCTTGCACATGTCGTGCAGCACGCCTTAGTGCTAGCATTATGAGGTGATAAAAGTGTCTTACGCAACCGTCTACAGAATGCCGAAAAGCTTTCAGATTGATTCAAATAGTTCCGAGCAGTCACCTTTAAGATGCAATATGATTTCATAAGATGCTAAACTGCTGAACGTGTGCCGTGGTTTATTTTTATTGATTGTTCCAGTCAACTTCGCTCTGCACACTCTCACAACAACAATTTCGTCGCCAAATTTTGATCGGCGAACATCCGGACCATTTACGAGTGCGCGCTATTCTTCAAAGTGAAGAGCTCTTACAAACGTCCCGTCAACATTTTCCTCGACAAATCATCGTTTCTGATCACTTTTGCCTTTATTGAGCTAACTTCACTTTATCTTCAGCTCAAGTGGAATCATGTTATAGAATTCAATCCGTAGAACTCCATCTTCTCAATCTCACTCTTCCTTCCTCATCATCCTCTTTCTTTACTCCTGCCTCCTCCATTTATCATTACCCGTTCCTTTTTCTTCCACAACCTTTCAAACTCAAATACATCCCAGCTTGGTCACGCCATCACTCTACCAACCTCGTCTCTGCTCCAAAACTCCTCGATTGCACTCCATCACACGCTTTCTTCCAAAACCTATTTCCGCACCATAAAACTTACAACCACATAAAAGCTCTTACTATTTTAATCACACTTTCCATTGCGTTTGCCAGAAAACAAATCACGATCCAAATCAACACAACTCTGATCCAGAAGAAAAGCTCACGATCCACATCGACATGCGTGTGTTTAGCCTGACGATCCGTCCGTCGCTCCCCGGACGAGATCGATTTAATATCCTCGAACGTTTCGTGCTCCCTCTTCCTCGTTTCCTCGAGAAGAGAAACGAGAAGAAAGGCACCAGGAGAGAAAAAAAAAAAAAAAACACGACTAACGGGGTAGCTATGGGCTTTAACAGCAGGGCATATTCTCCACTTCGATTCTTGCCACGTACAGATCGTAAACTCCAATGGTTCAGCATCTAACACGTGGCAAGATCGTGATGATTCTGTGGCGGTTTTTATTGATCTTTGCGATTGGGGTATGCGAGGAGGGGGGGGGGGGGGGGGGGGGGGGGGGTTTAGGGGTAAATTATTTTAAGGACTTGTCCTCTCTGCGCTTGGACCCCAGCCTTTCTGTCATTTTGCTACGAAAAATAATTAAAAGCCAAACAATACCTCCCTTTCTTTTGGGGTCGTGCCCTTTTTTTTTCCCAGGTCTTGCGTACGACATGCACCACGGTCCACGACTATCGCCCCGCCAGCCACTCTTCCGACATTCCTATTGGTCCACGTCAAGTATAGGGCTCTCGACTCACCCTAATTTAACCTAACCAGAACCCATCAAACCTAGCTGATTGACACGTGGACAACAATACCTTCTCAAATGGTGTAATCAATCCCAGGAGCTGTCCGATTAGGGTTGGGCTACAAAATGATCGCGTCGACAACCCTAAAATGATATGTCACGAATAACACACGGACCGACTTGCGCGCGTTACTTGTACAATTACGTGGCGTAAATGTACGTCGGCGCCTACCTTTTTCGCCAATACTTATACTTCTGTGCGGGCCGTCGTTTTCAGGCCTTCCAAGCCCTTCACATCGCACAGTCGCTTTCATTTCTTGATAAAGAGTTCCGATTTACCCTGGCCTTCGCAGGCCTTCACATTTCCTTTCATAGAAAGTCATTTTTCAATTTTCATAAAAATCCTATTTCATAGAAAAGCTTTCACCCACAGTTGGAACTTGGGAAACTTTTTTGAGGTTTCGCTCAAAAATCCCATATCTTAAGGAGTATTCCGGCTACTAACACGGGATATGCTTCTACTTGCCGATTTTCCCTTATAAAATCTCAAATTTATCACATAAAAAATCCTGCAAAATTTTGTAGCTGTCGCTTTTTGGGAAAAGATGCCGGTTCCATTTCTTAAAAATGCCGGCTTTCCCGAACACTAGCTTTCACAATTTAAAATTTTTAAAAATAAAAATTAGTTTGTGTAAATTTGCAGGGTTGCAATTGGACAAGCCTTTCAAATGGAAGGTTTGTTCGAATTTTATCTTAAATTTAAAAAACATTGTCTCCTTCACAAAGCAAAACCTAAAAGGTGGCAATATGGGAAGGTTGCCGTTCAAGGTAGTGTTTAGAAGGGAGTTCACTCTCCAAGGCCATTAAGTCTCTCTTGTATAAGCTTTCTTCAGGTTGGAATCTTTTGATGGGGCAATCCAAAGCACGGACTAAGATGTGATGCTGAATGATATTACTTTTGATGATGTGAAGATCAATGATTTCTAGCAATGTGTTAGGATTGTAACTCTTTGGAACATATGGTTAGCAAGAAACAAAAATTTGGGAATGGTGATCTTGTCATCTCTCCCCTTTTTCTTTTCAAGGAAGCTGATAAACTCTTGTTTCTTTGAGCTTTTATATTTTTCCATGTACTTTTGTAAAAAGTCTTTAATCTATGGCTAATTTGCTTTGAGAAAGAAAAAGAAGAAGCTGGGACTAAGATCTGATGAAATCACTCGAATAGTTGTCTCCAATTGTTGATGTTATCTTTCATCAAGACCCTCGATATAGGAAATAGGTCTATTTGGATGCAGGACCTTTTAGTTGTTGAGAGTCCCAAAACAATGGGACAATTACATTAACACACCAATGAATCCCTTGGAAATGGGCTGAGGCAAGGCCAAGGAAATAGTTGCCATTGAAAGTTTTTGGAAAATTCAATATGCAGATACCTATTTAGCTAATTCAAATAGATAGATTTTATTTTTTAATTTTGTTAGCATGGTAATTATGTATATGATTAACATCAAAATGTATCAATTAGAGAATTTTTAAGCAAATAGTGTTTGGTTAGAAGGTTTCAGGGCCAATTCGCACCCTTAAGCCTTTAGGTTAACAAGAAAAGCACATTGCATTCACACAAGATTTTAGTAGCATCCTAAAGAATTATATTACATTCAAATGTGTGACTTTCAAGTTAATTATTTAATGTAAAAAGGTAGTAATTGAGATCACATTCACACCAACTTTTATTTCCTTGTTAAGAAGTCAACATAAAGATCAAATTTAACCTACATTCATAATAGCATCCTTGAGAGAGAGAGAGAGAGAGAGAGAGAGAGAGAGAGAGAGAGAGAGAGAGAGAGAGAGAGAGAGAGAGAGAGAGAGAGAGAGAGAGAGAGAGAGAGAGAGAGAGAGAGAGAGAGAGAGAGAGAGAGAGAGAGAGATATCAATACTTCCCACCAAATATTCTCTCAACATACATATCAACCACTATTACCTCATAGATCACTCACTCTATTATCTCAACATACATATCAACCACTATTACGTCATAGATCACTCACTCTCAAATGGTCTAGTTCAATGTTTGAAGAGAGAGAGAGAGAGAGAGAGAGAGAGAGAGAGAGAGAGAGAGAGAGAGAGACACACACACACACACACACACATGTGTGTGTGTGTGTGTGTGTGTGTGTGTGTGTGTGTGTCACAACAACTAACACACTAACTTGCACACAACTACACTCTCCTTATTTGTCGTCATTTTGCTTTTGCAATTATTTAGCTTGAGTTACATCAACACTTTCCTTTTATCGGATGCGTTTTTTTATAGCAATTATTCAAAGTGAGCATGCAATCTCGCCTGATGAGGTGAACGGTCCAAGGGTGGCAGCTCCATGCACGTTCACCTCAAGGGCCACAAGAAACAACCCTTCAAATTAGAATGTCACTTTTGATATTTCTTTTGAGATTGTTCCAATAAATAAAAAATAATTGGACAACATTTTCATTTCATTTGGACAAACTTTCTGAATGGAAGGTTCATACAGGAGTTATGTTGATATTGTAACTATCAAGTGATGCCATATGTACAAAGCAAAACCGAAAAAATGACATTGCTACATTCAAAATTTTTCCAATTGATATCAGTCATAGAAATAAGGTTAATGATTGCCTTGCCCCTTAACACGTCATAAGTGAATTCTAGGCTATTACAAGTTTATTCAAAGTCTATGGCCAAGAAATCTGACATAATGTGAGGTAGAACTAGCATTCTTTTAAGGGTATTAACTTCCAAAGAACCAAAAAGTGGTTTTCTATTTCGATAGGAAGTTTTGTGTTTAAATCAAGATCATTAATAATAGCCTATTTTATTTAAGAATCTAAAGAAAATTTTCACATCACAAATTTATTTCTCCTAAGAGTCCAAATTTTACACAATACTCGTACAAGCTGCATCTTGCCAATACAATGTCAGGTTATGAACTTATAACCTACTTCATGCTGGAATTTATGATACTATGATTTTTTGCAATAATCTTTAGTTACAATAGGTATATATTTAGCTCATTCAAGTGCATGGATTTAAGCGCCAATTCCCACTAAACTTTATGTTAACTTCAAAATTATGTATTTTAACTAGAATCTTTAAGTTCATTTAACAATGAAGTCAAATTGCATTCACATGATTCTTGAATTAGCATCCTAGAATAAATAATTCGTTTAGATTATAGTCACACATGTTACTTTTATATTACATATAAGATAAAGTTTATGATTTAAGGTTATAATGACACCAACCTTTATTTCTTGTTCAAAAATCAATGCAAAGGTTAACTTTAACATGACATTCACACTAGCATCCTTTAGTTGAGAAGCCATACGAGAGGGCAACAACAACTTACTTGCCATCAAATCTTTCAACATATACCACTATCATGAAATGATGAACTAATTATATGATAAAGAATTCTTGATGTTATTAGTCGGCTACTATACCTCCAACTAGACTCTCAAAATATGCATAAGACAAATATGCTTTTACAAGTCTCCTTGCAAATCGCCTTTCTTTATAGTCATCTTAACACTTTCACTTCCTACAACATTGTTGATTTTTGTACTAGGAAAGAACACTATTGAACGATATATATACTTTGTGTTTCAATCCAGTCACAAAGCAAATATTGTTCACCCAATAGTGCATGCACTCAAACAAGCATGAGAGAGAGAGAGAAGGCTTTTACAAGTCTCCTTATAAATCGTCTTTCTTTATAGCCATCTTAACACTTTCACTTCCTACAACGTCGTTGATTTTTTGTACTAGGAAAGAAGACTATTGAACGATATATATACTTTGTGTTTCAATCCAGTCACAAAGCAAATATTGTTCACCCAATCGTGTATGCACTCAAACAAGCATGAGAGAGAGAGAGAGAGAGAGAGAGAGAGAGAGAGAGAGAGAGAGAGAGAGAGAGAGAGAGAGAGAGAGAGAGAGAGAGAGAGAGAGAGAGAGAGAGAGAGAGAGAGAGAGAGAGAGAGAGAGAGAGAGAGAGAGAGAGAGAGAGAGAGAGAGAGAGAGAGAGAGTTAGTTAAAGAAAAGTATGAAAATTATGGGTGCCTCTTCATATTTTTTTAGAATAATGTTTTTCCAATCATGACTAAGGGTGCAGGTACACCACTCTCATCCAACGATCCAAAATGTTTGAAATGTTTGCGTCATGATCTATCCATCACAATGGAGCAATCTTCGCCTTTGGATGAGGGTGGGGCATTGGCTATACTCTCAATCATAGGAATACATATTTCTAAAATTGAACTATTTTTCTAAATATCCACATTCCTTGAGTTTTCTTGATTTAAGGATAATCTTGTGTGTTTCACCAACATTAAGGTTAATATGCTAATTAAGTAAAAGAATTGGATATTTTAAAGGAAATGTGTGTGAATCTACACTATTTTAAGTTAGAAAGATTGTGAATTGTTTTTTGATTGATACTTTAAGGAACTTGTCTTTAGATTGATACTTTAAAGAACTTTGATTCAACAAAAAGACTTGTTTAAAGGCCAATACACAGTGCGCCTTAGAAGACAACACTTTTTAAAAATTGACAAACCTTAGAAAAATGCAAGATTTTGGAGTTAATTATAAAGTTTCTCAAACAATTGTTCAAAGTGATTGTCATTTGGAATGAAAATACCTTCTATGTGAAAAAAAAGTAATTTTTAGAATTAAAAAACAAATCACATAATCACCAGTCCCAAATTCCATGCTATTTCTATCTAACCAAATGTTACAAAGTGTAGTAACTCTAATAAATTGCCAGAAAGCATGTGGGATGCTATTGACTATCAGCAAGAACGATCTCAACAAAGGAAGAGATAGAAAATGTCAAATAGGATCACAGCTCATGCGTTGAAGATCGCTGAAATAGTTTCATACTCAAACGACTTTTGAGATTTGAGTACATTCCAATTACTATCAATCAGTTTGAAAGCAAAGTTCAATCCAAAATACAATGCAGTAGTGTAGAAAGATAGGGTTCGTTCCTCGAGCGTCGGTGACAACCATCGTCTGATTCAAACTTAGGAGTCGAAGACGTCCGTGATTCGATCACATTGAGTGAACGAGCTAAGAAAAGCAATTGAGGAGAATGTAATCAATCACAACACACACATATCGGGATTAAACACTGATGGTGGAAGGTGTTGTTGATATTATACACTAAATGCTTAACATGAGAGCGTTTGCTCAATATGGAGCATGAACAACACAAGCTACAACCTAAATGGCGTAACTTAATTGCTGAATATTTTGCTCTGTTGCACCTGTTGGTGAAGATGAGTCAAGGTCAAAATCCTAGCCACATCAATCTTCAACATGAGGATTTCATATGATTGGAGTCGTTAGGACAAGGTCAATATTAACAAATCACTTTAATCTCCATGATCATCACCTTGAACAACAAGCATTGATGATAGTTGAAGAAAGACCTATTAAAATAGTGGTTAGGAAAGGTATCACCAATGGGCTTCACATTCGAAGCATAGATTTTGATAAACAATGACAAACCACCCCCTGCCCCACAACCTTTTTTCTAGTGTTTGGAGTAAGAGGCTTAATAGTATTAGGAACATCAACAAACCAACAAAAATCCAAGTTTTGCCTTAAGAATTCTCCAATAGTCTCTAGCCTTAAATTTTAATTACAAAGATAGACTAATAGAACATGTAGTGACTCTCAAATTGAAGTGCAAAGAAAGTTTAGATATACTTGGCTTAATATTAGCAACAATATTACTTTGACTTTTGTAGTGAGATTAGTAGCCAGAGTGAGACTTTTGATCCCCACTAGTGAATTATTGGTGTGAGATTTATTTTAAGATAAACCTATTTTTGTGTGGACTATGTAAATTCACATGAGGTTACTAGTCAAAGTAATTTTTGGGGAAAAAGAAATGTAGCTCACATAACTCTAAGGTGAAAAAGGAGGTCTTCGTTGTAATCCTTTTCACTTGGAAAGATTTTTCTAGTCACATTTCCACTAGGTGCAATGACCATACATTTATGGCCTAGCCCAATTGCCTCGCCATGAATTCATAGTTGCTTCATTCCATGAAATGCTAGCTCAAGCCGTATATGAACATCCACTAGAAAACTTACTCGAACCACCACCACTAAAGGTCTCTATAAAAGCCACTCTTCATACACAAAAGATGGTGAGGCTCGAGCACTTTGCATGTTTTATTCTAAACCACAATTCGTGACTTTATATGGAATGCAATATGCTTCTAAAAAAATCTATGGTCTTCAATATCCATAGAATGACATTGGTTTCATCGTAATTTTGTCTTACATAATTTGAACTTTAATCTTTTACATGCATTTCATGAAAATCTCTTTCCTCAAATCAACAATGGTGGGTGAAATTTGTATGCTTTTTTCAAACTAAGTTGTAATTGATAGATTTTATGAGTGGTCTTGTTTTTCCTTCAATTAATATTTCTCTACTATAACACAAAGTAAAGACTAAATTTGTGGGGAGGGTCATTTATAAAGTTATTCTAAGCCCTACAAAGTGAGAAGTAATATTGAAAACTCCTAGAACCTCCACTAAAGGTAATTGGAAAGTCCCTTTTCTTATGTACAAGTTGTTTAAAAAATGTCATTACTTCTCACACCATAGTAGAGTTGGACTATAGTGTTCCTTGCAATGATTGAAAGTAGGCTTGAATCTTGATTTGGCTGTAGAGAAGATATGTATCAACTAATAAGGCTATTCCATCTTGCAAATGTTGTGAATATCAGCTCCAAGTAGTTGAACAAAGTTACGTTAAAAACAAAAATCCTTACTATTACACAAAACTAGTGTAGGTTTCCATGAAAGAAAACTCAATCATCATCTCTCTCAAAGTGATAAATTTCTACCAAAGCTACGAAATATCTTTATGGGAGCATAAAACAAATGTAAGAAAAATCTATTCCAAACCTTTAGTACGATTGATAGATTACGTTTTGAATGTTCCTATTTGTCCCTTAGTGCTTGTACATCTAGATTTAAACTTGGGCCCCAAGCACCATAGCAACCACTCTTATTGAGGTAGAAGGATTATAGATGACTTTAGATAAGTTATCACATAATGAAAATATCTTTAAGCTTCAATCTAAACTCTACTTGTGCCTATGCATGGCCCACTTTATTAAAGTTTTGGATGTGGACTCATACATGGGGGGCTTGCAACATACACTCTTTAGAATTGTGCCTTGGCCCCTAATATTTTAAGAGCAGCATATACGCGACTAAGGGTACAAGCAAAGCCCCACCCTCATCCATTTGTTGATGATCTTATTTAATGTTGGGGAAATCATGATGGCAACTGTCAAGCATACTCCACCATTGGATGATGGTGGGATCGTGGTCTCAGTTGACTATAAGTATATACTCCTTTCCTAGATTACATCACCTTTAATTTCTTTTTATTAAAATAAGACTAAAACTATACACATTTGTAAAAATATGTGAACCATAGGAACATTTCTATCTGATATGTCCAAATTTGGATGATGGCCAAAAAAAACTATAATGAATATTGCCTCTCCTAGAATTATGTGTAGCACTTCAATTCTAAACATCTTTAAAAATGTTGTCAAGATGAATTTAGGCTCCTATGCCCTCTTTCTTTATCCTCGATCACTCAAACAGTACTTTATGTCAACTTCCATTTGCACATAAGTATCATGACAGATTGAATTTTGTAACGACCTTAGTCAAATCTAGATTTAAACATTGGATAATGTTTTTTCTAACAAAGATTGCTTCATTTCCAGACTTCCATTTGATAATCAATGCAGTCAATCTTATAATGTGGCAAGCTTTTTCCTTGGTCTTAACTAAATCAAAAAGGATTTTCTATAGCAAATAGTTGACTTTTCTTTTTTCCTACCATTTATATTATGTCAATAGAATAATTGTGTTACTTCACCAACATGTGGAGATGATAGTTTATGCGATTGTTCCATATAGTGCACATTCATAGTCTATATGAAAGAGGTCACTCAACCCAATTATGTTGCCAATCCATGGTTCAAAATTCTCCAACAGGATAACTTTAACTTGCCCATCTTTATATTCCCTATAGTATCAAATCTTTCCACAAGGGAGTCTAAGTAGCTTCCTTCTTTCTTTTATTGTTGAGATCAACCATATATGCCCCTTTCAATGGACAATTCCTTGTTATGATTGAAGAGACCCATTCTATTGTCTTGGTAGCCCTTGTATACCTTGATGTATGCTAGCAGTGTGCATTACTTTGCTATGAGTCATGTGAATGTCTCTAGATTGTTGTTTTGCAATTGTTTCAAACAAGAACTATGCTATTATATTAGATCCCACACACCCAAAATCAACTCTCCACACTAATGTCAGGCTTACCACCCCAAACCCAGAACATCAAACATCTCCATAGTGTCTCATAATAGTAACCTAGTGCAAATTATTGTTGGTCATAAGTAACACCTGGCACTTTGGGACTTCCACATGTGTGGATTGTTGTGCTTGGCAATAAAACTTTTAGTGATTAAATTAAACATTTAAGTTTATTGAATTACTACTTGAGACTATGTAAAACTAGTCAATGGCATGCGATTTCGATAGTAGGAACATCATCACCATTCATTCCACTACTTTGAAAATAGCATCATGCATTACAAAACATAAATCAATGATAATACCATACTTGTGATACATAAAACAAAATGTAAGTTATGAAAATATTACCAATGATAATGGATTTTTGTGCAAAGCATTAGGACCATATTTTAGGTCCTCTTAGGACCCTTGGCATGCCCATTAGGAGTTCCATGCCACTATGCATGCCAAGCTTAAAACATATTGAGGCCGCATGATACAAGCATAGAGTCCATGTAATCCTTATATAAAAAGGATATCAAGTCATTCCCTTGGTTATGGGACAAGATTTAATTCATTCAAGCTCATGTAGTCTATCTGACCAGTAGTTGCCTAGGCCCAACGCCTCGAACTACTTAATTACCACTTTTAGGACCTACATCTTTAGGCCACAAGATACACGCATAGAATTCATTGATTCCTTATGTATAAAAAATACCAAGTGACTCCCTTGCTTATAAGATAATTCCAATCATATTTCTCATGGTAAGTTTATCTACACACTTGGTTATGGGTTTGAACCCAAGTATGGACATAACACCTTCCAAGTAAGTCATGACAAGATTTTTGTTGTAGTAGAATACATGTGCACACATTTGAACATGTGTGCGCATATGCATCCTTTAATCTTCTCCATCTCAGCTCTCACTTCTTGGCTCTCATTTTCATCAACAATGACAAACAACTTCTATCCATTACAATGATGTCCTTACAAATACATCTCAAATTTCCAATAAGAGTTGAAATTTACTTTTCTTTCAAAAGACATGCTTAACTTATATTGCCACTTACAAGATTTACTTGTAAGAAGATCTAAGCTAAATTTTTGCCCCCCAAAAATTACGTTAAGATGGACCAACTTTTACAACAAAACTTTACCACTTTGAATATATTGCAAGTAGATACGTGAATACAAGCTTATCTACCACTTGAAGGTCTCAGTGTAATCAACATTGTATACCTGAGAAAATCCTCTGGCTACAAGTCGTGCCTTTCTTCTGTTGATGCTTCCATCTGCGTTGTACTTGACTTTGAAAATCCATTTGCAATCAACTACGTTTAGGTAATTCGACAATCGTCCACGTCTGGTTCTTGATACGAGATGAATATTCTTTATCCATCGCTTTTTTCCAGAGATCTGAATCAGGCGCCCTGAGTCGCAACCCGCATTCCTCTATAGTATTGGTGGGATTCGCCACCTCCCCTCAAACCAAGTACTCTACCCAGGCTGGTAAAGCACATTTTCTCTCTCTAAAATTTATTGATCCCCGAGCTTCCTTCAATCATGCCTAGATCGTGTGAGGTGATTGCACATCGATCTGAGCTCTCTGGACTTCTCTAGAACCGATTTAGCCATAGGAACTTGGCATCGGCTAAATTCTGGTCACAGTGGCGCCAGCACCGGTGGCGCCAGCACCGGTGGCGCCAGCACCGGTGGCGCCAGGAGTAGCAACGGCCGGTGGCGCCAGGAGTAGCAACGGCACTGCTGGCGCCAGTGGCACGGAAGTAAAGCTTGTAAAGGTAGCTTTACAACACCCATACAAATCCACCATCATGAGTTTAGGCCTGCAACCATTAATTATGACCTTATACACATAAGGGCCCCAATTCCTTTATAGTCACAAATAACTTACGGGTTGTTGGTCTACTAATCCCTAGCGTGGACACGCTACCCAAGACCAGTCGTGGGCGTCTCATGTGCCCAATCCACATGAATCTCATCCCCATTTTGTATTGATTTTTTCCATCCCTTCAAATATGTTGCTCTATTTGTGATTTGAATTTCATGGCTGTATCGACATGAATGCTACGTCGTTCTCTTGATTGTGGCTCTAATTTTATTATTATGGCTATTTGATTGAGTTTGGCTATGATATCACAAATGTCATGTGCCAAACCCAATCAAATAGGTAGAAGAGAAGAATAAATGATTTTCATTATGACATCTTTTTTTCAATAATTAAAAAAAAAAACTATTGTATCATCCTCACTTGTGTAGGCAATTGCATTCTCACCCAAGGAGAGCAAAAAAATCCTCACCAACTCAGCTTATTGGACAACTTAACCTTGCATAAGAGCTTCTTAGTAGCATCACCTATCACTTTTTTGGTAATGAGTGCCCTTTCTTTATTGCTTGGAAAAACTTACAAATATGTATACATATCTTTTCAATGGAGATATTTTGCAAGGAACTCTAATCTTTTGGAAATTATGGTTTCAAATGGCGTTGCAATTTTAGGCATTGTGTGTGGGTTGTCTTTTGAAAAATAATATGTATAGTAGATTATCATTTGTGAAAGTGACATGTGGTAGGTTACAAAATCTTGAATTCCATAAAACTTTTCAATAATAGTTTAAGACTCATATAATGTCCATTAAAAATTTGGGAGAGCACATTTCACCTCGTACAAAGTTAGAATCTATGAGCCATAAAAATATTTTCATCTGTAATGTAAAAGGCCAAGACAGTCTTGTACGCTTGGAACAGGTCTTTTTCGTGACCTTTGCACCCAATAAAACGGCTATAAAATCAAGTCGAGGTCGTTAGGTTGAGCCAAAACGAAACAATCAATTGAACTTGGTGCAAAGGTCACTAAAAGGACCATTCCGCAATACACTACAAGTTTTTTTGTCCAACATAGTATCCACAGTTTATTATACCTTTCCATGTGAGACTTGATATGATCATTTTAACCACTTTGAGTGTGAGAGTTGATATGATCAATCATCATTCTACTACTTTGGGCAAATGTTAAAATAGAAATGTCTGTCTATGGAAAGGAAAATTGGGTGAGAGAGTAGATTAGAGTCTATGGAAAGGAAAATTGGGTGAGAGAGTAGAGTAGTGTAGTGAGAGAGTAGAGTGTAGAGTGGAGACGAGAAGAAGACTCCAAAGCATCAAGCATCTACATGTTCCTCGTTTGTCTGTGGGTGGTGGACTACGGCCTCTGGACTCTGGAGCATTGCGCTTTGTCCATTCCCTTAAGCATTGGGGGCGCCGGGAAAAAAAAAATGAAGGACTGGGGCCTTGCACACTGTGATTCTACTGGGAGCTGCCAAGTCCATCCGCCAGACTGGGGAGGCTGGGTGCAAGGTGGGTTTATGGGACCTACCTATGTAGCCCTGAAGGCCTGAGGCGGCCGCCCATGTTCTTCTTGGCCATAGGCAGCGCTGCAGCTGCTGCATAGGACTTCCGACTGGGGTTACTGGACTCAGCTGGAGGCTGCTGGCGCTCTAGGTTGGACGTCAAAGCATTCATTTCTGAATAAAAGATGCGTTCTCTTTATTTAGTATTCGATGCCTGCTTCGCTTTCACTCCTCAGTCCTGACTCCTCAGTCCTCAGTGCTCAGACTCAGAGGCTGACTACTGACTCCTGAGCATGGAGAGTAGTCTTAGAGATACGGTAGACCGTTGGAGTCGGGGATTGTAATTGGCTAGGAGGCAAAGCACTGATTTGAAGAACTAGAAGGCTGCTTGGATTTATTGATCGCTCGTGCGTGGGCATTCCTCCCAAGGCAAGGCAAAGCCTCTGAAAATCTTCATGGACATGGGAAATTACCTTAATGATCTTGCCTCTTTTTGAGGTTATCAAGTTCTATATATTGCTGTTCGTTGATTGAAATTATATTTTTTAGACCAATCAGTTTTTTATTGGAATAGCCTAGAACACGTCATTTGCTGTTAATGCCCCGAGAAGGGCACTGAGCCCATAAAATTATGTGAGAAAAAAATTAACAAAGACCATCTATTGAAGGCCCCAAGGAGTGGGCTTTATGTCCCGTTCAGGAATGTTTTGAGAACTTAACTCTACACAAAAAGTTTAATAGGTTAACAGTTAAGAGGTGGAATACTCATTAATAAATTTGAATCCAAAAGAAATGTATAAGCATTATTGCTTCCAGCATTGCCCACATATTATAGGTCATGACTCATATGTCAAATGCATACATGACAAGACTGAAGTTTAAAAAAATTCAAAAGATTATTTAATCGAGACCAATAAATCGGAGGCACTGAAAAGTTTGATGCTAAAATGTTATGGCTATCTTTGTTAAACATAAAAATTATCACCTAAGAAAACAAGAATCAATTTTTAATAAGTCAGCATTAAGATACATAGTTGCATTCCCATATCATGCCAATTCTCCAGAGCACATTCAAAGATAGTTCCATTCTCATAATATGCCGATTTTCCAGACTCCAGACTGCAGAGCACAACTCCCAGGCTCTGGAATGGAGTCAGGGTTCCGCGGACAATAGTGCTGTTGGACTGATCACGGCTGACTTGTCGCAACGCCAAAAAGAAAAAAGTAAAGCGGCCAGGCCGCCAACAGGTATGCATCTACTATCTACCTTTAAGTTTTAACATTCACCTTATTGTTTAAAATTGAATTCTGACAAATGACAACAATTCAATATATTGACGCAATCTTAGTTCACATTGCTCAAGGTACCAACATAACAACGACCTTGGCAACTTACCAGTTCATTTTGTAGCTTCTCAATACATTATAACAAGCAGAAAGCTCTCAAATGTGAATGTGGCTTGCCAATCTCGAGTCTCACCACGAGTACCGTGACAGTTTCATTTCTCAGAGTCAGACTATGTATGATGTACTATCTCATATTTAAAGACGGATGTGGTTTTCTGTAAACAAATGGTACAAAAAGCACAGGCACATGATTGTTGTTGAAAGGTACATATATATGTAAGTCATTGTACCGAAAACAATACGTATTTCATGCTACTGCCAATGGCAAGATCAAACGTTGAACGGTTGAACCCATCTCGAGATAAAATGCATCCACCAGTGACTTACTATGCATGACACCTTCATAGAACTGCAGTTTTGTGTACTTTGTACGTGGGTGAGAGCGCTGGGCAGATTACGGATAAAACCTGGAAATGGGTTGAAAATTTGATGTCCGTTTTGCCTGTCACAAATTTGTTTAAACTTTAAACTTAATAAATCGTTCTTTCAATGTCAATAGCAATGGCCAAAATTTTGTTTTTGACGGGCAACTTGAATGATGCAGGTAAGCTAGTTCTAAGAATCCATTGACAAATGTAAAACATGTAGATTGGTTCTATTTGAAAGATTTTAAATAGGCTTTTGCAAGCCAATGGTAATCCTGTTGGAAAAGAAGTAGCATTGAGGTGACCTCGATCAACTTCCCTTGAAGATGCCATGTCAAGTGACAAGAATGCCTCAAACTACAAGATGATCTTCCCAACAATAAATTTAAATTTTTCCTTGCAATATCAAGATTCAAGTTGAAAGAATGATTGATTTTGTTCCTCTCGAAAGGCTTAACCATGAAAAAAAAATGAAGGTTTCTTGGATGCAATTGCCCTCACGGTTTAGGGTTTAGGGTTTAGACAAAAACGAGTCAGAAATTTTCCAAAGTTCTCAGAAGCTTCTTTGAACATCCATTTGGCATTGCAGGCATCACGGACAACTCAATGGTTACAAAGATATCAGTTACGAATTCATCTGAATGAATTCTAACCAGGAAATTAATAACCAGTATTAAGCAATTATTTACAGGGATTACCAAAATCCTAACTGCAAAATATATTTCCCGATCACACTTACTACCACTGATGTCCACTCTTCTTCCCTCCTTAGAATTTTCAGTTCCCTGAAAGTCTATTTCAGCTAAGGTACCAAGAAGATGTAATGACATTAGTAAATGTTTAAAAACTAATTACTCTAGGAAAAAATCCAAAACAATTTCATTTCTGTCCTAAACCTGGGTTGAATATCTGATATATCAAAAATCATTTACTAGTATATGAAACAGTACTAGTCTGATCTTTTGAATATAATCTTGCAATCAGAACAATTCCAAAATTTGCCAATTTTACTCACAAAACTGCAAAACTTCAGATGATCATAACTTTGGCTACAGGACACCAAATTGGGTGCTGTAAAGCTCAGTACAGAGGGAGACCAAGTGAACAAGATGCTTGCCATGTCATTTTGCCACCTAAGCTTCACACGTGCAAGACCAGAGCTACCAGAAATCTGTAGTAGGCGCACTTCCACAAGAAGGAATCATGCAAAAACGTGCAAACACCTCCCCAAGCTCAAAATTGATGCTACCAACAGTCTTAAACCATCAATTAGACTTCCATGAAGCATTCATACTGATCCTAAGATGTAGTATAGGCTGAGAATGAAGATTTCTTGATTTGTAGAAGTCAAAATAGCTTCAAACTTGATGGAGATGGTGCATAAGCCACGGCCATCAATTCATAGGTCTGATAGCTTGTTGGGAAGGTAAAAATGAATGCTAATCATGTTGTAATTAATTCCAAAATGATATCCTTATGGATTTGGAGAGATCCATCCCCCAAAATCACAAAAAATGGTCAATTTTTGAACTTTTTTGACTTCCTACAAGTTCAATTTCTGAAATTCTTGGTTCTAACTTCAGGGAAAGCTTCAAAAGACTTTGGTTCACCTACTTACAAGCTCTACATGGTGTTTTACAGCCACCTCCTATCCAACTTTATGAAAAAACAAGCAAAAATGATGATTTTTGGCTATTTTCCGGTTTTTTTCATCACCATAAAGTGGAAATTCAAGACATACAACTCTTTCTCTAACACATGCAAACCAATTTACAGAATTACAACCATCTAATTGATCTGATCTTGCTGGTATTTTGGTTCTTACTATCTATTTTGTGCCAAAAAGCATGAAAAACCAAGCAATTTTGACCAAAACATAGCCTAGAATCCTAAATCATTGGAGAGAACCGGCACGCATCTTAATTTCATCATTAATGAATCCTAAAACGAAAGTACACTTGCTGGAAAATTCAGATCTACCAAAGATCTGATCTACACAAGAAAAAACTCAGAAAAGCATCACAAATTGGCCTTCAAGGACAATTCTCCATAAAACCACAAAGAACTATGGAGTAACCACCCAACCAAGTAGAAGCAACTAATCAACTCTAGAAGCTTCACCCCCAAGCCAAGGGAACAAGAGGCATGAATGCAGAGTGAAACCCTGGCAATGAATCATGATCACAATGAGGAGTAGGAACGAGTTTGGCCTCTTTTTATGGGAGCCATAAGCATCCTGGGCACATAGCCATGCATAGCCCTAACTTCCCTATACATAGATTCACCTAGAATAGAGTCCCAAGCATGGACCACCTATTCATAGAATTACATGCATACACTGTCTCAAACCTTGTCTAAACTCGATTTAGTGTGTTTTGGGCCTCACAAGGATATTAGTACTTTCGGGTCACATCCGGTATGACGTGGCATAAACTAATAGCTTGATTTATTGGAGTACCATTTATCCAAGTCTAGGAGTAAACTGAATCCTACTTACTGGTCATGGACATAACAGAGATGACCAGTCCTCTTACGGTATTTGCAGAATAGCTTCTGCATTGGCTGGAATGATGAAGATCCTGATGTTGAGGGTGTTGTTTGATACATGCTGCTGCATGTTGCTCCTCTTGTTCAGTGTAATTTGACTTTGTAGATCTCTTGGACTAAACTTCTGGATTTTTCTTTTGTATAGAGCTTGTGGATCCGAGTCTGATCCGGAAGAGGAAAGCATTCCTTCTAATCTCCTCTTTAGTGGCATCGAGATTACTCTTGATAGACGTGAAGATGCTGCTGGGTTGAAATAGCCATAACCCAAGTTTCATAGGCATCAGGGAGACTCGATAATAGAGTCATTACTACATCTGAATCTTCAATGACTGATCTTGTTGCAGTCATCTGCTTCATAAGGTTCTTGAAGGTGTTGAGATGGCTCGAAACACTATCTGCATCAAGAGTGAAGAATTTCTTCCTCAGATGAAGCTTGGATGTGATGACTCTGATATCATAGAGAGTTGCTAGGATGTCCCATGCATCCTTAGCAGTCTGAAACATGTATGTGACTGATTTGAGAGTCCTTGATATTGAGAGTGATCAAGGCAAATGCCTTGCCATCTCTTTGTCTCCATTTGGTGATGCTGGATGCATCAGCCTCTAGTGTGACCTCAGTGCCATCGACGATGTCCCACAATTCTTTGGCAAGTAGAAATACTCTCATCTTGAATTTTCAGAAATGGTAGTTCTCTCCGTCGAGCTTGTCAATCATAAATGAACTAGAAGATGAATCCATT